>OX384037.1:10991058-11168118 GCA_947534325.1 Agonum fuliginosum | reverse complement strand
ACACACACACACACACACACACACACACACACACACACACACACACACACACACACACACACACACACACACACACACACACACACACACACACACACACACACACACACACACACACACACACACACACACACACACACACACACACACACACACACACACACACACACACACACACACACACACACACACACACACACACACACACACACACACACACACACACACACACACACACACACACACACACACCACACACACACACACACACACACACACACACACACACACACACACACACACACACACACACACACACACACACACACACACACACACACACACACACACACACACACACACACACACACACACACACACACACACACACACACACACACACACACACACACACACACACACACACACACACACACACACACACACACACACACACACACACACACACACACACACACACACACACACACACACACACACACACACACACACACACACACACACACACACACACACACACACACACACACACACACACACACACACACACACACACACACACACACACACACACACACACACACACACACACACACACACACACTCACACACACACACACACACACACACACACACACACACACACACACACACACACACACACACACACACACACACACACACACACACACACACACACACACACACACACACACACACACACACACACACACACACACACACACACACACACACACACACACACACACACACACACACACACACACACACACACACACACACACACACACACACACACACACACACACACACACACACACACACACACACACACACACACACACACACACACACACACACACACACACACACACACACACACACACACACACACACACACACACACACACACACACACACACACACACACACACACACACACACACACACACACACACACACACACACACACACACACACACACACACACACACACACACACACACACACACACACACACACACACACACACACACACACACACACACACACACACACACACACACACACACACACACACACACACACACACACACACACACACACACACACACACACACACACACACACACACACACACACACACACACACACACACACACACACACACACACACACACACACACACACACACACACACACACACACACACACACACACACACACACACACACACACACACACACACACACACACACACACACACACACACACACACACACACACACACACACACACACACACACACACACACACACACACACACACACACACACACACACACACACACACACACACACACACACACACACACACACACACACACACACACACACACACACACACACACACACACACACACACACACACACACACACACACACACACACACACACACACACACACACACACACACACACACACACACACACACACACACACACACACACACACACACACACACACACACACACACACACACACACACACACACACACACACACACACACACACACACACACACACACACACACACACACACACACACACACACACACACACACACACACACACACACACACACACACACACACACACACACACACACACACACACACACACACACACACACACACACACACACACACACACACACACACACACACACACACACACACACACACACACACACACACACACACACACACACACACACACACACACACACACACACACACACACACACACACACACACACACACACACACACACACACACACACACACACACACACACACACACACACACACACACACACACACACACACACACACACACACACACACACACACACACACACACACACACACACACACACACACACACACACACACACACACACACACACACACACACACACACACACACACACACACACACACACACACACACACACACACACACACACACACACACACACACACACACACACACACACACACACACACACACACACACACACACACACAAAGCGGAATACAAGATAAAACGAAGACAACAAGCAATAAAATATTAAGAGCAGGTAGGGATAAACAAAAATCATTTATTAGAATAATACAAATAAATCTACAACATTCTAGAGCGGCCACACAAAATTTATTACAAATTATGGAGCAAAATAATATTGACATAGCATTCATTCAAGAACCGTATCAAACTGAAAACAAACTACGGGCCATACCTACCCACATAAGCGCTTACACACATGGCGAGCAGAGAAAAAGAGCAGCCATTTTGATCAGGAACAAAATGTTAAATGTTTTACTTATAAACCAGATCTCAAATGAAGATATTGTAGCTGTAGAAATCAGTTTTGGCGGGTTTAAATTCTACGCGGTCTCAGCATACATGGATTCGACCCAAGATATACAAACGAGCTTGAAGCAATTAGGCAAAACTATAGAATACACTACAAACAAACCGTTTCTTATAGCTGTGGATAGCAATGCAAGATCCAAAACTTGGCATGACATAAAATATAATGCAAGAGGGCGTGAGATGGAAGACTTTATTATGGAAGAAGAAATATTTATCGCAAATGAAAAAAGTGAACTATTTACGTTCGATAACGGTAGGGGGAAAAGCAACATAGATTTAACTTTAATTAGCCATCATTTACTTAATGAACTAAAAAACTGGAAAATCGAGGACGAAGAAAGCTGCTCAGATCACAGGATTTTGTCATATGAGATAAATTCGACAAAACTAAATGAGAAAGGTGCGCAGCATAACAGAACAAAATACATAATAAAGGATGATGATTGGGATAAATTTGATAGAAATTTACTAACTGAATTCAGTTTCATGATAAACCAAGAATCTCAAGAGGATGTAACCAAAGACCTACATTTGGATAATGCATTAACAAATTATATAAAAGACGTTACAGAATTCGAACATTTCATAGAAAGATACAATGCTGCACTACAGACAGCTTGCTCAAAATCATTCAAGACTTCGAAACAAACACGACACGTGAATAAAGGAAAAACAGTTCCATGGTGGTCAAACGAACTGTCAGACATGAGAAAAAGGGTCAACACATGCCGCAGAAGGTACCAGAGAACAAAAGATGATGAGAACCTAAGAGAAGAAAGAAAAGAGGAATATTTGGCAGAAAAACATAAATACGCGCAAAAAATTAATCAAGAAAAAACGAAGTCATGGAAGGAATACTGTAATATTTCAAGCAAAACCAATCCGTGGAACACTGTATACAAGATGGCAGCCAACAAAACAAAACAACCAATGATGCTTACTACAATACAAAAAGAAAACGGTGAGTTCACAACTGACACTAAAAGTACTCTGGAAGCAATGATGGAAGAATTTTCTCCTGGAGATTGTGAAACAGATGATAAAGAACAGCATAGAAGAGTAAGAGAAGACACTACACTTCTGGTAAATACAGAAGATCATTCAGATTTCACTCAAAAAGAAATCGAGGAGGTACTTAAAAATATGAATCCGAAAAAAGCACCGGGAAAGGATGGTATCACAAGCACTATATTACTAAGAATGTTCGGGTTGCTGCCTATGTTTTTTACTGAAGTATACAACCAATGTTTGTCGAGAGCTTACTTCCCAAAACAATGGAAAGTGGCAACAATAATTCCAATAATAAAACCAGGTAAAGAAAACTCAAACGAGGCAGGGAAATTCCGTCCCATAAGTCTAATTAATGTGGGAGGAAAATTACTCGAAAAACTAATGATAAACAGAATAATGAACTATCTACAAACCAACAAATTGCTAAACAAAAATCAGTTCGGTTTTACAGAAAAAAAGGGAACAACAGAAGCAATAATAGAGCTTAAGAAATATGTAGAAGAAAGTTTTGCAGAAAAGAAAGTTGTGGTTCTTGTAAGTCTCGACGTAAAGGGTGCATTCAATGCTGCTTGGTGGCCAGCGATTATCAAAGCGATGCAGGAATTCAAATGTCCTAGAAATTTATTAAACCTTTCAAAAAGCTACTTTAGTGATAGAACAGCCGAACTTGAATCAAATGGCGTAAAAGTAATTAAATTAGTAAGCAGAGGTTGCCCACAGGGTTCTTGCAGCGGTCCAGGTTTCTGGAACATCCAGTATAACTCACTACTGGAGCTTAACTACTCAAAGAACGCTAAAGTGATAGCTTTTGCAGATGATCTTATTCTGATGGTGAGAGGAAACACAGTTTTGGAGGCTGAAAACGAAACAAATATAAATTTAGTAAAGATAATGAATTGGGCCATAAATAATAAAACAAGTTTTAATGAAACCAAATCGCAGGTCATGCTTATGACAAAAAGAAGATCGTTACTCAAAAGCAAGATAAATATATTTCTGAATTATGAAATTTTAAAACAAGTAACAATTATTAAATATCTCGGAATACAAATAGACAATCAGCTCAACTTTAACGAACATGTGGAATACACTACGAACAAATGTATAAAATTAATCAATATTTTAGCCAAGTCAGCGAAAATCAAATGGGGTTTGAGACAACAAGCACTCCATACTATTTATAAAGGGGCAATAATACCGATCTTGTCATATGGTGCGCCAGCATGGATGGGCGCCCTGCAAAAGAAGTACAACCAACGCAAATTAAAAAGAGTGCAAAGACTAATAAACATAAAAATATTAAAAGGCTATAAAACAATATCGTATGAGGCTTCTTGCATCCTGACTGGAAACACACCAATTATAATTAAACTGCAAGAAATTGTACGACTGTACGAAAAACTGAAACCTACTTCAGATGACAAAGAAGACACTACCGAGGAAGAACTTAAATTAAGAAAATTAGTTGTTACACGCCAAGAACGGAAAAGCAGTGAAGAACTGTGGCAAAGTGAGTGGGCAAATACTAGTAAAGGTAACATAACAAAATCGTTTTTTCCGAGTGTTGATTCGCGGATAGATATCAAACTTCCATACTCACCTAAAGTGACAGTAATGTTAAGTGGTCACGGACATATTAAAAGTTACCTATTTAAATATAAAATAAGTGAAAGCGCGGAGTGTGTATGTGGATGCGAAGATCAAACAATTGATCACATAATTTATAATTGTGCGATATTAAACAATGAGCGTCAGAAACTTAAAACTCAAATTAATTACAGTGGAAGGACCTGGCCAGAATCAAAACCAGATTTAGTTAAAAGACATACATCAATATTTATAGACTTTATCAATTCCATAGATTTTGAAAAATTAGATTAAATACTGTTATATGTACAAATATGTGTATCTGTTGTTATATATAAAAAAATAAAATAAAATTTATTAACATATTGTTCAGAACTCGAATATAATTATAAGATGTATAAAGCATGAAGCAAATATAAAAAAGAAATATAAAAAAGGAATATGAATGTACATGTAAAATAATGATATGTAGGGAAAATAATTTGTAAAAAATATTTATTGATATCACACTATTTTATTTAATGTTTAAATTTAAATTTTAAATGTAAAATATTTAGAGCCATTGTTAATTAAATAGTTAACACACACACACACACACACACACACACACACACACACACACACACACACACACACACACACACACACACACACACACACACACACACACACACACACATCATCGTGAAAATAGTCAAAATAGATTATAAAGGTGCTAAAACGTGCTTATTGACAAAAAGCTCGACACCGAATTTTTTCACGATCCCTATACTTACCTCTCTAGGCGAGAGATAAAAATTGTGAAAAAAACCGAAAAATTGGGCTCGTCCGGGATTTAAACCCGGGACTTCTCGCCGCTACTGCGCTACCGAGGCTATGCAAAAGTAGGTTATGAATATTGTATTTATAAGTGATAATATTTTATGGGATGTTTTATATAATCTAAACAATATTAAATTACATGGGCGTAAATAGTATTTAGTATTTCGTCTATAACTTTTAGTTAGTTAACAGTTTATCATGTTCAGTTACTATTTATATTTTAGTTTTATTTTCTATTTAACTTTTATTAAACCAATAGCTGGTAATGTATTACATAATAAAATTTTTTAATGATTGTATCGATTGTTTTTCAGGTGACAAACAATGTAAGAAAATTAAAGAAAAATCTGCTCATTTGCAAATTAGAGAACATATATTTTGTGATTATGATAAAACTGCTCGACCTGTTATTGATAATAATGCAACCGCACTAGATGTTCAACTTTTTGTCCACCATATCGATTTCGTAAGTACAAAAATGTTTAAACATAATATAACACTAAAGCTAATAATCCAAAAGTTTCATTGGAAACCAATATTAGAAAAGTAGTATAGTATAGACTAACTATTCTCATCCCAAAGCTTTGTGTATGTTAAGTAGGTAAGTACTACTTATCACAATATTATTTATTTAAAAAATATATTGAATTATAAATACCTAACTACTTGATTCATTTGCTGATCTTGCTTACATTTTCCGGAAGGTAGACAACTCATTGTGCTTCTAACCTCTATACCTTCTGGTTATGAAACTGTATAACTAATACTAATGATGATATCTTATTTTTCTACTTCAATAATATTGAATATTAAATTTTGTACGTTTAGGAATCGAATGATGGTTTTCTGAAAGTATCTGTATTGCTGGCAATGGTAAACATTATTATATTATAAAGGTTTTAATAATTATTGCTAGTATACAATTTTAGAAATGGTCAGATGAACATATTCATTGGGATCCAGAGAAATATAAAGATGTTGATACTATTCTTGTGGACACTGGTGATGTCTGGACCCCAGATATGTCTATCTATAATCGGTAAGAGACACTTTAAAATTATTGAATTAGGTATAAGAAATTTTGAATGATTCTATAATTTAATAGCCAGTAGCGTAACTAAGAGAGGGGAGAAGGGTACGCTTATCCCTCTATCAAAATTATCAAGATTAAGGCTCGGGTATAGCTACTATAAAAGTGTCGTTCGTACTTTACTAATAACTTAATTCAGGTGCACTTTAGAGAAAAAATTTATTTACAAAAAATCTGACGTGGACACCACATGACTTCCTTGTACGCCTTGTTTGTTCATACTTTTCTTAATAACTAAAATGTAGAATAATATAAAAAATTCTTTTAACTTATTATACTAGTATAGGTACTCACAAATATATTTTAGTCATTTTATTTAAACTGCAGAAGAAGATATAAAGCATATTTTACTATTGTCACTGTCATGTCATAAACATTTAAATTTTACGTAGTAACAAATGTTAATCGATCATGGACTACTACCGAAATACTAAATTATAAATATATACTTTAATTATTCTGAAATTATACCAGATACAAAAATATTTATAAAATACCGATTGTAGGTAATAATCACATAATCTTTCATTTAAAATAAAAAAAATTGTTTTAAATTAAATATTTATCGAACTTTTTTTTAAATTTACTACTTCCGGTTTGTAGATTGAAACCAAAAATAGGAGGTGCACAATTAGATGCTATAACAGTCCTAAATACAAAATTTCAACATTCTACGTCTAACCGTATTTGAGTTATGCGACACAAATACGTCCGTGCGTACGTACGTACAGACGTCACGTCGAAACTAGTCATAATGGATTCAGAAAAGGTCAAAACGGATATTTCCGTGAAAATCTGAGAACCGAAATTTTTCGCGATTACAATACTTCCTTACTTCGTACAAGGAAGTAAAAATGTCTATAATTTTATGCTTAACATCGGATTGATTCAAAAATTTCAAAATTCTCAAAAAAACAAATTTTAAAATTTTATATTTTTTTTAAATTAGAAATTGAGAATAGTTTTTGCAAAAATATTGACAATCCGATGTTAAGATACTAATGTAAATTATGTGTAATTTTTTTGAAAAAGATATTTCAATCGTAGCATGAGTTATTAGTAAAGTACGATTTTTGATGTTTTTCTAGACTTTCCATTATTCAAAACAAGTGCGAAAAGTCAGAAAAGACAATACATATATTTAGTATACTGTAACCAAAATTTGGTTCATAAAGCACTCGAAATGCACGAGTAATTAATTTAATAAGGAACTACTAACGCTAACTATACTAGCACCTTAAGGCGCCGTTTCAATTCATCATAAAAATGTTTCTGGAAAAAATGTCGTCTGCGGGGAATTTTCTTCTTGTATTTCTGGTAATTATTTAGTTCTTGTTCTCTCTTTTCATTAATAGTAGATACCTGCTATTTATTTATACCAAATAATGTTGTTCCATCAGGAATGAACGAACAACATATCGACTCTAGTAATTTTTGTATATTTTTTTGCCATTTTTTTTGTTAAACAACTTTATTTTTATTACCGTTTTTTATTAAGATTATGATATTTGCTATAAACTAAATTTATAATAAATAAATAAAAATATAGCGCCTTTTAACTAAAGTAGGGTTTACATTATGTGATTTATCATCTGATTTCACATATGATAAATCATATTCATATGTGTTTATTTTTACGTTCACACTGTTGGATTTGTCATACAGAACGACTCAGAAGATAAGTCATAACGAAACATAACTACATTTCAGAATTAGAACTGTTCCTATTTTCATATGATTTTTTGTATGATTTTCGTTAACATTGCTGTTATGTTAATGTTAATGTCAGGTGCTGTCCGGTATTGTAAACTTCAGAATTTGATAATATAATAAAATGGCCAAAGTAAGTACATTTTTATATTAAAATAGTCCTAATAATTGTAATAATCAGTGACTAAAACTACTATATCGATAGTTATTCTTATTATAATAAATTATATAGAATTATTTAATTTTGTAGGACAAGTAATGCAACACAACAATTGAAAGTTTCATCTCTGTCCATTTTAATAATATTACTCAAAGCTGACTGAACCAAAATGCGCTAAATAATAAGTGTATACTGTCAAATAAAGTTGAAGTATACTAATCATAAACTCTTATGATGTGAACATGAAATCAATAAAGCATTAGACATGTTTGATCAGAGAATATCTCTTACGACTTTATCATATGCCAAATCACATGATAAATCACATAATGTAAACCCTACTTAACAGATACCCGCCTGTAGATTTTCCTAGTTACGCCACTGTTAATAGCAGAAAACCCAGTTATTCTAGTTTTGTATTTGTATAATTGTATAAACATGCTTTTCATGATTTTTTTTATTAATGGCATTCATAAATAAATAATAAAGAAAAAGAAAATGTTTCCATCATCTATCATTAACCAGCAGCGGCGAACGCAGAATGGGGAAGGGATATGGTTACCGTGAAAGCTGAAAATGTATCTTTGGAAATTGTTCATTGTTTTTATTATTAGAATGATGTTCTAACTTTTAAGTTATACAAATAATTAAATCAAAAAAATTCACATTATAATCTCACATGTACATTAATTCTTTTGAATTTTTTTTGAGTGTATTTCCAACATCGTATTAAGAGGCCCGTCTACTATCTACCTAAAATCCAGTATAAAATGTACTAACGTAGCGAGTGTTTTGTGGCCAATACAAAAATGGTAAAATTGTATTTCTACAAGGATTTTATAGATAAAAAATGAATCTACAAATGTACCTTCTTAAAATTTTGATTAAATATTGTACATGAATATAAAAATTCCGAAAAATTTAAAAAAATCCAATTTTATGCAAACTTTACACGGTTATATCTCATGGAAATTAATTTTTTAAATTTGAAAAAGGCACATCTTCTGTAGATCCATTCTTTCTCTATTAAGGTCGCGCTCCTGTATATATGGTTGCGTACCAACAGTAATTAATTTTATTCATGGTGCATTTAAAATTGGTAGACTTTAGCAGTCCAAACATTGCATATATGTGATTCTTAATTGTATACCTAGGCTAATGAACCATTCTTGTTTAAAAGAAGTGCTTATTTTTCAGAAAAATACATTTTATTTCCAAAACTATCACATCTACATCTTTATAACATACTTACTTGACTAGAGAATTATATATGTTATCATAAGAAAATAACAAAAAACGTAAATATTGACTGAGACTCAAATGCACCATGAATAAAAAATAAAGTGGTTTGAATAGCACGCGACCACTAAAATAGTTCAAGCATTATCATATAGATGGCTGCTCGTCGTTTAAAATTTGGCGCTATAGATTCAAAGTCCGCATTGCATTATTTATGTTATGTTATGATTTCGTTAAAAGCCCTTTCATAGTTTTTTCTTATATCTTGCGGTTATTTGTTATTGTTATTATGTTTTAGTTGGTTTCTTGTTTTTTGCGTTATTGTTATTTAATTATTGGTTTTGTTGTTTTTAATGTGTTGTTGTTATTATTATTATTAAACATTGTTCACTCGGGAACTGTGTCCGTGGTATTATATTATTTGTTGAAATGGGGGGAAAAAGTACGAAGTACAGTAAAAAGAAGAAAAATAATAGATCTTTCGCTCGGAAAAGGTGGAATAAACTTAATTGCGTAGGTAAATAGTACATAAAAATTTGAATTTTTTTAGGACTAACGTATATTACATGTTTCTACTTTTGCACTTTTCCAGTAAACCAGTAAACGAAAGATAAATAATTGAATAAAAAAATTAAATATTATTTATCCTACTTTTTTACATTGTTGTCAACAATCAGTTTGTATTGTATAAATCTGATATCGTAAACGTCTATTCGAAGAATTCGAGAATGATTAACTTTCTCAAAACTGACCAATCAGAATAAATTCAGTATTTTGGCAAATTATTTTATTGATTTTATTAGTAATTTTTGTATCAAGTGGATATTTTAAGTGTGTATATCAATAAACATAATTTTAAAAAATTATATATGTAGCCATAAGCTTTGTTATTTATTGACAATTTTTTTTATGTTTATATTTCGTTATAAATAATCAAATAAGTTAATGTGAAACTATTGGTTACTATGGTAATCTTATAAGATTCATATTCAGGTTAACGATGCTTTATATAATTATAAAAAAATTGTTAATTTATATATATTTATATTTTAATTTAGAAATTTAGATAATAAAAATTTGTTTCTTGTGTTGACAACTGTAAAAATACTCGGGTATGCTGGTATGCACTTGTGCAAATACTCGCGGGTACACTGCATTTGTGCACATACCTACTCACTGATACTTGATTGTTTTGGCTCGAAATTTAAAAAATACTGTAACCTGATTGGTTGAAATTTTTCGAGGGAAATAGTCAGTTATTATACCACAAGAGCTACGTCGAACCGCAGGAGGCAAAAGTATTTTCTATTATTTTTGATGATCAAGTGGTATACAATTTCATGAATAAAACAAATTTAACAATTTTATTTATTAACATAATTTTTAAATTAATTTTAAATATTATTGTTTGTTGTGTCCTGGTTACGGTGGATAAACGCATACTATGTCAATATTAAAAAATATGCACTGGAATAGTGTTGTTTATAGATAGTTTCTATGATTTTTGTGAAAAATAGTGCATTTTAATTGGTTAAAATATATAATGACGGAAATAGTCACTGATATTTGATTGTTATTAAAAAATTATTGTTACCTGATTGGTTAAAATTTATCTTTTCAAATGATTCTTAAATATGAAGTAATTAAACTCACCAATATAATAAAAAATTATTAAATTTTCAGACTTTGCTAAAAATACTTAGGTACCAAAACATTAGCAAAATTCCGGATATAAACTAAAATCTTAAGGTAAAAAATTTCATTATTGAATTAAACATATACAAAATAATTATTTATGTTTATTAATATGTACCTACTAAACAATGATATTATTTAATAAAAAAATTTACAATTATAGAAAATAATTATGTATAGTAGGTAACAGGATTATTGGTATAGTTTGAGAAAATTTGGAAATAAATGGAAAAAAATGTTATTTTTGCGCAACTATCAAAATTTATTATAATCCATAATTAAATGATACAAAATATTAGTAATTGTTATTGTTGTCATGTTGTATTGTTGTGCGTTTACAGAGCCACAAACCCGAGCGCCAAGCGCTTCTATCTCGTCAAAAAATTTAGAACCTTGAGAAATGAATACCTAGGTATAATTTCTACGACGGCGTAGAAGGGTCAGGCTAAATATTTTTTTATATTTAATTCCCGACTTTTAAACTCGGGATTAAAAAGCTAAGATCCCGAGTTTAAAAGTCGGGAATTCAATATAAAAAAATATTTACCCTGACCCTTCTACGCCGTCGTATAATTATATAATTTTTGCTTTACGTTACATTGTTGTCCCGCCCGACACTTCTTGACAAGCTTGCAAGTTCTACGAAGTGCTACCGGCACCGGTCCGTGTATTTTTCTTTCATACACTATAAAATTCATAAATCGTTATCTAGCCAACAAATTATATTGATTTCCTTAGTAAAAATAATTTTGAACCTTCCTTTATATATCTCCTGCAGTATGTGCTGCAAAATTCCTTACAAAACGAGATTTAGTAGCAGACTACATATTTCACTACACGAAATTTACGTTGAATTTTATTACTTTCTCATTTGTTATAAACAATACGTCATTCTTGATAAATGTACTACACCTACACATAGGTACTTAATAAGTACTGCTTGTATAAAAAAATTGAATAAAATATCTTCACTAGTTCACAAGAAATTACAATTGTAAGTCGGAAAGTTAAAAAAAATCTCCAAAATTTTAATTTCTAAAAAAAGGAGATAATGCATTTTTCGGGTTGATGACAATTTAGGATTTTCGTATCTTTTTATATGTAGAAAGAGAAAAAAATCTGAATATAATATAATTTTTTCAGAAAGGGTACACCTATATTCATTTCTCAAGTTTCGAAATTTTTTGTCGAATCGGGACTATAAATTAAATGGATAAAAATATGTCAAGATTTTTCTATAAAATAAAAATTCATGGCATACAAAGTAAAAACTATTATTAATTATTATTATAACATTACATTATTTATGTTGTTTGTTGTTCGAAATATTTTTACCTATCTTCTTACGTGTCCCAAAAAATGTTCATACGGGAATTTCTCTCGAGAATCAAGAAACGAAAACGATCCAAATGTTCTTACCGAAATGTACAGTGGCTATGAGTGGGGGAACAATGTTGCGATTGGCTACACTAATACAAGCGTATATACAGTATAATATGTACAAATTTTATACTATGCTGCCATCAGTCGGTCTAGAAACGAAATAGCACTGCAATCCCGCGACGTTAAATGTTTATAAAAACATTATCCTGAAGTCAATTATAATCTGGCAGTTTACTCGCAACGAAAACACTTTTACAGTATTTTTCAACTTCAAAATGACATTGCATAACTAGGATGCGGCAAAGTACGAGTTTCAGGCTGGTTTCAGGCAGCCCTAGTAATTGGGAAAATAGTGGAATAAAAAAAAAGTAAAATCGAGAGTAAATAATAATAATAAAGCTTCAAAATGCTTTTTTAAAAGTCTCAATATGATCATTTTCACCGAAAAATATGGAATTTTGTTTTGCTCCCTTAATTTTTTTGAATAGTGTATTATCTGCCTACATTGATAGGTAAAGCCAAGCAAACATTTTTGTTCTTTACTATCGAAACCAGATAAATTTTCGTGAACCCCCACTTACAACTTGTGAACCCCCATTTTTTTTTTCACGCCAACGTAGACTCCCGTTTTGAGTCTCCCGTGGACCCCTGGGGGTCCACCTCACCTGGACCACTTTGGGAATCACTGGTCTAGGGGTAGTTGATAGCAAGATTATAAAAAGGAAGGTTTGCTCATTCGAAACATTCTGTATTTTAGTGGTGGGGAAGTGACGTCATGTTTAGACACAAGTCGCGCTCGCGCTTGATATTCAATTCACAACATAGATCGATGTATTTTATTTGCACTTCACTTATTTTATAGTAGTTTTTAAAGTCTGTAGCTAAATAAATAAAATAACACTCGTCTTTGAAACGATGTCTAAAAGTGATTTAAGTTAGCTTCTACCACTTTGTTTACATTGCGCATATGAGAACGAGCAAACATTCCTTTTATAATTTTGGTTGGTAGTGGTTCAAAAGTTTTTACCTGTCGCCTCATATTCTATAAGAGAGGTATTGTAATGGGTCAAAATTTTCGAGTATGAGTTTTTGGTGTATAAGCACGTTTCAGGGTCTCTAGAATACGAATTTAATATTTTCCCGATGATGTCTGTGTGTGTGTGTGTACGTATGGATGTATGGACGTATGAATTATGTGACGATTTTTCGTCCACGATAACTTAAAAAGTATCAAGCCTTTAATAACCAAATTTCATATTTAAGGTTTGAATAAGGATCTTAACACCGGATAAGATTTTGGTAAAAATCCGCAAACCGGAACTAGTATTTTTTGGAACTTGATATAGTTTTTCTTAAATAAATTGGTACATTATTTATTTATGATAATTTTTGCAATTAAAAATAAAAGATAATATAATTATCTATGGGTACAGTTAATTTTAAATACAATTTGCTGAATCTGGTAGTATTTAGCAAAAAAATAAAGTGCAACTAAGTACCAATATCTTGTTGTCCATGATATGAAATTTGTTTTTACTCAAAATTTGAATTATAATGACAGTGACATTACAGTTGACATCTTTTGCTTGCATCTTGGTTTACATTATCGTTTACATATTACATGAACATGAAACTATTATAATGTAAGTAAAACTATTTATTAGATTAGTAGAATAAGCAGAATTAGGCGAGAGGTCGTGTACTGGCCACAGCAGATTTTTTTAGAATATTTTTTGATCACTTATTTATTAACACTATTGTGTTATAATTTCTTGTTACAGAGGCACGTATGGCAAATCAAGATTATTCCGTGAAAGTGGCGATTCGTGCCTTATCGTTTTTTATAAAAGGGTGATCTGCGTTACGCAGACAACAATCACTGCAATGTGTACACCAGATTTTCGTCATTATCCTTTCGACATCCAGAACTGTACAGTGAAAATGGGTTCTTGGTATCACACTGGTGAAGAAATTGATCTTATGGATACTGAAATCATAGCAGACATGAGATTTTCCCATTCACAGTTTACATTGAATCCAGAATGGAGCGTAGTTTCACTCACTTCTAATAAGGATCCAGGAGTATATAAAGACTTCCCTAATGAAACTTATCCTTCACTGAATTTTGTTTTTGTGATCAAGAGAAATGCAGCAGCTAAATTTGCGATCCTCGTCGTGCCAATCTTAGGTAGGCCAATAGTTGTTTACAATTTTTTTCAGAAGCATCGAAAATCCACAAATATATAACGACTAGGGATTGTAAGCTGGTAAATCGGCATATCGGTAAATACCGTAAAATCCTTCGAAAAAATAGCAGTAAATCGTAATTATTTACTGTAATTCGTTTTTTATTAATAACACTATTATTAAACATAATAAAGTATTCGTATCCAAAAAATTTAAATTTGAAAAAACTGGATCGTCGGAAGATGGTTAAGGCATGAAATACTCTTAATTATTGCAAACGTTTAGATTTTTATTGAATCATCTTCAGTGCGGTGCTGGAGTGGAAACTACAATCACTAAAAAAAATTTGAACAGAAGAACATTCCTGTTGCAAGGTACATTGTCAATGTAGTTGCCAAGATTTTGGTAGGGCAGGAGACCAGGAAATAATAATTATTTCATAGCCGTGTTGTCATAAATTTAGTAAGGATGTAATATTACTTACTATTACAAGACAAAAGAAAGTTTTTAGTTTACCTATAAATTATTTCAACCATTATAAGTATAACTATTTTTGAATAAAATTATTAACTTTTTCGTAGTTTTACGCACCTTTTTTTAAGCAGTTATGTAATTTTGGCTTTGGGATGATAAAAATTTTCATTCAAGAACCTAGGTAGGTACATAATTTACTAATTAAAAGTTGACATTAACGTGTACCGTGTACTTACAAGCATAATAGTTATTTTATATCTAGGCTGCGAAATATATGTATATAGAATTTTTGGCCGAGGCGAAAACAGAGGCTTAAGAATTATCAAAGACGAGTTATAGGTACACAATATTTTTTGTGCAACTACAATCTATATAATTTAAACCAGAGATTTTATTTGTAACAACTGTCAGAAATCTCTGACATTGACATTTACTTCGCAGCTGTTACTAGTAGCAACACGGCCGCGAAATGTATCGTACACAAATGTTTTACTTCGCGGCCTGAATTTCGAACGTCAATGTCAACTTTTTTTGACAGTTGCGCAAAAACGTTATTTTACGTACGCTATGGAAAACGAGCATACTTGTATGAAAACAAACTCCAAGTTCAAATGTAAATTGTTTTTGGCATCCTGAAGTGTAAACATACATACATTGCTGACGTTGCCATGACTTTCCGTATCAATGCGGTAAAGAGCATCGAATTTTATTGCTTTAATAGATTGTTAAAAAAAGTTTATTTGTATCAAAAAAGATATCCTACAAAAACGCTACTTTACACTATTTATTGTTATGTAAAATAAAGTCTAAAATATTATCTTAGCAGTTGTTTCAAGGCAACTTGACAGAAGAAAAAAATGAACCCGTAAAAACAAAGTTTTTGACTATAAATCCTTTATATATGAGACTAGATCGATATTTATCGATATTTAGAGTTAAAAAGAGTAGGGTATGGCGGGAGGTCTTGTGCTGGCCAAATCAGATTTTTTCTTGTGCCAAAGTAAATGTTTGGCCACAACGAGCCTATATGTACCAAATTTCAGAGTTAAAAAGCGTAGGGTATGGCGAGAGGTCTTGTGGTGGCCACATCAGATTTTTTCTTGTGCCAAAGTAAATGTTTGGTCACAACGAATCTATGTACCTAATTTCAGATTGATTGGATATAGGGAAATGGGTTTGGGGTATGGCGGGAGGTCTTGTGCTGGCCACATCAGATTTTTTCTTGTGCCAAAGTGCATTGTTAGGTGACAAAAGTTTATTTCCAAAATTTCAGCTGGACAGGATCCCGGAAAGTGGGTCATTTTTTACTTTTGTTTTTTTGCCGTACGTACGTACCTATACGTACCTACGTATGACGGTGAAGTTAATATAAAGGATTTAAATACGATATTTTAAATAAAAATGTCGACCAAAACACATAATACATAATGTGTGCGTTAGTTGTTTGAACATTGCTCGGTTTTATTAAAGCAATCCGCTTCGAGTCGTACTACTTAGGCCCTGTTTACACGAAGATTCTTTCAAGATTCTGAATCTTTAAAAAACACGGTTTTGAAGCAATTAATGAATTTCAAATTCTTCTTTTCCAAGACTCATAGAAGATTCAATTTAACGGCACCGCAATTTAACAGGTAATTCTCACTAAAATTATTTTCTCCAAGATTCAAAATCTTGAAAGAATCTTCATAGAATCCTCGTGTGAACAGAGCCTTTTAAGCAAGAACAAATTCAACTCAGTATACTTGTTTTAATGCAATCCTCGATTAATAATACTGCTGCGCATTTAATTATATAGTACTACTTCATAGTATCATAGTTATTTTTATTTATGTTTGTTTCAGTTCTAATTGGTATGAGCTTACTAACACTATGGTTGGAGCCTACATCAACAGACAGAATTTTTATTTTAACTATAAATGTGCCTAGTCATGTTATGTTTTTACTTAACTTTCAGTGGGACTTGGCCAATAATGGCTCATCCATTCCTTATTTAGGTATGTTAATTTTATATTATAACTCTTTTAAATTATTGTTATTAATTACATCATTTTATAGTGCATTTAATGAGAAATTCTCAGATGATTGTATTATTCACTTTGGTTGAAACTGTGGTTGTACGATATCTTCTCAATAAGACGAAAGAATCTCCAAGATTTCTAGTTAACACTTTTACGACTCTTGCAAGCAACAAAGTTGGACAATTATTGCTGTTTTCGGAAATAAATCCGGAAGTAAATATAACATTTTTATCAATCAAAATACTTTATAATTGAAACTTTGTTCTAGAATGCGATGGAGAATTTAACGGCTGATGACAGCAGCAATCTAGTTGATGTTGCAGATCGTCCAAAAGAATGGTTTCTACTGGGAAAGGTCATTGACCGATTGACATTTGTTGTTTCAATTTTAGTTTATTTTGTTATGTTCTTTCTTTTATTTAAAACAGTAATTTTATTTTAATTTCTGTGTGGCTGGTGTGAGATATCTATGTTAAAAATAGAAAAAATTGTGAAAAAAAACGAAAAATTGGGCTCGTCCGGAATTTGAACCCGGGACTTCTCGCCGCTACTGCGCTACCGAGGTTATGCAAAAGTAGGTTAAGAATATTGTATTTATAAGTGATAATATTTTATGGGATGTTTTATATAATCTAAATAATATTAAATTACATGGGCGTAAATCGTATGTAGTATTTCGTCTATAACTTTTAGTTAGTTAACAGTTCATCATGTTCAGTTACTATTTATATTTTAGTTTTATTTTCTATTTAACTTTTTTTAAACCAATAGCAGGTAATGTATTGCATAATAAATTTAAAAAAAATATTAATGATTGTATCGATTGTTTTTCAGGTGATGAACAATGTAAGAAAATTAAAGAAAAATCTGCTCATTTGCAAATTAGAGAACATATATTTTGTGATTATGAAAAAACTGCTCGACCTGTTATTGATAATAATGCAACCGCACTAGATGTTCAACTTTTTGTCCACCATATCGATTTCGTAAGTACAAAAATGTTTAAACATAATATAACACTAAAGCTAATAATCCAAAAGTCTCATTGGAAACCAAAATTGGAAAAGTAGTATAGTATAGACTAACTATTCTCATCCCAAAGCTTTGTGTATGTTAAGTAGGTAAGTACTACTTATCACAATATTATTTATTTAAAAAATATATTGAATTATAAATACCTAACTACTTGATTCATTTGCTGATCTTGCTTACATTTTCCGGAAGGTAGACAACTCATTGTGCTTCTAACTTCTATACCTTCTGGTTATGAAACTGTATAACTAATACCTACTAATGATTATATCTTATTTTCTACTTCAATAATATTGAATATTAAATTTTGTACGTTTAGGAATCGACTGATGGTTTTCTGAAAGTATCTCTATTTATGGCAATGGTAACATTATTATATTATAAAGGTTTTAATAATTATTGCTAGTATACAATTTTAGAAATGGTCAGATGAACATATTCATTGGGATCCAGAGAAATATAAGGATATTGATACTATTCTTGTGGACACTGGTGATGTCTGGACCCCAGATATGTCTATCTATAATCGGTAAGACTAAGAGACACTTTAAAATTATTGAATTAGGTATAAGAAATTTTGAATGACTCTATAATTTAATATCCAGTAGCGTAACTAAGGGAGGGGAGAAGGGTACGCTTATCCCCCTATCAAAATTATTAAGATTAAGGCGCCTTTTCAAACATTAAATGTAACTAATAGTCCAATTAAATTACATTAGGTTTTAACTTTGAATTTAATAGTGTGAAGCAGGAAATTTGCACACATTTTCAATTTATCATAAAAATGTTTTAGGAAGAAATGTCGTCTGCGGCGCATTTTCTTTTTGTATTTCTGGTAATTATTTAGTTCTTGTTCTTTCTTTTCATTAATAGTAGATACCTGGTATTTATTTATATCAAGTAATTTTGTTCCATAAGGAACGAATGAACATAACATATCGACTCTAGTAATTTTTGTATATTTTTTGGCATTTTTTTGTTGAACAACTTTATTTTTAATACCGTTCTTGATTACGATTATGATAATTGATATAAAATAAATTTTTAATTTAATATAGCGCCTTTTAACTAACAGATACGAGATACCCGCCTGTATATTTTTCTAGTTACGCCATTATTAATAGCAGAAATCTCAGTTATTCTAGTTTGGTATTTGTATACAACATGCTTTTCATGATTTATTGATTAATGGCATTCTTAAATAAATAATAAAGACTGATATCCGAAACAGTTTCCATCATCCCATCATCTCTCATTATAGGCGAGCGGCGCACCCCCGAAAACGTGCCTAGAAAAACAACTTAACCTCTCATGGAAAAACTAATGGTTGCAACCAGGTGGAATCGATCCGTTATTTTATTGCAAACAAAAAACCTAAATAAATTTTTTTGATCCGAGTGGCAGGAAATTTGTTATTAACAAAAAAGTTGTAACATTAAAACAAGATAAAAAATGGCCCCGCAAGTAGTTTTATTAGGTTAACTGGCTCAAAATAATCACTTTTTGTCTCTTGGCATTTTTTCGAAAAACGCACCCTTTTCGAGATATAGGCGATTTTAAGTCGAAAAACGGCCAATATTGCCCAACTTCAAAAAATCATATCCCAACTTCTAATGCACCTTTTTTAATTTAGAAAATTGCAAAATGATCGTCAAGACTTGTACTTTAACCCTATATTTTTTCCATATGGCCATCTTTTTGTTTTACTCCCCAAATTTACAGCTAAATTTTGATAAAATTCTTAGGTTTCGTTAAAGGGGTGGAAACGCTCAAATATTGAACAATCAGTCTGAAAACGATTTTTTTCCATTAAATTGGTTACATATAATATTTTCTGAAACTATTTATCAAAATGAATGAGTACTTAGTTAGTTTTAGGCATTTTTTCGTTGTAAATGTAAAAAAATCAATTATCAAAATTTTTCCCATTTATTTCCATGTTGCTTTACGTTACATTGTTATGATATTTAAATTTTAAAAACATTATTAACTAATTAATACATATTTATACGTGTCAAATTTTTTTAAATATCTACAAAACCGTACTAATGGAATAATGGTCATTAATGGAGTCTAATTTCATCATTCTAATTCAGGTTCACTATCTTCTCACAAAATTTCTGTATGGTCAGGTACAATTTCAGCATTTTTACATTGGAATGAACAATTACATATGTCACAACATTTAAATCCTTTCGAACAGCAAGAACAAATTTCTGCTTCTACACAAAGTGTTTTTCCACTGCAAGAACAAATAAATTTTTGCATGATCTCCATCGCTGTATCTTCTTCAAAATAATTCACGCATAATAAATTGTTATAAAATTTCCAGCCGTATAAATTTGGTTCAAAAATGCTTTAAGTGGTTGCGATACCACAAGTTCGTTTTACTTTATTGGAAAAAAGCATACGCTGCATTTTTGAAACTATCCGACATTGTCAATTTATCAAATGCAGAAGCTTTAAATGCAGTCACGAAACTTTTGGGTATTATTTATAATGCTGGTAAAGCTAATAACCAGAAAACTTTAGTGAAATCTATTAATGATCTAAGATATACTATAATAGCAGGTGTTAAAAATGTAACAGTTGATAAATTACCTCCATCAGAGCCTACATTATTACAATACGTTTTAAGAGTAAAATGGCAAGCTAATGAATTGTCGCAAGCAAGATCAGAGAAAATAATGTCTTTTGAACCAAATTTATACGGGTGGAAATTGTATAACAATTTATTATGCCTGAATTATTTTGAAGGAGACACAGGGATGGAGTTCATGCAAAAATTTATTTGTTCTTGCAGTGGTAAAACACCTTGTGTAGAAGAAGAAATTTGTTTTTGCTGTTCGGAAGGATTTAAATGTTGTGACATCTGTAATTGTTCATCTCAATGTAAAAATGCTGAAATTGTACCTGACCATGACCATACAGAAATTTTGTCAGAAGATAGTGAGACTGAATTAGAATGATGAAATTAGACTCCATTAATGAGCATTATTCCTTAAAAATTCAATTAGTGTGTTTCTGTAGATATTTAAAAAATATTTGACTCATATAAATATGTATTAATTAGTTAATAATTTAAAAAAATTAAATATTACTATAACGTAAAGCAACGTGGAAATAAAAGAAAAAATTTGATAAATGATTTTTTTACATTTTCAACGAAAAAAGGCCTAAAACTAACTAAATACTCACTCATTTTGATAAAAAGTTTCAGAAAATATTATATGTAACCAATTTAATGAAAAAAAATCGTTTTCAGACTGATTGTTCAATATTTGAGCGTTTCCACCCCTTTAACGAAACCTAAGAATTTTATCAAAATTTAGCTGTAAATTTGGGGAGTAAAACAAAAAGATGGCCATATGGAAAAAATATAGGGTTAAAGTACAAGTCTTGACGATCATTTTGCAATTTTCTAAATTAAAAAAGGTACATTAGAAGTTGAGATATGATTTTTTGAAGTTGGGCAATATTGGCCGTTTTTCGACTTAAAATCGCCTATATCTCGAAAAGGGTGCGTTTTTCGAAAAAATGCCAAGAGACAAAAAGTGATTATTTTGAGCCAATTAACCTA
Source organism: Agonum fuliginosum (assembly GCA_947534325.1). Lineage (NCBI taxonomy): Eukaryota > Metazoa > Arthropoda > Insecta > Coleoptera > Carabidae > Agonum > Agonum fuliginosum. Next base: position 11,145,649 of record OX384037.1, on the reverse strand, counting down.
ATAAAACTACTTGCGGGGCCATTTTTTATCTTGTTTTAATGTTACAACTTTTTTGTTAATAACAAATTTCCTGCCACTCGGATCAAAAAAATTTATTTAGGTTTTTTGTTTGCAATAAAATAACGGATCGATTCCACCTGGTTGCAACCATTAGTTTTTCCATGAGAGGTTAAGTTGTTTTTCTAGGCACGTTTTCGGGGGTGCGCCGCTCGCCTATTAAACCAGCAGCGGCGAACGTAGAATGGGGAAGGGATGGTTTCCGTGAAATCTGAAAATGTACGAGGGGTTGATTTTATATTCCCGGACTGGGCTGTTTTGAATTTTGATGCAATTTTTCATTATGCTGTTTTTTAATCACATATGCCTTGGTAACTTGTGTGGCAATTTACAAAACAATTGCAACATTATTAATTTTAATATCTGTCAGTTTGTGTCGTCGCGCATTGTATATCTATCGAAATGAATAAAATCGAATACCGGGATGTTATAAAATTCCTTATACAGAACAAGGAAAACCTCCAAAAATTATTCTTGAAGAAATGTTGGTTGTATACGGGGATGATTTCCCTTCTAAGTCAACTATTTGCGAGTGGTCAAAATTGTTTAAACATGGCCGAGAATCACTGGATGATGATCCCCGTCCAGGGCGCCGTGTTGACGTGATCACTTCAGATGTTATTGAAAAAACCAAGTGTTTGGTACTGGAGGATGCAAGACTAAAGAAGCGACAATTAGCAGTTAGCAATTAGAGTATTATGCAAACCTGATGCATCGCCTTATAGATGCTATTAAAGTGAAGAGACGCGGAAAACTGACGCAAGGTGTCTTGTTGCTCCACGACAATGCACCAGTGCACAAGTCCAGACTTTCAAAAGCTGCTGTAGCTGATTGTGGCTTCGAAAAAAATTGAACATCCGCCTTATAGTCCAGATCTAGCACCCAGTGACTATTTTTTGTTCCCAAATCTCAAAAAAACACTAAGGGGGACAAAACGAACTTATAGCAGCTGTTGAGGGCCATTTTGCGGAAAAATCAAATGAATATTTTTATACTGGATTAAAGATGTTATTGAAACGGTGTTATACCTGTATGCAAAAGCAGGGGAACTATATTGAAATTTTTGTTGTTGTTGTTGCTCTAGTCTTTTGTTTTCATGCCTAGTCCGGGAATATAAAAACGACCCCTCGTATCTTTGGAAATTGTTCATTGTTTTTATTATTGGAATGATGTTCTAACTTTTAAGTTATACAAATAAAATCAAAAATTTTCACATTATAATCTCACATGTGCATTGATTACGTTGTGTCGTATGATTTTGAATAAAATATGCACCCTACAAAACACAAAAAAGATAAACATAAACCTTTAACAATGGTATTTATAAATTTTTATACCTTACTTTTCTCGCCTTCTCTGGACAAACGTAATTCAATTCTTTTTAAATGCAATAATGCAAATAATGAATGAAAACGAACTACAAAATAAATGTTGCAATTAGCAATGTACTACCTACCTAATATTAAATACCTACACAATTCTGTAATGCAATAGTTTGCTGGGAATTATTTTAAGATCGATACCAAAATTATATTAAACCTAATGAAGGAGGGGGAGATTTCACCCCCTAACACCCTCCTGCGTATGCCACTGTTAACCTGTCGATGTGTCGATCAACATCCAAAGAAGATTTTCCTCTAAGATTTGTTTCAAAACTGGTAAATTTATAATTGATATGTTCCTGTCAACACATTCGCAAAAGTGTATCAATCTCAAAAGGTATTATTATTTGGAAGAAATAGAGAGAAACGCTTAAAATTAATAAAAGAAATCATAATTAATGAAATAAAATTATTCATTCAATCAGAATACTTACTTTAATCATAATTTTGACAGGAGTTCAGTTTTGCTATTGTATTATACTTGTCTAATAAAGTGGTATTTTATGGACTGATAACAGTGTCATAAAGGCGCATTTATTGACAAGATAAACACAAACGATATTGTTTATAAATAATCACTTATTATAACACGATTAGTCAAAATTATGTCGAATATTTTTCTTGTATTATTATTACGAATGTTTCTTGTGCTGGTATATGAATAGCACGAGAGCGCGGCACAAGTAGGTAATATTCGACAATTCGTCAACACAAGGAACATGAGTTCATGAGTAATAATTACTACAAAAATATTCGACATTACTTTGACAACGAATGGTATACAGAGGACTATTCATTGAATCATATCTTGTTTTTAAATTAAAATAACTTAAAATAATATCCGTATGATGTCAAAAAAGCAAATAGGTACTTACAAAATGATCAATTTTTAATGTTAATGTCAAAGTGTTTTATGAGATTTATATATAAATTATATAGAAATGAAAAGATAACACTTTAATTCTGCCCTTAGTACCTCTGGGTAAATTATTGTGCTACGTTTTTTCCGAATTCCTAGAATACTTTCGATTTTTCTTTTTGCCGCATCCTTTGTTATGAAATGTCATTTTGAAGTTGAAAAAACTGTCAGTTTATTATTGATTTCAAGATAATGCTATTTTAAACATTTAATGGAGAAAGAATGTACACTGGCGGAAAAAATGAAACACTTGAAATTAGTAAAAATTCTACCATTTTCAAACCGCCATAACTCGGCGTATTTTTAATCGATTTCAATGAATCTTCGAGGCTGAAAAACTTTTAGTCCGGTCGCCAAATGAGAAAATCGGCTTGGACCTGGTAGTTGGGTACAACAAATATTTTATGATTGATTCTAGTACTATTTGATATACTGTATCATAATATGACGGGTGCCAGAGCGGCACCCCTGGGCAACTCGAAAAGAAAATGGATTTTTTTGGTTATTTGCCAATAACTACTAAACGGGTAGTTCTACATTTAAGATTATCCAGTGCATTTTTGTAGACAATAAAATTTCCAAAAAAATGACACTTTGAACGTTTGAACTGCTCTCTTCGATTAACCGTTTCTGAGATACACGCGTTCAAAATTTTCTTCCAGAGAAACTTGATTTTTTTTACTTCTTTCATAATTTTTGTGTTTAATAACCTGTAACTTCGAAACAAATTAAAATTTTGATATCCGGTTTCTTTTATTAAATTCTGCAAGCAATTCTCTATAAGATAGATTATTTTAATTTTTTTTGAAGGGCTTAGTTAAGCCAAAATTTTGATATTTTCTTCCAGAGAAAATTGAAATTTTTTAGCTTTTTTCATATTTTTTGTTTAATGACTTATAATAATTTATGAACTAAAGTTTTATTTTTTACTACGATTTAGCGGAGCTAAAGTTAGTCATTATTGTACGATTTCATAAAAAATAAATTTATTATTCATAAATAGAGTACTTACCTATTATCTATTATATTACATTTGCATTCATTACAGTAATTATTTATAGGAATAATTATGTTACTCGCCTGCGGCTCGTGTAATAATAACAATTATAATGAATCATTAAACAAAAGTTAAAAAATTATCAACAACTACACAGCGAACGGCAGGTACTGTACTGTACTACGAACACGACGAGCTACCTTTTTTAATTTAGCAACTTGCAAAATGATCGTCAAGACTTGTACTTTAAATATATATTTTTGCCATATGGCCACCTTTTTGTTTTACCCCACAAATTTGCAGCTAAATTTTGATAAAATTCTTAGGTTTCGTTAAAGGGGTGGAACCGCACAATTATTGAACAATCAGTCTGAAAACTATTTTTTTCCATTAAATTGGTTATAATATTTTCTGAAACTATTTATCAAAATGAATGAGTATTTATTTAGTTTTAGGCCTTGTTTCGTTGAAAATGTAAAAAAAATCAGTTATCAATTTTTTTTTCTTTTATTGCCATGTTGCTTTACGTTGTATATAGTTATGATATATTTTTTACCTTCCGCTTACCTGTAAAGGAAGGTATTGGAATCATGCAAAAAAATCGGGTGGTGAATTTTTAGTGGATGAGCACGAATTAGGGTCCTTACAACTCATTTTTGATAGTTTCACGATGATGTCTGTGTGTATGTGTGTGTGTGTGTGTGTGGTCAAGGGGTGTTAGTCGCATAACTCAAATACGAATTACCCGAAAATTTTGATATTTGGTATTTAACATTTGTATATAAATTGGAAGAGCTCCGTAGATTTTGGTACAAATATCTTTATCGGAAGTGATATTTTTTGAAGATTAAAAAGGTTAATTGTCAAAATTGTATATAAATTTGGAAAAATATAATATTTATTTGTAATAAGAATAAGAGGAAAAGTTATTTGCAACTTACGTTATAAAAAAAATTGTCTTTATCTGGTAGCATTAAAGAACTGAAGTAAAATTTAAAAAATCTGACGTGGACACCACATGACTTCCTTGTACGCCTTGTGTGTTCATACTTTTCTTAATAACTAAAATGTAGAATAATATAAAAAATTCTTTTAACTTATTATACTAGTATACTCACAAATATATTTTAGTCATTTTATTTAAACTGCAGAAGAAGATATAAAGCATATTTTACTATTGTCACTGTCATGTCATAATCATTTAAATTTTACGTAGTAACAAATGTTAATCGATCATGGACTACAAGATAAAGAAATACTAAATTATACATATATACTTTAATTATTCCTAAATAATACCAGATACAAAAATATTTATAAAATACCGATTTTAGGTAATAATCACATAATCTTTCATTTAAAATAAAAAAATTTGTGTTAAATTAAATATTTATCGAAATATTTTTAAAAAGTACTACTTCCGGTTTATAGATTGAAACCAAAAATAGGAGGTGCACAACTAGATGCTATAACAGTCCTAAATACAAAATTTCAACTCTCTACGTCTAACCGTATTTGAGTTATGCGACACACATACGTCCGTACGTACGTACAGACGTCACGTCGAAACTAGTCATAATGGATTCAGAAAAGGTCAAAACGGATATTTCCGTCAAAATCTGAGAACCGAAATTTTTCGCGATTACAATACTTCCTTACTTCGTACAAGGAAGTAAAAATAAATTTATCAAATAAAACGTTGATATCTTGTAATCCATGATCGGTTGATTTTTGTTTCTGCGTAAAAAATATTGACAGGTGAGACGGGTGACAAGTTGGCATACTAGCGCTATATAAGTCCTAAGTAAGATATTAAATGTAGTAATTGAACGGAGAATGGCTTCAATACAGCAGAGTTTTCCTGTGAATGAATCTTTTTATTCAGGTGATGCAAATTTCTGTGTTTGAATATTTGAGATTTTTATTTGTATATTTTAAATGGGCACCGGATTGCACGTATACATTTCTGTTTAAAATCTAGATATGGCGGAAGGTTGTGTGATGGCCATGTCGGATTTTTGTGTTTGAAATGAAGCTTGTAACTAGTTTTAATGTATCATTATTGTAATCATTACTATAAACTGTATTTTACCTAAAGGAGGGGTTGGGGACGGTTGAAACATTTTTTGTGGGTACGGTTGAAACAATATATTTATTTTATTTTATTGTTTTCTGGATGCCGAGAGTACGCACAATGAAGACTTCGAGAGGACAGGTCGACTTGTCGAGGTATACCATGCTTATGAGGCTCACGAAGATTGCACATAAGGTGGTCTTGTCTATGTTTGCCACAATTGCGACTCGGAATGATCCCAAAGCTTGATTTTTGTTTGATTTATGACTAACCAAAATCAAAGAAATGTTTTCTTTTAGTTTATAGTCAGATTATTTTTCCTGTTTTTGTTAATTACGTAAATTATATATCAATGTTAAGTAGTCATATTGTCACAGACGACTGATCACGGAGAAAAATGTATACTTGCTATAACAATAAATGCACGTACTATAGCAATAACTTATCTTACGCATGGTGACAGCATTTTGAGTATCTAAGCCAACAATATAAATATTATTAAAATATAGCAATAAAATATGTTTACATCAACAATATTTTTGACAAGATAAATAGTTATACTGTCTAGTTGTAGTATCAATAAAATTTGTATTAACCATAGCAACGAATTATAACTATACTAACTATTTTACATATTTTGGTGATGCAAATTTCTGTGTTTGAATATTTTAGATTTTTATTTGTATATTTTAAATATGTTTAAAGTCTAGATAAGGCGGAAGGTTGTGTGATGGCCACGTCAGATTTTTTAAATTTGATCTTCTACTAAATATAACACATCGGATATTAAAATGGTACTTCCTACTAGTAGATAGAACCACGCTCTTGTATTTAACATATCATTATCATCGTTCGGCTTATAAATGGCAATACTATGGACGATATAAGCGAAATTGTTTCAACCGTACCCAGTCTACCCTATCTACAGAAACACACTGATGGAATTTTTAAGGACCACTCGGGTCAAAAAATTTTATTTAGGTTTTTTGTTTGCAATAAAAAACGGATCGATTACACCTGGTTGCAACCTTTAGTTTTTTCATGAGCGGTTAAGTTGTTTTTCTAGGCACTTTTTTGGGGGTGCGCCGCTCATCTAATAGGAGCGCTACAAACTATGTTTCAAACAAAAGCACCTAGATTCCTATCTTTATGCTTGTTTATCGATGGTCTAGGGGTAGTTGATAGTGGTTCAGAAGTTTTTTTGAATACCTATTTTTTATCACTTATTTATTCACACTATTGTGGTATAATTTCTTGTTACAGAGGCACGTATGGCAGATCAAGATTATTCCGTGAAAGTGGTGATTCGTGCCTTGCCTTTTATCATAAACAGGTGATCTGCGTTATGCAGGCAACAATCACTGCAATGTGTACACCAGATTTTCGTCATTATCCTTTCGACATCCAGAACTGTACAGTGAAAATGGGTTCTTGGTATCACACTGGTGAAGAAATTGATCTTTTGGATACTGAAATGATAACACAGATGGGCTATTCCCATTCACAGTTTACATTGAACCCAGAATGGAGCGTAGTTTCATTTACTTCTAATAAGGATCCAGGAGTATATAAAGACTTCCCTAATGAAACTTATCCTTCACTGAATTTAGTTTTCGTGATCAAGAGAAATGCAGCAGCTAAATTTGCGATCCTCGTCGTGCCAATCTTAGGTAGGCCAATAGTTTGTTGTTGTTTACAATTTTTTTCAAAAGCACCGAAAACACACAAATATAATATAACAACTAGGGATTGTAAACTGGTAAATCGGTTTAGGCTTATCGGTAAATGCCGTAAATTCCTTCGAAAAAATAGCAGTAAATCGTAATTATTATTTACTGTAATTCGTTTTTTATTAATAACACTATTAGTAAACATAATAAAGTATTCGTATCCAAAAAATTTAAATTTGAAAAAACTGGATCGTCGGAAGATGGTTAAGGCATGAAATACTCTTAATTATTGCAAACGTTTAGATTTTTATTGAATCACCTTCAGTGCGGTGCTGGAGTGGAAACTACAATCACTAAAAAATTTTGAACAGAAGAACATTCCTGTTGCAAGGTACATTGTCAATGTAGTGGCCAAGATTTTGGCAGGGTAGGAGACCTGGAAATAATTATTTCATAGTCGTGTTGTCATAAATTTAGTAAGGATGTAATATTACTTACTATTACAAGACAAAAAAAAATTTAGTTTACTTATTAATTATTTCAACCCTTATAAGTATAACTATTTTTGAATAAAATTATTAACTTTTTCGTAGTTTTACGCACCTTTTTTTAAGCAGTTATGTAATTTTGGCTTTGGGATGATAAAAATTTTCATTCAAGACCCTAGGTATAGGTACATAATTTACTAATTAAAAGTTGACATTAACGTGTACCGTGTACTTACAAGCATAATAGTTATTTGTATATCTAAGCTGCGAAATGTATGTTTATAGCGTCGGATAAAATTTTTGGCCGAGGCGAAAACAGAGGCTTAAAAATTCTCAAAGACGAGTTATAGGTACACAGTATTTTTTGTGCAACTGCAATCTATATAATTAAAAACAGAGATTTTATTTTTTGTAACAACTGTCAGAAATCTCTGACATTGACATGCACAACTAAATAAATTTACTTCGCAGCCGTTATTAGTAGCAACACGGCCGCGAATGTTTTACTTCGAGGCCTGAATTTAGAACGTCAATGACAACTTTTTTTGACAGTTGCGCAAAAAAGATATTTTACGTACGCTATGGAAAACGAGCATACTTGTATGAAAACAAACTCCAAGTTCAAATGTAAATCCTGAAGTGTAAACATACATACATTGCTGACGTCGCCATGACTTTCCGTATCAATGCGGTAAAGAGCATCGAATTTTATTGCTTTAATAGATCGTTAAAAAAAGTTGATTTGTATCAAAAAAGATATCCTACAAAAACGCTACTTTACACTATTTATTGTTATGTAAAATAAAGTCTAAAATATTATCTTAGCAGTTGTTTCAAGGCAACTTGACAAAAGAAAATACGATATTTTAAATAAAAATGTCGACCAAAACACATAATACATAATGTGTGCGTTAGGTATTTGAACATTGCTCGGTTTTATTAAGGGTGCGTTACAGATGTTTTGCAGGTTGCATAAAAATATATCAATTTTTAATAGCCATTTTCTCCGCTCCTGGTCAATATCTAGGCAAACAAAACATTATTGAAATTTATATTTTTTTTCTGTTTCCTGAAATATTTTTTGTTCCAATATTGTTTACTATAAACATTAAAACAATATTTTTATATTCAATATTATGCTCTATATCAATACAAAATTACTCTCAGGAAACAATATTTGCTCTAATATTCACACATCTGTAATGTTCATCTTAATTGTTACAGTAGTTTTCTCAAAAATGGCTATTAAAATTTATTCAAATTGAGTAGATTTGAGTAGCAAAGTAGTCTAAAATAGTTCATCCTTTACCATAGAGATGGCAGCTCAGTCGAAATAACTTAATTGTCACTAAATATCGGTAATATAGTTTTCGACTTTCTACCCAACAGACAGTGACAATGACACATTTGATTTGAACCGAGCTGGATAACCGATAACTACTATATTTTCTACATTAGTTATACTTTATTTTCACGAAATCTTATATTTATTCTAAGAAAAGAAATCAAAGGTCTACTGTTGTACAAAATTGTTCAAAATAGAGGTCGGCTATTCAGGCTTTTGTTTTTTAAAAGTAAATTTAAGGGCTAGAAAGTTGTTAAAAATTGCGGCACGCGTTCCGAATTTGTTTTTATCGAAAAAATTATAGAATCATATCGTGTTTGATACAGTGTTGTGACTGATCTAGATCACCGATCTAGCTCAATTTACGTGATCTTTGGTCTGATCTAGAATCATCTTATATATAAGGATCTTGAGTTTGATCTAGATCAAATAAATATGATCTACGATCTTAAAATAAGATTATATTTTTAGATTTTTCTACGCTATATGCAAGTTAAAGCATGAAATTGAATATTTAGCAAAAGTACGAGTTTTAATTTTAAACTGTAGATTAAATCGCTTGAATACTACGTATTTTCTTCTTTTTTATGTACCTAATGTAATACAACAATTACCTAAATATTTTGTCTAATATTGATCTTTTTACGATCTAAAGAAAAAAAGATCACTAATTTCTGATCTGATCTAAAAAAAAGATCCTATCGTAAAAATTGATCTAAGATCTGATCTAGATCATATTAAACTAGAAGATCTTGATCTAGATCAATTTTAAAATGATTTGTCACAACACTGGTTTGATATGAAGTTAAAGGGCTAGATAAATCATATTATTTAAAATAATGGCCGATGATTTATATTTGTTTTTATCGAAAAAATTATAAAATGATATCGAGTTTGACATCAAATTAATGAGCCAAATGAGGGCTAATTAAAATAAAATGATTTAAAGTGGTGTTCGACGATTGGCATTTGTTTTTAATAAAAAAATTATAAAATCATATCAAGTTTAATATCAAATTAAAGGCTAGATAAGGGCTCAATAATTAAATTATTGAAAATGGTGACCGACGATCGGCATTTGTTTTAATCGAAAAAATAATAGAACTATATCGAGTTTGACATCTAATTAGAGAGCTAGGTGAGGGCGAGGGCTAATTAATAAATTTACTTAAAATTATTGCCGGCGATTGCAATTTGTTTATATAAAAAATGTTATAATCATATTGAGTTTAATCTCATATTAAAGTTCTTGATGGGAACTGATGTACTATGTTGTTCAAAATGACGTCTTTTGTTTATAGTTGGATAACCAGGATATTTATTTTATTACACATATTATCTTATTCTATTCTAAAATTGTAATGGCTTAACTAAAATTTATATTGAAGAAGAAAGATGAATAATTTGAAGTTGTAATTAAATAATTATAATTTCATCATACGAAAAGATTACAATTTATTTCGGTAGAGTCTAAATGTTACAATTATTGATGCACGAAGTGCCGAATCCTCCCAAATTTAGGGTGCGCGGAGTTTGAGCCTCGCGAAGCGGGGCGCATTTCCTTTGTCCCGCGGTAGCGGGACCTAGTGTTAGAGCCGCGTAACGGGTCCTGATGCTAGTTTTACACTAAATTAACAATAACTACTCTATAACTAAAACGAAGGAGGGACTAAAATATTTCATTTTTCTTACATGTGCTAATGATAATTCAATTTCAATTTTGATTTTGAAGTTTCTTAGAATTATTTAGAAACATCTGATATTGTAATCAAATCTAACAAAAATAATTCCTATTGAAAATATTTTTAACAATTGATCGCCACACAACAATGTTTCAGAAAAATTTGTCTAATCTCCAGCAAAATTGATTCCAGGAAAATATTCTCGAATCTCGACAATAACAAAAATTCTATGAAATTTGGTAATTTATGCCTCAATATAATAATAAATGTTAAATTTTATATAACTTATTTAGTTCTCCAGTCCAAACGAATACTTGTATGTTGTATATAATTTCTGTTTTTACTTCCTTGTACGAAGTAAGGAAGTATTGTAATCGCGAAAAATTTCGGTTCTCAGATTTTGACGGAAATATCCGTTTTGACCTTTTCTGAATCCATTATGACTAGTTTCGACGTGACGTCTGTACGTACGTACGTACGTACGTACGTACGTACGTACGTACGTACGGACGGACGGACGTATGTGTGTCGCATAACTCAAATACGGTTAGACGTAGAAAGTTGAAATTTTGTATTTAGGACTGTTATAGCATCTAGTTGTGCACCTCCTATTTTTGGTTTCAATCTATAAACCGGAAGTAGTACTTTTTAAAAATATTTCGATAAATATTTAATTTAACACAAATTTTTTTATTTTAAATGAAAGATTATGTGATTATTACCCAAAATCGGTATTTTATAAATATTTTTGTATCTGGTATCATTTAGGAATAATTAAAGTATATATTTTTTATTTAGTATTTCTTTATCTTGTAGTCCATGATCGATTAACATTTGTTACTACGTAAAATTTAAATGATTATGACATGACAGTGACAATAGTAAAATATGCTTTATATCTTCTTCTGCAGTTTAAATAAAATGACTAAAATATATTTGTGAGTATACTAGTATAATATATAAGAATTTTTTATATTATTCTACATTTTAGTTATTAAGAAAAGTATGAACACACAAGGCGTACAAGGAAGTCATGTGGTGTCCACGTCAGATTTTTTACAAATACACATAGGTTTAAGTAGGTACATAAAAATGTAATGATGAGAGAAATTTGTAAACGTTTTCAATTGTTACGAAATAATTGTTTATGTGTACTTAACATTTGTTAAATATACAGAACTACAGAAAAAAAATTATAAAAAATTTATTTAAAAAACAAAACAAAATAATTAAATAATAATAAAAATGCTCATTTTATTTTGTTTTATGTGTATTATGAAAACCAGATTAAGATATAAAAATGACTAATCAATATTAAATGAAGGAAAGCTTAAATTTATCGAGGATCTTGATTTTCTCCTGCGTCCCGTCACCGATGAGTTCATCAAGAATTAGTGAGAATATTCGTCATAGTAAACAGACACAAACTTCAGAACACGATTGTATAGCCCTCTATTGAGAATATTTTAAATATAGCAACGTAGTTCATAAGTATGACCGATATGTAGCAATTGTCTCTACTTTTGAAACGTGTCCTTAAAGCAATCCACTTCGAGTCGTACTACTTAGGCCCTGTTTACACGAGGATTCTATGAAGATTCTTTCAAGATTCTGAATCCTAAAAAATACACGGTTTTGAAGCAATCAATGAATTATAAATTCTTCTTTTCCAAGACTCATTGAAGATTCAATTTAGCGGCACCGCAATTTAACAGGTAATTCTCACTAATTTTTTTTTCAAGATTCAGAATCTTGAAAGAATCTTCATAGAATTCTCGTGTGAACAAAGCCTTTTAAGCAAGAACAAATTCAACTCAGTATACTTGTTTTAATGCAATTCTCGATTAATAATTCTGCTGCGCATTTAATTAAATAGCACTACTTCATAGTATCAGTTATTTATGTTTGTTTCAGTTCTAATTGGTATGAGCTTACTAACACTATGGTTGGAGCCTACATCAACAGACAGAATTTTTATTTTAACTATAAATGTTCCTAGTCATGTTATGTTTTTACTTAACTTTCAGTGGGACTTGGCCGATAATGGCTCATCCATTCCTTATTTAGGTATGTTATTTTTTATATTAATACTCTTTTAAATTATTGTTAATAATTACATCATTTTATAGTGCATTTAATGAGAAATTCTCAGATGATTGTATTATTCACTTTGGTTGAGACTGTGGTTGTACGATATCTTCTCAATAAGACGAAAGAATCTCCAAGATTTCTAGTTAACACTTTTACAGGTCTTGCAAGCAACAAAGTTGAACAATTATTGCTGTTTTCGGAAATTAATCCAGAAGTAAATATATATATATATATATATATATATATATATATATATATATATATATATATATATATATATATATATATATATATATATATATATATATATATATATATATATATATATATATATATATATATAATAATAATAATATAATATAAATATCAATCAAAATACTTTATAATTGAAACTTTGTTCTAGAATGCGATGGAAAATTTAACGGCTGATGACAGCAGCAATCTAGTTGATGTTGCAGATCGTCCAAAAGAATGGTTTCTACTGGGAAAGGTCATTGATCGATTGACATTTGTTGTTTCAATTTTAGTTTATTTTGTTATGTTCTTTCTTTTATTTAAAACAGTAATTTTATTTTAATTTCTTTGTGTGGCTGGTGTGAGATATAAGATAAAATAGAAAAAATTGTGAAGACAAACGAAAAATTGGGCTCGTCCGGGATTTGAACCCGGGACCTCTCGCACCCTAAGCGAGAATCATACCCCTAGACCAACGAGCCACTTCACTAATTACGTAATTAATAATGTATCACAATTACAAGAAAATAAATTTGTAAAATAATCTAACTTACCATTTTCTTCATTAAAAGATAGGAATAAATGGATATGGAATATACACATTTATTACTTATTCAAGAAAGAAAGTTTGGTCTTATAATATATAAATGAACTTGTAAATATTTTTACCATTGCGAAATTGAAATTTTATTTGACTTAGAAATTGTATAATACAACCAAGTCAGTCTTTTCATGTGTATTGGGAAGAAATAAAACTCAAAAGGATTTTTTTTATAAAAGGGTGAATATTTTCCATGATAATAAAAAATACAACGGAATATCGGCGAGAGCAGAAATTGTATTAACAAAACATTGGCGATAACTTTTTTTTAAGCAAATAGATACATTATAGCCTTCCATAATTTTGCCAGTGCAAAAAGTTTTGAGGTTGTACTTTCCGTATAAAGTATAATACAAATCTCATTTCCTTTACTGAAAAATTATAATATTATACACTGTACACAAAACGCGTTACACTGGAAAAATTACACTAAAATAATTTTTAATTTATATTTTATACATCTCGTTCCACTAAAACTGGAACGGATTTACAAATTAATTAATAAAAGTAAAATATGATATAGTCATTCTAAGTTAACATTCAATTTCTAAAAAAAATCGTAACTTATGACAAAGTTTTACATTAAAAAATACACAGGTATAGATTTATTAAATTTCATACGATCAGTCTACATGAATTAACTATGACTTGAAGGACTTTGCCTTTACACTATTTACACTGAAAAATAACCATTTACAACGGGTTTGCATTGCGATATAGCCGTGGTAGATCCTAGTTAGTACAAAACAGAACAAGAACCAAGTCAAAAGTCTGTAAAGTTGCTAGCGGCGGTGCACACTAAAGTGTGATGGGCCCTCGGCCAAGGACATCTGGTATGGAATGCTCACGCTCATGGCACTGGCACCAAACAGGATGCTACACCTCTGTCTGCTTCGGCCCCGCGCGCTCACTTAGGCGGGTAGGGGTTGATCACCGTGACCGCGGCTGCTTGCTGGCTCGCCAGTACCGCGGCTGCAACCAAGAAACAGCCACGTTAACGTTTACAGGGTACGTACACGTTACAACGTCGACTTATTAACAAAGCCCGCTACCCGCCACATACGTACTGGTTGACAAGTCACGCTCAATGAGCAGGAGCTGTCTCTCACACACACCCTCACGTGCTAAGACACTTGTGACATCACAGGCCATTACTTGTACCCGTATGCCAATGTACACCGTGACACATTCAGCTCATACATTTATAGAGTCATAGATATCACAGACTTCTCTACAACATCAACAGTCAATTCAATTTATTATTTTACAGCACACATATTGACAATATGCACATTATAGACAACTAGATGAGGTTTTATAACAAAATATGACAATGAAATATGTCAGTCCATCAATGAAATACTCATTTCGAGTGTGGGAGACGCGATCGCGAACGTGAATCACCAATATGGTGTACTGTAAAGGCCTCGCGAGGCCGACTAGCTACTAGAACTAGGGATTCAGTGAGTCGCACTAGCCACCGCGGGCTATTGTCAAGGCCGCACTAAAGGCTTACCTCCATACGGGGGGGCGTACAGTGGATATCCCAATCCGACATGCGTATGATGGTGTGTGTGCACATGACGTTGCGGCGGTGGGCTTCGGCTATCCTTGCTGTCCGCCGGCGTCTGTTTACCGCCCGTGCTACCGCTGCTACTGATCACAGCCGCTTGTGACGTCACAGGCCCGCCTGGTTGGGGTGCACAAGGCGCTGAACTGATTGGCGGCCCGCCACCTCCACCGCCACCGCCACTCGATGGACTCGCGCTTGCCACCGACGTCTTAGGCGTGGGCGACTTCATTGCGCGTTCCTGCAGCTCGTGGATCTTGTGTGACGTGTAGTACTGGTTGGCGTGGTGCTGCAGTAGATCTAAGGCTTTGGTTGGACCTTGTGGCGGCCGAGATAAGTCCTCTGGCGCGTGGTATCGCGGCATCTGCGGGTGAAGGTACGGGCTGCCACTATACGGTCCTGGCACTAACATACTTCTATACATGGGGTGATTCGGATCAAAGGGCAATGCGCCGTAGTGAGGCGACTGCATGTAACTGGGGTGAATCGCATACGCATACTGCGATGTAGGGGGTGGTGGAGGACCTTGTGTTTCCATTGTTGGCTTAACGCCTTCTTGTTTCACTTCTTTGTCTTTCTTTTCTTCGGGAATTTTTTCCTTGTGTTTGACACTTGGACTCTGCGGTGGGACCTTGTTTGGTGTTTGAGTCTTCTGTGACTGTGGGTCCGCTTGTTGCTGTTGCTCTTTGCGGCGCTGTTGGTCAGGATACAAGTAATAGCGCCGCATCTCATCCTCACGCTGCTGTTGCTGCTGTTGATGCTGCTGCTGTGACTGCGAGTGATGATGATGATTCATGTGCGCCGCCTGTTGTTGCGGTTGCCGGGAATACATATACGGACTCATTTGACTCTTCATTTCTATACTCTCTTTTAATATTTGATGATTTTCATTTTGGTGTTTCTCTTTAATTGGTGGCTCAGTCTTTACTTTGCCCGGAGTAGGTACTTGTATCGGGTTTGGAATAGGGGCAGCAGGTTTACTGTTATGCTCCGCAGGACTAGGACTTTCTTTTATCCTTTCTTCTTTTAATTTGTCCTCTGGGACCATCGACACGGCTCCATATGAAGGATCCATGTTGTAAGTGTACCCAGGAACATACCCGTATGAGTAATAGTGTTGCGGTAACATTTTCTGCTGATACTCCGGTCCATCTTTTTTAGGATCTTTTTCAGCAGCTTTGTCCGTGGAAACCTTGTCAGCTTCTTTGGGTTTTCCATCTTGTACTTGTTGCTGAACGGAAGGTACAAGATACGGTGCTTGGCCATAGAATGGATACATGCCATACTGTGGCATGGAATGTGGCATTGTTTGGCCTGGTTCAGTCTTCTTATCGGCAGCAATTTTATTTTTGTCAGGCACCTCGGATTCGAGCACGGGTGCTGCATCGTCTGAGATATCAGAGTATGCTGGACTCTGCACCTCCTCGCGCCCGGCTTGATCCAACCCGAACACTGGCTGTTCAGGCTGCGGATGGGGATGTGGACTACCCGCCGGCGACTTGCGATTCTTCTTTTTGTAATTCTGTGACTTGATGCGGTCTTTCTTGTCGTCGGGCATAAGGGCAGCAGTGGGCTTTACTTTGAATTGTGGAATTTTGTTTTGTTGTTGCTGTTGCACTTGCTGCTGCTGCTGTTGCGCTATGACTGGAGGTTGCTGTTGCTGTTGCGCTATGACTGGAGGTGGCTGCTGCTGTTGCGCTATGACTGGAGGTTGTTGCTGCTGCTGCTGTTGCTGCTGCTGTTGCTGCTGCTGTTGTTGTTGTGCCATAACCGGAGGTGGCTGCTGTGGAGGTGGCACGTGGTTCTGGTGAGCCAGTGCAGCGTGTAGTGGCTGCTGGTGAACACCAAGTGTCGCGGTCTGCGTCTGTAGCGGCTGCAACTGTGTCGTCTGTTGCTGCTGCGGTTGCGGCTGTACTACTTGTTGCTGCGTAGACATGGTTACTTGCGCTGTCAACTGATTCGCGAACGTGGTTATGGTGTTCTCAACCTGTGGTTGACTCGGCGCTATTGTCACATTGACAGCACGCACTGTTGTCAGATTGCTACCGCTGTTGGGGAGAGCCGTACCTGAAAATACAAATAAGGTTATCTCACGCTAACGATTATAATATACACATGTAACTTACTTGACAGGGCTGGTTTATTTCCAGCAAATGCACCGACAGCAAAATCTTCTTGCGGGCCAAAACGCAGAACACCGGGCTTGACAAGAGTCTTGGTTTCTGTGACAGGTTGTACAGGCGGTGCAACAGTAGGCGCTAGGTCGGCTGGCGGTGCAGCTAGTTGTGGTGTCTGTGGACTGGGCGGAGTAGCGGGTGCACTGGTCACCTCAGCCACAGCCGGCGTCGCGACTGCTTCCTCTTTCTTCTGTGGCGTGGCAGGAGCCTCCTGAACCTTTTCAGGGGATTTGACTGGGGTGGCCGGGCTCGGGGCTTCGATATTCGACTCATCATTCTCTGACATGGACGTGACGTCCTTCGTGTCGTCGTCATCAGCTGAGCCATGCGCATGTGATTGGTGATACTTGAGACCGTTGATATGTTTGTACTTCTTGGAACAGTTGGGTTCCGGGCATTCTAGGAGTACTGGAGAGGCAGGTGGGCTAGCAGGTACTGCAGCGGGGGTAGGTGTACTAGCCACCCGGGACTTCTTCCCGGTGGCTGGTGGCGGCGTGTCTTCTTCGCCAGCTCGTGACTTGCGCTTGGAGCTGGGCTCTGGACGTGGTGGGATGAAGGGCGTGGGAGACGATGTGCCGGTATTAGCCGGACCACTACTTGATCCACCGCCGTTGGCACCTCCACGTCGACCCTTGCCACCGCCATTGCGCAGTTTGCTGTGCACCGACGAACGCGTCTCCGTGAAGTTGCTGAGATCGTTGCCTGGCGTCGCACTAGCCGCTGCACGTCCGCGCTTGCCTCGGCCCTTCGGTGTTCGTGCATCTAGGTCACTTGTTGGTGAATCACAAAATCTGCGCAAACAAAAACAAACTTGTATTATTATGTATAGGTCATTCTACTCTAGATTCAGAGACAATGCTATTGTCGTAATTCTGCATTCTACAAATATATAATGTAACGCCAACGGTAAAATTTCAAACCCAAAATTTGTACTTTATATTTGACATAATAATATAATATTCCCTTAAACTTCGTCACATTGTTAAGAACAATGCGAATTTATTTCCTTAATAGATAGTTAATGTTCCTGAACATAAATTCTCAAGTTTCCCAGGCATTATTAATATTGACATCAACTTCATATCCAGCATCATCAACCACATAATCCATTAAACAAAGACAAAAGAAAAAAGGCTTTAGAGCGAGTTTTCCATATCATCTCTCTCTGTAACGGCTTGGCTTGTGCGGTGGATGGTGGAAGATATGAGGCGGCGGGGAGATATTTGATCACAAGGAGTGAAGCGAACAGGCGTAACGAACGCCCTGCCGCCCGCGCCTCGACACTAGCGCCATGATGGATACTGTGGAAACGAAAGCCGACAAGCAAACGTGACACTCGCTGGAATGGATCTACGTAAGACGGGTTAATCTCATTGCATGGAATGCTGGTGCTGGTGTTACACAACAGACTGCCGTAATAAACTTGAATTGACGCAGACTTATTGAAAGATTTAACTTTTTATTACATTTATCTAGAAGAACGTAGTACTTGATTACAGTGGCTTTCGAGGGTATAAAACTCAAATGTAATTAATTATTCACTTTTATAACTATATATTTCATTAAGTTAGATAATTCGAGAACCATTCTGTTTTGTTTATATTTCAAACATTATGCAATTAACTATTCTTCAATAAATTTTAGCTGTCGCAATATGCGGATCTGTCATTTATAATTATTATTGTTGACATTAATTTAATTCACACCACATTCTGGAATTATATCATCAATGTAATTATAATTTAATTACGTTCGTTTGTTCTCAATTACAATAGGTACCTACTGCAAATAACAACAGCAGGGGGAGAGGTGTGAATAAAATTAAATACAATGATGCACTGGCACTGGATTATTATTTATAAATGGAGATTTTAAGCTTTTTACGATTATGAATAAAAAATAAGTACTATAAATTTTAAATTAGGTAGGTATATATTTATTTGGGAATTTTCGGGTATAATGTATTCCTATCATCAGTTAATGAAACGTATAGTAATATAAATAAAATATGATATTGGTAAATATATAAATCATTTATTATTTATTATTATGAGTTCTAAAAATTTCTTTCAATCTATAAATACCTACTATTAATTTTCTAAAAAGAACAGAACTAACCAATAACTTTTTTTGCATTTTTTGCGAAAAATATTGCGTAATTATTACTTACGTATAAATAAAGGTGTTGTTTGAACGTTTGCAGCAATATCATCTTGTTTAGTATACAGCATAATTTTTATACAGTTACGGTACGATAAATAATTTTTTAGTCCATACTCTCTAAAATCGTTACTTTGCGAACTGTTTTGCGTTCGCAAAATACTAAATTCGGCCACTTTTAGCGTCAAATAAAATCGATTGACGAGCCATGCACGTTCCCTGAATATTTTCACTCATTTTCATTGTTCCATCGCCTACGTTTTACAAAATTTTATTTTAAAGCTATATTTTAGAATAATTTCGAATAGGTATTAAACAAATTTGGAGACCATATAAGGCATTTAAAAAATGTGTATGTAACACGTATACACAAACTGAGTTTTAGAGGACTCACCGAATTTAAAGACTCGGCTTGCGCCTTGTTCTTAAATAGATTCGTTCTTTAAAACTCTATTTTGCGGACTTGTTACATAAATAACTATTTTTAAATACACCTAGAATGTCAACTTAAAATAATCAGCTTTTAATATTACTCGAAGTGATACTTTTTTTTAAAGAATTTTTCTACGGCAACTTTTACAATTTCTGTCTACAACATAGAGAAAATTTCCCATCATTTCTTTTTGATAAATAATCAATTCTAAAAAAATCTTCTCTGATTGCCCCTGAGAATACGCCATATTAAAATTATATTTTTAATTCCACATTTTCAGATACATTCCCTTCAGTAATTAACCGCTCATTAATCTCATAATTAATAAACATTATGAGCAGCCATCACGGCTATTACCTCACTAATTGCATTATCGTCCCCAACGATATATAAATAGTATTACAGCACAGGATAAAAAGGCTGAAATCAGAGCCACAATCAAATTAATCGCTAACCTCAACATTCCACACAACGCGCGGACTATCTGGAGTTTGGATCGACATGATACTCTCCCGCCGCAAACCACGCCGCAAAGAAGAATAGGGAATATAGGGATGGAATGAGGTGGCAGCATTGCTCAAACGGCCGAACTTTATGGAAAGTTTTGTTGTATACTTTAACAAATAATGTTAATACGATCAAAAGGTATATTTTTGTAATTTGTAATTAAAATTGTGGTATTATTTGAGATTATTTATTTTTATTCTTGCAATGTATATATTTTGTTGTAAAACATTTGTTTTATTAAAAATGAAGTTAATGAAAATTTTATTTTATTAAATGCTTGATCATTTGATTTTATATAAATATCAATTATTTGTGTAATCCCAATTACCTATACAAATTATTTTTTCAGAGAGGGACAAAAAATATTATATTACTGAATTAGAGATTAGCATGAGCATGGGCGTTGACAGAAGAATCAATTTAAAAAAAATAAATCCTTTGAAATCATTATAATTTTATAAATTATTCCAAAATATAACAAAATAATTGATTCCAGGGGGTGTGGGGCAGACGCCCCTCCCTGCACTCCTCTCGCGACGCCTTTGGAATTTAGTGATTAAATTATTCATAAGAATGAAAGTTTATAATATGAGCTGCGGGCGAGTGTACTACCCACTACTACCCTCCTTATATCGTAGCAAAGTATAATTATGTCGCCTGTGTGCGAGAATAGTGCTGATACTGATAATAGTTTCTATGAAATATATATAAAAAATTACACATTTTATTTTAAAAAGGCTAACAAAACCAAAAGCAAATTTTTTAAGAAGTTGTTGAGTGTGAGATGATTAAACTTGAAATAACAAATTTAATCGTAGCAGAGTATGTGTGCGAGAATAATGCTGAGAATAGTTTCTATGAAATATATAAAAAAAAATTACACATTTTATTTTTAAAAGGCTAACAAAACCAAAAGCAAATTTTTAAAGAAGTTGTTGAGTTAACTTGAAATAACAAATTTAGGCCCGCCCAGTGAGCATTTATAATACATAAGAATAATTTTTAAATGAAGTCATACCTACTTAAATATAGTATAATCATAATATTTTTGTATTATGAATGATTTTACTAGAAATTAGTGGAATTTTAAAATTTTCTGAAAATTATTTTAAAATTTGTATGTAACCGGGAGGCTATTACCGGCGCCTGTGTGCCCCGCACTCCCGAGTTGGAAGGTAAGTAGTAAGTAAAAGATAATATATAAGGATATATTACTTATACATACGAGTACAGTAAAAGTTCTATTGGTCAAAAACATGGTCTAATTTTCTATTACGTTTATGAAGTTTCAATTAAAACAAAATCCCCCCAAGGATTGCATTTGAAAACTATTATATATAAAAATTCAGGAGGGGTAAATTCCGTACTTCTCTTATCACATTCCCTGACAACGGCGGACATAAGTTTATCAATACCATGTTTCAAAATTTTAATCGAACGGAAATAAGTTACATGCTGTTTCAACCAACTAAAATCAATTGTAAAACAAAAAGCAACTATAAATAAGACTCAATTCATAATTTAGGTACCTAGATACTATTGCTTTTAAACAGGGGAAGAAACCGGTTAACCGTAATTTGTCGTTCAAAAATATGATATTGATATCTAACCTAATCCTAAACCATTTTTATTTACTAAGAAACCAAAACAAAATTTAACCGGTTGTCTATAGCGGTTTCCTTAACCAGTTACTAAAACCGGTTATTAAACTAGCTTCCTTAACAAGTTGTTGTAAAAGGTTTTGTAACCGGTTAATTTAACAGTTTTAAAAATCGGTTTAGGAATCAGTACACAGTTAAAAAAATTTCGTTCTCAATTTCGGTTAACCTAAATCTATTTTTTTTTCGGGTTCTTCCCTGTTTTTAAAATAGGTAATTAGTTTTATGAGAAAATAAAAACAAGCTATGATTTTTAGTAATTTATAAGCAACTGACACCATGTAAGTCAATTTTTAGAAATCAATTAGATTTGTTTTCATCTATAGAAGATTTAATATTAGGCTATTTAAACAATTTTAAACCATTTTATGCACGCAATGTCCATGAAAAAAGCTATGAAAATAAATCAACATTTGCAATTCTGTTTTACATAAGATTATGTAAATGTGCTGATGATATACTTGTTTTTGTATTTCATACAAATGTAACATTTTTTCTGGTAGAAATGTATGTATTCAGTGGCATTAATTCATGCCATATAACATGATGATTTATTCGCACAGTTATTCAGTTCCTCTTTGCTTTTATTTGTGCATTTCTGGTAAAACAACATCGGATTTCCTCCTGCGCCGCTGATGGGCCGCATCGTGTGAAATATTGAGTATCGCTGGTGTAACCGCATACAGCTGTGCCGTAGCATAGCACCGGAAACATCGGAATTCCGTTGCTTATTGATCGCGTGGGCGGGGCGTCGCCATGGCAACGGCCGCGAGTGGTGACGATCGCTCGTTACGTCACTCGATGGAAACGAACAAACGAACAACGCGCGGGGGTGTTACAATATTAATTATGTGAAACATACACCGCATATTGGCAGGCCATGGAGAACCAACGGAGAATGGGGGATGTAATCACATCAACAGTTCGGAATTCGGCTGACATGGGGCGGATGATGTTGATGCGGATGTTATGTATGCATGGGCATTATTATTCAAAACTTTCCTATCTGTTTGGTTTTGTGCGTAATTTTACGATGGATTAATTAATTTGCTCGTATTTGTGGCTTATGCTTTCATCCTGCAAACTGATTACGTTTTGTTCAAGTTCATTTCGTTTATGACTAACACCGACACATTACAACTGGGAAACTAATTCATTTGATCACAAGATTAATTTTGTTGCTGTTGCCGTTTTATCTCATTAATTACTATCATTACACTATCATGTTTTAGGAGTTCAACACAAAATACGACGAGAGGTGACAGATAATCATTGGAGAAACATTCACATAATAAATTATTTAATTAAATTCATTGAGTTTAAATTATGTCTTTTATTTGTTGACGAAGTTCAAAGAATAATTGAAAGAAGTTGTTGTTCTTGCAGCATTACGAGTAGGTACATATTAGGATGTGGGATGTGGCTATTTATACATACAGTATACAGTACCTATGTGTATACGCAATTGTCAATTTACTAAACTAAATAAATAACCTAATACCCTTCTTGAGTCCCAAAAACTAGGTTTTTTTTATAGAAATACAGTACCTATGTATAATGCATAAATAGCCAATTGCGTATACATACTTTTTATGCATAAATAGTCACAGTCGTACTTATTATGGTTTGTATACTTTTTAGAGTAATTATCATACAACAAATAAAATACCTACAGGACTTCAGATTCATATAAATAAATTATTTCAATTCAAATTTACTGCGAAGGTATACTGTTTCACTCAATTAAAAATGTGCCGAGTTTATCAACAATTTGTTTTGCTAAGGGGGGTTGACTTTTCTATATCCTATGAGCTTCGGGATTATTCGATTATTCGTTATAATATAAGGCTAGCGAAGCGAATCTATAATCTAAGAATGCATCTATTCCATATTATTTATATTTTGTCTTGTTCTAGTCTTTAAGACTGCGTTCAAAGTGTCTGAAATAAATCTTGAAAACTACTGAACTTATAGAGATATACGGTTTTCAAATTTGTATTAAGTAGGTATTAAAATAGCTATGTCACTGTAATGTAATTTTTTTTTAAATGTTTATTTATTAAATAATAATATGTAGATATTTTAATACTAAACACAAATTTGAAAACCGTATCTCTCTAAGTGCAATAGTTTCCAAGATTTGTATGCTTGAAATTTCGGACATCTTTTTTGAACGTAGTTTTAAATAAAAATTGTGGAAATTTAAATTAAATACAGTAGATAGTAATTTTTCACTTTTCAGGGTATGTTGCGTGATCCGTTATTTGAAATTTGTGATGTTAATTTCGAGCCGTTAAAATCAGGATAAAAGGCGTACTGATACAACGATTTAGATTTCTAGATAAAACTAGCACAGAACATTAACTTTCAATAAGGTTATTCTCCCTTTGCATGTAATTTTCCTACAGTCTGTTTATCAGGACAGATCAGAAAGTATATCATTTATAGTAATTTGTGTGTAATGCCTACAATCGAATTAGATTGATATCTTACCTGGGAGGTGCCCAATCATGGCGTGTGCAGTCTAACAAAGTTCCGACGTACGTCTTCCCTCGCCACGTCACGTTTACCACCAGGACTCCTGCAACAAGAAAACACAACGTTCAATTCAACTGAAAATAATATTAATGTCATATCTACGATCTAACTACATTACTACATTGTATAATTCACCCAATTGTTTCACACATTTTAAACTTTTCTGAATGTTTCATTTGAACGAACACAAAGTTTAAACTAAACATAATTTTTTAAACTACAACAATAAGTATTTAATTTCATACTAATTTTGAAATTTGATTTGTATTATTTTGAAATTTTGTGAAATAATCAAGCAAATATAAATTGAGCTACGAATTTTATTGGTAATCAAATATGTCTCTATTGTTGTGATTAAAGTGCTAATTTTTACCCCTTAACTACGTAACAACTATTCGTACGTAACTTTAGTAACATGCAATTAAGTAAATACAAAGTACCTACTTATCCATATTTTTTTAAGTATGAACAATTACCTACATTTATATAGGTACCTATATGAAATACAATAATTATTATTAAAGAAAAAAAAATGGAAATAAGAAAACAAAAGAATATGAAATCACAAATAAAAAATTCCAAAATACTCAACTAATGGCGAATGGAATCATTTCTTTCATTCAACAACAAAAACAAAATCGAAACGGAAACAAAACCGAATAAAAAAGGAAACATAAACAAGAGCCATTTTAAAGTTAAAAAAATATTCACATAAAAAGAATAAAGCTCAAAACATCCATTTAAAGAACAAAAGAAAATAAAATAAAAAATAAACATGTGCTCTCCATGGCCACATAAAACAAAAGAGTAACAATCAAACGAAATCGTAAATAGCACGGCCAATATCGATACAAAACCATTAATTAGAAATTCAATAACTACAGGTTAAATTGCCACGTGTTTCAGATTAAAAATGCGTAGGTAATTGGAACTTGTAAGCGATGCATTTTATGAAGCTGAAAAATTGCCATTAATTTAACGGCGGTATAAATGGAACGAGGTTTTAAAACACAACCATTCAGAATGTCATTATTCGTATTTTAGGTGCAGCTTTCTTGTATAAAATTAATTATATGCCACGAACCTTTACAGCCTTTTCGTGTTATAATACTTCTTACGATAATTAATGCTCCGAGGAAAAAATTTAGGTGTGAAAGAGATTTTTTATCTAGGATTTTTCCTCGTAAAATGTCTGCTATGTTATGAATGTTAATTAGGCTTAAAAGCAAACCGCTCTTCTTACTAATGCGATAATGAAAAGTAAATTAAAATTTTAATACTATTATGGCTTTCTTTTCTTTTGTATACAACATGTGGATAAGTGTAGCTATGTATTAAACACTGTTATTAGCATTCATGGAATATGGTAGGATTGTTTTAACCTATAATTTATACACTAGTATAAGCACAGGTTCTTGGTAACTATTATGTTATTAATATTCATTAAATCCAAACAAAAAATGTTTAAATATGTATGTACATATTTGAACTCAAACATGAAGTCAGAATGATTAATATTTTTCTATTTGACAGCTTCATTTTTGAAATGTGTTTTCTTTGATTTGTTTTTGCTGAGTGTTAAAATATTGTGTATTGAGAGTATAGGTAATTAATTATCTAGAACACAAGAAATGTCAAATCAGAATGATTAGTAGATATTATTTGTCACTTTGTATGTAAGTTTATCGAAGAAAGTTTTACTACATTTTATTATCATATTTTGATGCTAATGTTAAATTCAAATAGCAAATACGATAGGATTAATGTTTTAATTTAGGGCATGGCATAGAACGCAAAAGAGCTCGATTTTCAAAAGACATCACAATTCACAAAATTGCGCGCATATTAAAAAGTACTTACTTAAATTAAAATAACACAATAAAGTAAATTAGGATTACTTTTTTAGTTTGTTATGTCTAATAATTTTATTAGTGCTTCCATAAATTAAATAAGTATGCGTTTTGTTTTGCAAAAACGTGTTTTATTGTTGCGCGTTCTTTTATTTATTTCGCAGAAACAGTCACAGGCTTTTGTTTATTAAAGCATTAAGTAAGTTTTTAAGTAGTTTTCAGGTTATTCATTTTAGGTAGGTACTGGTTTGGGATTTAATGTTAAAGATATTCATGAAATCATGCATCATTAACAAATAAAATAGACATATTTTTTATATCATTCCGTATCCATAATCAATTATATGGATAGTATGTTATTTACCTATGTTTTATTTTATTATTTCATCCTGTGTCAAATTCAAATACTTTACGTCAACAGTTTGATTCCGGGAAAACGCAAATAACGGCCTTTGTCCGGTAAAGTGTTGGTATAGAAATTAATCAACGCAATAACAATTAAACAATCGCCAAATTGCAGTTGTTAATTATGTTTCGAAAATGTTACTAGATTTGGAGCATTAGGTAAATTATTTTGAAATTAATATTACTGTTTCTTTAAAACGGAATTTGACACAGGATGAAATAAAATACATTCGTCCGTGAATTCTTTTAACAATACTCGTTTCGAGTTTCCAGACTCGGCTCCTTCGTCGCCTCGTCTTCAAACGTCTCACTCGTACTGTTAAATATGAATTCCCGGACTTGTAACGTTAATTACTATTAATGTACACCGTTTTGTTAACTGTCTCAGTTCTGAGACCTGATTGATTAAGCAAAAATATATAACAGCTATTAATATTATGCTATTTATATAATGTTCGAGGATGTTTCTAAGTGACGAGGTGAAACCGAGTCTTTCATCCGAGAAGGGTTAAATCGCCTAATATATTCGCGCTATATTTAAAGTTCTATCGTATCATCGACGACGGCGATATTAAATAAATTTAATCTGTCATGCATAAAGGGCCGAAAAAATAAAGAGTTTGAGGCCCGATGCTCGGGAGGGCCTTTATTCGTCCAAGGGTGCAGTGTAATCTGTCTTTCGGCCAGAGGTACGTACAATATTTTACGCACAACTGCGTATTAAAATATTCTTGTGAATTATACGTAATTAGTTTTTGAAAACACGTAAAAATACTTATTACTAGAAAATTACAAACTGACATAGGTAGTAACAAAAAAACACTTCATGTGACAATCAATTAATTTTGATTGGACGAATTCTTTACTTTACCGCCCATGGACGCGTTTTTATTTTACCGCCCAAGGGCGTAACGCGCAATTTTGATACAGTTGTGCGTAAAAAACAATTACTTGAAAACATGCATACCTATATTTTGATGTTATGGTTGTATCTAACGTAAGTATTAAGTTATGTTGCAGATACGAATATAATACATTATTACGATAAATACTACTCCACCAATCCTTACATCCGCTCCAACGCTCCAAATCCACCATCTACATCCATCCAAGCCAACACAGCTTCGCTACATCTACAGAGAATTCCCGCAGCGCTAGGATCACTGTCGGCGGTGTAGCGATCACGCGATAATGCGCGCCACTAATTAATCTTCCCGCGCGGGTGTGCGGGGCGGGGGAGGTGAGGTAACGCCACACAACACAAGCCGACGCCGCCGCGCTTGTACCGCGTAGGTGTCGGTGTGTGGGAGGTACGTGTAAACACAAGTGTGTGCTGCTTTACTTCTGATTTATTGAGAGTGTGGTTGATTTAATCGCGAGGATTAATACGGTTCTGAGACTGAGTTGGGCTTATTGTTGAACTGAAGTGTTTGAATATTCGCGGATTTGATCGTGGAATTAATTAACACTTGCCTGTATTAGTTTTGTCACTTAATTACATCTAACATAAATCGATTGATTGAATTAAATGTCTTGCTCTGCTAAATAAAGTAGTACAAAATTACTTTTGTAAATATCTATGACAATTCCACTCATAGTTTTTCATCCAATCAAAACACAGTATTTTGCTGAATTGTACCAATCACAGACGAATTTAGAAAATATACACTCGTGCTACGCATTCGTGTTTATTTTCGACGCAACAAGCAGTCGTGACCAGACGGCAAAAATTGCCGGCAAAATCATAGTCACTAATGGTATTATATATGATTATTTGTTTGTTGCGAGTGCGAATGATTCCCAAACAAGGATTATTATCTATCTCCTATATAAAATAATGTCGTCACAGCAATATTTCATTCTTAATTTACTATAAAAACATACCATTACCAAAGAATAATAAAGCTATGTATAAAGAGTATAATGAATGTAAACGAAGCAAAAGAAAATTGGAATGTTTGACAAAGATTACTAATTGCTGGTTGAGCTTAATAAAATAGGTGCAGAATGTAAACACTTTTTAGGGGAATGGCTTGACTTTGATAGAATGCGTTGTCATCGGCAACGAGTCTATGTGGTAAACCTATGCCATATTTCAGCTCAATTAAAAAAGCCGTGCCATCCCCAATCAACTACAAGACAATCGAAGGATTTTAAAAAGTTTCAGATTTTGGACAATGGCAATATATATTATTTCACATAATGACGTCCTCTTATTTATGTTCATCTGAAGTTTAAATTGAGTAAAGAAATATGACTACCAAAAATAAAGGCTACCTTTTTAAAATTAATCTGATGCTGTTGTGAACTTATTTTGAAATTGCAAATAGAACTTCATAAAATATGCAAATACAATTTCATTTGGTAGGTTCCCTATGCTTCGTAATTCGTACTGTTCGGATTACGAAAATGTTGAAAATTACCAAATTACGTGAAAATAATAGAAACTACTAATGATTTTGACGCTACACGTTTGTAAATTAGTAAAAAGAAAGCTAATGGGAAGATAAGAGTTTATTGTCAGACTACAACAACTAATTAAGGTTTCATTCATTAAAACAACTAAATTGTTGTTTTTTGTTTCAATGGTTTGCGTGTTATTTTCTATTGCCGTTTACATGTTAAACATTTTAAGTTACTGTTACTGGTACTTTTTTCTTAAGTTATGTTTCTTGTACTTTTAAATTGATACCTACTTTACAACTTTACTTGTAGTCTTGTAACTACTCCCAAGATTACAAGTTTATGTGTAGTTAACATACACAGAAAACGTTTCGTTAATTATTATGATATGTAAATTGGTATAAAAATACCACGCCCTAATTACAAGGAAAGTGTAATGATAAACAGTATGTATTGTGCAAAACATTAGCACTCAAACATAGGTACGTCATGACCAGCAAACATCACACCTCTTCCCAATAAACATAGCTTTAGCGCTGAGGTAAATATAAAAATAAGTATTCCCCATGCAAAGCTATAAACCACCGCACCTGATCCTACACAGTCGCCTTACTGCTTACTCTACCCTAAGTGTGAAATTTACATGTAGCTATAAAAACCGCAACAATCTTGGCACAATGTGCGTAACACCATTACACTCTGCAAGTTGGCTATGATGTAGCGCTACACGCAACATTACAAGATGTGAGAGTTTTGTCTCGACTCTCGAGTGTCGTCTCCTTGTACTATGAGTGTTCTCTCTGTCTCTCTCGTGGTCGATAACACACTCGAGAGGAGAGGAGAGGGAACAATGAGAGTGAGGAATGTGAGGTGAAATGCCGTCGCGGCTGCCGGAAATACTTGAAATAGGATTTAGTAGTTGAGGTAAATTGAGAGAGATTTAATGACCAACAATGCGAGGGAATTTAGTGCACACAAAAATTGATACAACGGAACTTAATGGACTAACGTTGCTATTTTCGGTGTATTCAATGTTATTTTAGTCGATGATGTAGACTATCAATTAATGATTTTTATTATTGAAAGAAGTAGATAATACATAAATACTCGTATCGCGCATAAAAATTAAATAAATTATAATAATAATTATACCTAATACCTAAACAAATGTTTAATTTGGTGCTAATTTGATACGCAAACACACGAATCAAACAAATCTAACATCATTTGAAACTTTCAGAACTCATATAGGTAGGTCCCTATTCATTTTAAAAATTATTTAGTTACACGATAATTTTTGTTATTAATGATTTTTTAAATTTATTTTTTCAATATATTTAGTTTTCTCTGGAAAAAAGCTCATTGAGATCTAAAATCAAAACATTTGTGTTTTATTTCAAATCAGTAAGTTCTAAATACTTAGTATCCAAGTAGTGTAAGTAAGGAGGTTTTATCGCTCAGTGCTACTAGCTCAAAAATCTACGCCATCTATAATTGCTATGTTCCGCTTCGTTCTTGTTTAGAAAATAACTCATTAGCTAGCGCGCATGCAATTATTAAATTTATTTAACAAATTGAAAATTTTATTTAATAATGTGATACAAACATTTAATTTTACAATGCAATCAGAGTTACGAAGAGTTTTTAATTGTTTGTAAATGAAAATAATAACAATTTAAAAAAATCGACAAGCTAGTTTTTTACTGCCTTTGTTTTTATATATATTATATTTATAAGTTTAATAGGTTGGGAGTAATTTGTTTAATAATTTTTGACTGTGAGAGAAGCCCCTTAAGTCGAAGTTTCAAAGTATAAATTATGAGCGAGAAGTTTTTGTTTTATTGTATGTTCTAAATTCTAACACAAATTATTTAAGAAGGTAGGTACCAAAGTTCCTACTTATAAAGATAGATAAGGTTGTAAAGTTATGTATTGATAGAAAACATATTATACCTATAAATTATGTAGATCTTTGTAACTGACTGCCTTATCAAAAATGTTAAAACAATGTAAGTAATGTTTGATACAGTTATATCGATAAGAGTAATTAATGTAACTCGACAAGAACCTGCACCGGGACAAATTGATTACACGCCGAAAACAATAGAAGATTGTTAGCAAAAAAATGAAAGCTAATCGTCCATTACAGATTAGTAATTAACCACGCTTAAACGATAAAACAAACATTGGTATTGTAACCACGACAATATTACAATTCCGCTAAATCATCTAAAACAAAACAACATCGACCACCACAGCAACACCAAATAAAAAGCAAGAAACAAGACAAAGTATAACAAAGAAACAAAAACTCGACGGGAACAGAAAGAAGAACGAGCTCGAATCACTGGCCACTTCATAACGCAATGGAAAGAGACCGTGCAACTGAGCGAGTAACAAAAGAGAAGAGGTAATTAGTAAGTAAGTTCAGAGTCTGAGTCCTCATTATTAAACTCAGACGAACGTTGGAACGCTGGCTTAAACGCCAGTGTAAAGCGAGAGCACAAAACAGAAATGCTCTCAGTCAGCCGGTTAGCAAACAATACGTTCCATTGATTAAGCGCCTGGGAAGATGAATGTGCAGAGATGGACTTGACAACTTTCATTTTATGAATCTTCATGCCCTGTTCACACAAGGACTCTTTGAGCATTCTTCCATGCTTCCGAATTATGAGAAAAAAATACTGGTGAGAAAAACCTGTCAAAAGCGGTACCGCAATGAGTCTTGAAAAGAATAATTCCGAATTCAAAACAGTGATTTTTTTCCAAGAATCAGAAGCATGAAAGAATTCACAAAGAATCCTTGATGTGTAAACTGGATTTAAAAGGCATTTACGAATATTATTCAACAACGAGTAGGTACTCAACTGATTTTTCGAAACTGGGTCTGATGTAGAACTTAAAAACGCTTATGATAAACCTTCGTGATACAAAGTATCATCAAATGTGTCATTTGAATAAAAAATTACTTAAGACCAAATAAGGTTTGACTGATTTTGAGAAAATCACAACTTCTCGCACTTTTAACATTAAATTTATAGATTTACGGAGAGAGAACACTACAAGAGATTTTTATGCAGTTAAACTGAAATGTGATGTGAACCTGACTGGATTCGAACCTGAGTTATCAGAACCACTCCGTCACCCAGTTTAATTTGTCAATTCCGGAAAAAGTCTACATTGAAAATTACGTAATCTTGCCAAACTAAATTCCATTGCCAAATTTGTAAAATTAAAATCTTTTATAGTGCTCTGTCACGAATAAGCATTCCAGTATTGACTAAATTTAATTGTTCACCATTAACATAATCATGCGCATTATCACCAATACATAAGTAAAGTCTGACTTTCGAGTGGTCAACTCACTGCTTGAATGGATATGCTTTCCGAATTCAATTCCTAAACAGGTGTGAATTCAATATTTACTCCGAAAGCAAGTTACTATTGAGCCACAATTGCGTAAAAATGAAAATTATGTTTACTTACGTTTTTTATTTTCCTCGGAAGCTAGTAACAGTACAACAGAAAATTAGCTATATAGGTAATAAGTTCACGTTGTTACTAGATTACGAGTACTACTATGCATATTTTATTATATTGAAATAAAAAAGAATAGGAGTTTATAGGACATTAGGAAAACAGCAAGTTACCAATTAATTTTAGTCTGAAATAATGCTATAAATGGCTTTCTTCTAACGCAGTTTTTCTAGAACTAACAAAACGAATATATGATCGACTTCTTTCTTTGGTCTTTAATATTAATTAATTAATATTAAAAATATATGGTATGGTATTTAAAACTTTCGTCTAAAATTAATAGGTACCAAAATTTAAATACAATACAAAATAAAATTGTTCTTTCTATGTAGAGTACACATTGCATATATATAAATATAAATATATATATATATATATATATATATATATATATATATATATATATATATATATATATATATATATATATATATATAGTACACCTAACTTTGTTACTGATTAGTGATTATATTCTTTAAATAACTACCATCCTCTGTTAAATATTCAACACTTAAAAAAGAATCATTATTTTTATAAGAATTAATAAATGATGTACTTTTTTAATACTACCCCGTCCCAATCTGTTTTGACCCTCATTTCTTTATCTTTATCACATCACGAAGGAATTCTCAGAAAGCTGACAAGGATCGGACAAGGATAAACACATTCACATAGCAACTTCAATACATCGACCGAGTGTACAACAACGTCTCAAAGTTACTACGAACTGCGAGTAACTCTACACCGTAGAGCCGCACACCGACGGCAGATGGCAGATCATTCTCTTGTGCGAGTTTAGCTCTTCAAATTAAGTGATTAAATTAATTATTCAAAATGAGAGGCATGCTGCAGCCTCCAGCGGACATTCATGATTCCATTCTTGAGACGAACACGATTCTCAGAGCCGCTAGGAAGACATTGGCGTCGAGAGTAGTTGCGAATTAAGTTAGGTAGTCTCTAAATTCGGAACTAATACTAATCTATACATTAATAATTTATTTGGATTTCAATTACCTATGTGTTTCATTTATTTTAAAACACAGCCAGTAGGTAACTGACTTTATCAGGTAAAAGCAATTGAATATTACAAAAATTAATATAATACCTGCAGGGAATACCACCCAAAAATAATAATAACAGCAGCACTGTGTATATAGTTTTGAAAAGTAATGTCTTTAATAAATAAAATTCGTAATTTAAGTAAACCCAAAATAGTTATTTATGTAACAAGTACGCAAAAAAGGCGAATTTATTTACGGGCGAGTCCACCGAAACTCAGTTTGTGTATTGTGTGTTTGTTACAAACAAAAAATTTTAGTTGACCTTTCCAAATTTGTTTATAAATATACGAAATTATTCTATTATTTAAAATAAAATTTTGAAAAACATATGGCGATTAAACAATGACAATCAGTGAAAACAAGAACCCTATAAAATGTAAGTAACAGCTTATAGGTAACAGAATCAGCTAAAATATTATTTTGCGGACTCAAAACAGTTCGCAAAGTAACGATTTTCGAGAGCATACACAAACCAAAGTTATTCACATTACAAGTGGCCAAAGTAAAGATTTACCCACGAGTGAGATAATTTTCTCGAGTTACTTTGGTGACTTCCAACAAGCAAAGTAACAATTTACCTACAAGTGGGTATAATTTTGATCAATAGTGGGCAATCTTTTACTTTGCTTGTTTAAAATCACCATAATTATGATGCTTTTATTAAGAGGTTATTAAGAGGATAAAATTATTTATTAAGTTGAGCAAATTCAGCATTGCCATAAAATAAATATAGGTACTAATTCATTTGCTAATTTTGTAATTGTATGACACTAAATAATTAGGCTTACAATTTTTGTGCCTTCAGCAGGAACTGCAAGCACAATAATATAATTGCGAGTAACATAGCCATGTACAAAAATGCATTCAAAGTAAAATTATAGTAAACAAAGAACTCTTTGTCAACCCCTTTGAAAAATTCCGCCGGCGCTAATGGTGAAGAGCTCTCAAGAGTAAAAGTAGCAAGCAATTAATCCACAGGTTAAATACCTGGGATCTTGTTACGGTGAAAGAGGAAATGATTTAAAGTATCTCGTACCGCGAGAAATGAAAGGTGCGCATTAAGTACTGTTATTATTTACTTGCTGCGAGATAAAGGATGTTCTCAGCGAGAATGTACAATTTGAATGTCGGAGAATCTTCACCAAATTGCTGTCAGTTCTGCATTATTAAATGAAAGTTGAGTATGCAACGAGAATTTAATTTAATTTTAAATTTTCGTGCTTGCGTCTTCAATAATTTTGATAACATTCTAATGATTTTTAAATAGAAAAATCTGTTGTGGCTACCATACCACCCGGTTTTAATTTTAAGCTTCATTCTGCAAAATTTGAACAAATTTAAAAAAATGTAAGCAGTGTCAAAATTCCAGCATTTTAATTCCGGTACTGTGTCATTAGTATTAACTTTTTATTGCAAAATAATTTTAATTTTCGTAGTGAATTATCACCATCTCACCATCACCACAAAAAAGATTAATAAAACTCAACAATAAAAAAGGTTGATTTTACGACTGTCGGCATCAATTTATACTTAATTGAACTGTTCAATAAGAAATTGACCTGTAATTCTTAAAGATCAAGGTTCAATGTCAGTCTGGAAATAAAAGAGTTCTAAATTGAATGCCCTGGCATAAATAATTCGTCACATCGCATGTCGTCTAGGAACTTAATATAATATCTATCACTAATTGCTGTATTTCTCGCATGGATCAAATGTTAATAACATTTTTGCACGATCAATCAGTTTTTAGAGTTTACTCGCTCTGTTTCCAAGGCAGTAGATTTAGTTACAAATTAAGGTGGCAGTATACCTTCTGTGTGAAGGTATTCGTGGTTTAATTATAACTTGATTTAGGTACAATTTAAATTTTATTCTTAACATCGAACTGTTTTTAATTTCTCAAAATTTTCAAAAAAAAGAAAATCCGAAACTTTATTTTTTTTATTTCAAATTTTTTTTTTAAATAGCGACAGTTCGATGTTAAGATAGTACAGGTACCTACAGCAGATAATGTGTAATTTTTTTGAAAATGATATTCCAATTGACCAAAGACTTATTGGTAAACTACGATTTTTAATGGTTTTATATTTCCATTATTCAAAACAAATGCGGAAAATAGGAAAATACAATAAATATAGCCAGTATACTGTTACCAAAATTTGATTCATAAAGCAATCGATATGCACGAGTAAATAATTTAATAAGGAACTACACTATGACTAGTACACTACGACTACTACTATACACGCTAAGTATACCCCTTAAGTAAGGCGGTAAGTAATTTAGAAGGCGGTAAGAACAACAGAAACCAAGGCAACAGCATCAAAACCTACATAATCAAATATTTAACATTATTTTTAAATTTAGTTTTACTGTGTCGTTCGTGCAAAAATATTATAAGCATCACGGACGTTAAGTGCATTTTGTACCGGTTTCGGATAATATTGAAAATCTCGACTAGGTCTCGGTCTGCACTTACCGCCCTTGATAATATATAATATACTTGAACCAAACAGCCTCATATCAAACTGAAAATGTTATGCTCTTTTATGTATTGAATAGAAAACACACAATGTTTTAGCTCCGTAATAATTATATTTCTTGAATAGGTACATTCGTTTCTAAATGATGAAACTCCGTAAATGTAAAGAAAATATCCGCGTGAAAATCTAATTTGAAATTTCTTGTTTTGCTTGTCAAAGTTTAGCTTAATTTGCATGAGTCTTTGAAGTACTCATGTTAAAGAGCATGTAATCTTATAATCTTGATTAAGGTAACTCTTTACGCTGTAAGTTTCCGAACTTTATCACTCTGATGTCTAAAGTTTCGTTTACATAAAATGAAACACTTCACAAGACGGAAATAAAACTAAAATAAACTGAAGATCGGAACATGCATTTTCTATTAGGCAACTACTTTCGTCCTAGTTTTTAGTTTACGAGTTTTTATGGATTATTCATCAAATTGTAAAAGGTTTATGACGGTATTGAGAAAAAGAATATCCTCCTTTATGTGATAGCTATAAAATGCGAAAAGGACAAAGCAAATATTTCTTCTTGTGTGACAACATTAAAGAGAATTTCGAAAAGGTATTAGGCTATTTATGCGACACAAACATGGCATAAACGTTACTCGTTAGAAAGCATTGTGTCCCAGTCTGAAGACGAGATGTAAATACAGGCTTTTGTTTTCATAGAGCAGACACAGGCGACTTTGATTTCATTTAAATTGCGTTTGTTCTCGTCGTGTCCATGTAAAACATTTGTAAGACAAAAGAACAAGCATTTTAAAAGGTCGTTACTGCTATAACTTACGTTGCGCTATGCTTACGCTATTTCGTGCCACGTTACGGTATGCCCACGTGACTACATGCAAGCTCGTCCCAAGCAAACCCGCACCATGTCCAAATTATTTTTTGGGGATTAGTGAGTCTACTTTTTCTCGTACGATACAAAATAGATATGGCATTGGAATATGGGACAAGTGATATACAAAGTGACCATCGTAACGGTGTCGTACCTTTTTATCCGTGCTTATTCGCCCGAAGACGAAAATACTGCACTTTCTTCCGAAGATTATTAGGTAATCCGAATCTATTGTCTTTTAGAAATTCAAAGCTATCTGACGCACAGTACTCAATCCACTGCATGGCCTCTAGTGACTTACATTTAGGGATATGAAAATATCGATATATCGATAAATATCGACATGAACATCAGTCTATATTACTTTTCGTTTGGTATCAATTAATCGATAACTCGATAATATCGATATTTTCTGATAATTATCGACATATATCAACAAATATCGAGTTATCAATACCAAAAGAAAAGTGATAGCAACTGATGTTCATATCGATATTTACATTATGCATCTTATAAGATTTGGTTTTGTTATCGTTATCATTATGTAGAACGCACAATTAGTGAGCTGGTCCGAGTTTGCTTGTGAAGAGAATACACGTCGCTCTTTCACGTTACGGTACGCTCACGTTCCGTGCCAGTGAACTGAACGGACAACGGCACGCGTGTGACGTGAAAAAATTATACTCTTAAAACATTTTACGAATGCAGTCGAACGAAACGAGTATCATGTGATTGTTGATAGTTTCTCCGGCTGTCTGCTGTCTTTCGCAATCATTATATTTTTTTCTTTTTTAAACTCGGTAATTTGGTTATTTTTATTGTGAATGCTTAAGCTACATACTTAATTTCATACTTGACTAACAATGCAGAGAAGAAATTTTTTTTACGTTGCCTGTTCCTGTTACGCATATTATAATACAAATAAATACTGAGCATAATATACTAGGATACGAATTTCCTATTAATTTTGAAACTTGATGATGATATAAGTTTGTTAAATAATCGACTTTAGAGCCCAACATTTAATTAAGGTAGTAATTAAAGGAGAAACTCCTAGAACTTATATATCGCTAGATTGGAAGAAGGCTGGAATATGTGCAAAACCATAAATTTACAGTAGGAACATTTGAAGTTCTTGTCAACACATCAATCGGTTATAAAAAAATTTGTACGTAAGCTAGAGTTTTGTTTTTTAGCCATCAGTAAACCATAACTTTTCATTTCATTAATGAGTATTTACGTTAAGAAAAACATTGTGCATTTTGACAGTCTTATTCGAAGCAAACGATATGGTACCCAGCGTGTACCTAAACCTAGTGGTCGTTGAACACCAAAAAATAATAAATATAGAATAGGATGAAATTTAACCCAAAGACAGTTTATTATTAGTAGCGTAAATGATTAAAATTTGAAACCCCTGAGTGCAGCCGTTCAGGAAATATAAAGGTACAGGTTTATAATTATCGCGCAAACTTGTTTATCAATTACTATACTGACAAACCAAAGTAATTTAGTACAAAAATAACAAAAAAGTAAGTTAATTTACCCTGAATGACGTCATTATTTATTACTCTAGATATTAGTAGGTAATTACAAATAAACTATACGAGTAGGATTTATAAGAGCACACTACGATGACATCAGTTCATGCGTAATGTTTGCTTTTGGAGTTTTAGATATTTTTAGAAAAATCTACTGCCTAAGAAAAGTTTTGAGTTACAAACGAGACAATTGTACAAGGTACCTACATTGTTGTCCTCAGATGAAATGTACTTAAACAAGTAAAAGAAAAGTTTCATAAGTTGATATCGTACTTAATAATTAATTCGGCAGTGAACAGAATTCTAACATGCCAACATTTTTTCATATCTTGTTAGGAGCTTTTTTGCGGAACCATCAAAGGTGGCCAATTTGCCAAATATAAACTAAATATAAAAGACACTTGATAGGCAGGTCATTAAAACATTTTTTAAAGAATGCCGATTAGCAGTTTTCTCATATGGTTCATTTACGTTATCACTCAATTTTCGAATAAATGCATTTATTAAACAAACAATGTAGGACAGAGACAGGAGATATAGTTAGTTCCATAGATAATGACGAGTGTTCTATCAGAAATAAAATGAACCATACCTATCATTTCCATTCAAATTCAATCATCCAAAAAGCTTCCATTAAGATAAAACAAACGCTCCGTAACCCATCGCACTATATCATCCCCATACCCATAAAACCCATCGAAGCAAGCATTGCACTATTTCACCCTATTTTTAAGCATGAACCACTTTCCAATATCAGCACTCCAGCCTATTTCCCCAGTGTTACGTCACGGTGCATAGCCTCCTGCGACAACGTAACATAGCAGCTGCACGTGGCGGGTTCACGTGCACGTTATCTGCCCCAAACACGTGTCACAGATCCGCTCGAATGGAAAAGTTAAATTGACGCGTTTTGATGGGCCGACTGCGCTTGATACGCTGATGAACGGTTCAATTATGTCCACGTAGCAGAGGAAATCGACAGAGGAATGAGGCATTATTAACAGCTACATGAGATGTGTTGTGGCGCACATTGTCATCAATTGAATTTTGTGATTTAGGGCGATTGGGGTCAATCATGGCGAGGGTGGTCATGATATACAAGGGTGGTAATTGTGCTGGAATATAATTATTGTTAATTTAGTCCAACCTTCACCTGTTATCGTGGAATTTCAATTGGAATAATGACATTTTACAATTTACGATTACATTGACAGTAGGTATACTCGTATAACATTTTTACCGGAGTTCGCACATATATTTGGGTTCTTTCTGAAACAGTAGGTTAGTTCTGTTGAACTAAAACAACTAAAACCAAACCGAAAAACAAATTACAATAAGTCTCTGCTTAGAAGAGCTATAGACGATCTCGATTAAGATTGCAGCGCTATAGCGATGACTTAGAAGCTGTCAGATGGACATTGTGACAGACTATGGTATTTGACTAATTTTCTGTATTTTTTTAAATACTTAGATAATATTGGTAAATACACGAAGTGTAGTTCTTCAAGATTTAATGTCTATTTGATCGCTTCCAATAACTATCACCAGATGGAGGTCACTTAGGAAGAGTTACCTATTATTGGCAGAAATAACATTCCAGCTTCGAAAATATTTGTAAAGTTACCATTTATGGTTAATGTTATAGACAAGATTGGTGCGTACAAACCTTCATTAAAAATCCAATAATTACTTGGTAGTGTTCAAACTAAAATTCCTCTCCAATCGTCTGGTATTATGTGGATAAGTATTATATAGACCAAAAAGAACGTACCTATCTACAGTGATTACAAGAATCAAAGACCATCAACGAAACATCAGGTTGAACCATCCAGAAAAATCTACTATTGCCGAACATGCTATTCAGGATCTACGAGTAGGTATATGGGATTGAATTTAACAACACGAAAATCATCTCGGGAGAAGATACCTGGATAAAAAAATTGATTCGTGAAGCAGGTCAAATTAATAAATGCCCTAATAACATCAATTGTACCGACATTGGTTTTGAACTGAATAAATCTTGTAATGCATCTTTATTGTTTTGACTCTGTTTAAGGTTTTTACATGTGGTTTTTCCTTAAACGTCAGATAATGTGAGAGGCTTCAATTTATTGTATTTTTACATAATATTATATCATTGTAGCAACTTTATAAAATATGTGCTTGTTATTTTTTGTAGGCTATTATCATTTGTTACCTGGTGACGCAAACACATGGTTTCTGAAACGTCGTAATACTCGTATAATTAATATATTGTACAGAACTACCTCCCAAATAAATAAATCATTTATTTATTAATTAATGATTACAAAAGCATTATTGGTTTATAATTTATGTTCCAAATTCAAATTATCCAAATGGTTTAGAATCGTTAAACTCTTAAACTCCCTGGGCTGCGCGAGAAGGCAGAGCTTGTCATGTACTGTCCGTTTTACAAAAACGGAGCTAGCGAGTATATGCTGCGCTGCACTTCACTTAATTTTCAAAGAAAACTAAAATATAACTCAATCACAATCAATTACAAAATTCGCAGGGTTACACGAAGCAAAACACTACGAATGTCAGCATGAGAATAAGAGATATTGAAGCTGATGTTCTGTAGAACAGACAGTAGCGTAGTTTCCTCTTTGTTTATCATCTATGCTTCTCTCTCTAAGACGAGAATTCGTACTTCGCGCAGGGTTCTAGCTATTTGAATTTTACTCTACGAATAGGAATAAATGAAACAAGGAAACAACAATGACCAACGTTATAAATTACAACCGTGAAGTAAACCACCGGAATGTTGGGCACCATTCGAAACAATACTGCAATGATTCCATCAATTCCAAACAGAGAAGCAACTGATGCGCACTAACTACAGTTCGTGCATTGCTTTCAGAGATTCAATTGCAATTATCTTCCGCGCCATCACGCCATTAGCTGCAATTCCATCTCATTACGAAACGCGACACGTACAAAGGCTAATATCGTTTCAGTTTCACGATTCCTGTTTGTCGTTTCGCATTTCGGCTGCAGTTTTCCTGTTCCCAATGATACGAGTATTGCATTGTGGTCACGTGATGAGAGGACTGGCAGAGGTGTTTTCAGTGGGCTGTTTGTCGATAGGTAATTATTTTGATGGGCTTTGGAATGGTTTTGATGAATTGTTATTGCGAAGCGATATTTTTAAATGTCAATGCGTACAGTGGTACTGACGTTTGAATAAATTTAATTTGAGCTCTGAGTGAAATGTGTTATGTTACTCTGTTGTTAATTTTAATTTGTTAGCATTTTTATTCAATATTATAGTCCGTTTAACTAGAAGGAGTATATCAAAAATTTATATTATGTACGTATATTCTTGATGTCTTGATTAGTTAAAAACAAACCATAATTTTTCAAAAAATACTTTGTTTTTGAAAAAGAGTTAATGTTCTTGATTTTCGACAATATTTTCTGGTTACAAACCTAGTACCTAGTAGTACCTAGTAACAAAAAATTAAAAATTTCCGACATATTTCGATTGCATTAGTCGCACCTCACTCCGAAATCACGCACGCCTTAATTCACTGATCTTTTTTCTAAATTGAATCTTAAAAATCATAAACAAGTCAAACAAGAATAATTTCCTATTATTCTGGATACTAAAGTGAATAACTCTTGCATGGATATGAAGGGTAACTTTTAATTACAAGGCATTTGACCTTGGATGAAAAACAAATTATTACCAGCTTCAGCACAATTTGAATTTTTAAAATCTCTTGGAACTCTCCCATCAAAAAATAGATGAAACCGTGAAAATTTTACACCTGACCCGGATTTGAACCCACGACCTCTGTACTCAGATGTGCAAGCACTCTTACCTATTCGTTATTTCAGCGTTCGATAAGTTCAATGTTTTATTTAAATGTCAATAATTATTATTATTGAACATATAACAGACTGAAATTGTTTTATACCTGAATATAACAATTATTTTCAATAATAACCAGAATCGTTACAAAAATGTAGCCAGAAGATTACTATCACCTGATTTAAATGATGTTGAATGTTGATATATATATCAAACCGCTAGATGGATTTCAGCGTCATTAAAATTCAGTTGCAGTGTCAGTTGATCCAATCTAAAACGCTTATGGCTGCCGAACTGAACAGCTAAATTAAATCATCAAATAATAATTAACAGGCTCAACAAACAAAACACACAGCATATAATTTTCTAGTTACACAATCGCTCATCGGTTCTATCGCATGGAAAATTCCAAAACTGATTAACCGCAGTCATAAGAGATACATACACGACTCGCAGTCGCCGTAGAACCAGAACGTAAAACTATTTTAATCAACGCTGCTCTGGGATTAATTTAAATGTTCAGTCGACGTCGACGCTACTAAGCGAGCATCATAACATATGTGCATACGAAATACAACTGTAATTAAAAGCCGACAGATTATTAGTTCGTAAGTTGGTAATGGAATGTGAAGTTGAATACTGACACATCGATATTTGATCAAGATTCTAGCATATGGCATTTAAGAAAGAATTTGTAGATGGAGACGTTGATTGAGATGTCTTAGAAGATATCATGTTTCATGAAGTCAAATTTATCTCATCAACTGGTTCCACTCCTTGACCGTAAGCACTTTCATTTGTAAATATTTAAAAGTATTAGTTTATTAAATTTAGGCGTGTTAAATGATGGATTGTGATTCCATTAAAAAAAATTAACTTAACAGGCAACAGGCAACTAGGCAAAGCACAAAAGTCGAAGATATCCATGACAGTAAATGTAAATAATGATGTTATTTAATTCGAATATACTAATGTTTGGACGCGTGCGAAAAAATCATATATCTTATAAAACTTGTTCTTTAATATACTCTTATTAGGATTATTTTCATTGATTTTATTATTTCATCGCCTACCTACGTTTTTAAAATTTTATTTTTAAGTTATGGCTTAGAATATTTTTTCGTACATTTGCTAAATTAATTTGGAGAGTATACAGATAATTAAAATTTTTGTATCTAACACGTATCAAATTGAGTTTTAAATAAGGACTCATCTAATTTGCGCCTTGTCCATAAACAATTTCGTCCTCTAAAACTCTATTTTACGGACTTGTTACATAAATAACTATTAATTCGAAGAATCGCGTAAAAGATAAATTAAAGTTTGATGAACTTAAGAAGTGTTTTTTAGAATTACGACGCATTACTATTTTACCATAAAGCATAAAATAAAGATGACTATGACGTAAATACGACCGTATTGTAAATAAACCATAACTAACTAGGTGTGGCAATTATGTAAATACATATTTAACGAGAAACACGAATATTATTCATCAAATTAAGGTTAATTACCAATGATAATGGAGCTAATATCGAACAAAATACCTCTAGGGATACAATCCATCGTTTTAACGTATTTATCAATGCTTCAATAATTAAATATTAACAAATACTAAAACTTGAGTGATGAAAAATTGAACTAATGGGAATTCACCCTAGGTATTTAAATAATGACTAGGTTTTATAGTTATAATCAATAGGAACAGCACTATCGATTGCAATTACATTGAATTATTAATACTTTAAGTATAAAAGACCATCGATGCTCGTTAACAAATTACAACATCAATCAAAATTAAATTTTCACGAGTTCTCACTCGGTTGGCGCGGGCGCAGCGCGCAGGGGGCAACCTCGCGTTCGTTTGTTCGCTCGTTGACAGTTTGTTTTATGA
The DNA here is from genome assembly GCA_947534325.1 of Agonum fuliginosum. Taxonomy (NCBI): domain Eukaryota; kingdom Metazoa; phylum Arthropoda; class Insecta; order Coleoptera; family Carabidae; genus Agonum; species Agonum fuliginosum. Next base: position 11,101,175 of record OX384037.1, on the reverse strand, counting down.
TAAATGACGATCGGCTGGCACAGCACACTACAACCGCAGTAAATTCAGAGCACGTTGCCTGGGGTAATAATCGTCATTTTTCAACGGTTTAGTCCTTTCGGCTGATATCGGGAAAGTTCGGGACTAGCCGAATGTCGAGGGTTCGTAAACGTTAAGCTCCTTTGTGCTCAATTACGATTTGCGGATTATTGCCCGTTGATCTGATTATGTTTTATAGGAAATTGAAATTGTATTGAATCGGAAGGAATCAAAATACTGTTTCCGCAGAAACTTCGAAAGTGAAATACTGATTTTTAGGCTATTCACAAGTCCTAAACATATTTTGATTCATCTACCTGTTTTACAGTTTGCGGTTCATTTTACCACCCTACAATGAATCGATATAACAAAATGTAAAGAACCCTTTAATCTTAATAGGATCATCTGATAATATAATTTAACGGAAAAGAGATATTCCTTTTTTGGAATAGATAGGTCTGTTGTTAAAAATGTTGTTATTATTATTATTATTATTACAAATTCAAAATTTAATGTTATTCATTTTCTTCCATATTTTTGAAATAAATGACTTACATCGAATAAAAAGCAATGTAATATTTACAAAGATCAAACAGACCTTTTTTCGTGAAAAAACTGAGCATTTTTTTATTATTAAAATACTATCGAGTGTGGTATTAAATTTAAGCTCTCAGGAAGAAGAAAAAATAACATTTAAACGATTTTCATTTTATTTTCAATAAATTATTTAAATTATACCGAGTTTGGTATCAATTTAAAGTTCTCGGGGATATTATGTTTTATAGAAATATAAATTTTTAAAAATTTTGCCACGTGTGTTATCAAATTAAAGCTCTCTGGGGAAGAATTCTAGTCGAAGAATTAAAAACATCATTTAAAAACAATAGTCAATTGTTTTTTCACATGTTATTCAAACTATACCGAGATTAGTAGGTAGGTATCAACTTAAATCTTTCGGGGAGAAGTCTAGATAAAATGTAAAAAATGATATATGTAGAAGTTTAATTTTTTTTTTTAAATTAATCAAAATTTTGCTAAATGAAGCCTTTACGAAAGTAAAATTTATTAAAACTTATCGGTAGTCGCGAAAGTACTGTGGTAGCCACAACAGATTTTATAGTGTTGTGTTTGTAATATGAATAATTATGAAATGTATAAAGATTACGATATATCAAAATTTTTATTTATAGATAGTTCATATCAATAGTTCATATTTTAAAACATACGGCTTAGTACCTACGATATTTTCAATTCTCTTAGTGAATTAGTGATTTTTTTTTCAATTCGATCTTCAACCAATTATATAATATTCCAAATCTTCGAATAACTTGATAATAAAAATCTGACGTGGACACCACATGACTTCCTTGTACGCCTTGTGTGTTCATACTTTTCTTAATAACTAAAATGTAGAATAATATAAAAAATTATTTTAACTTATTATACTAGTATACTCACAAATATATTTTAGTCATTTTATTTAAACTGCAGAAGAAGATATAAAGCATATTTTACTATTGTCACTGTCATGTCATAATCATTTAAATTTTACGTAGTAACAAATGTTAATCGATCATGGACTATAAGATAAAGAAATACTAAATTAAAAATATATACTTTAATTATTCCTAAATGATACCAGATACAAAAATATTTATAAAATACCGATTTTAGGTAATAATCACATAATCTTTCATTTAAAATAAAAAAATTTGTGTTAAATTAAATATTTATCGAAATATTTTTAAAAAGTACTACATCCGGTTTATAGATTGAAACCAAAAATAGGAGGTGCACAACTAGATGCTATAACAGTCCTAAATACAAAATTTCAACTTTCTACGTCTAACCGTATTTGAGTTATGCGACACACATACGTCCGTACGCACGTACGCACGTATGTACAGACGTCACGACGAAACTAGTCATAATGGATTCAGAAAAGGTCAAAACGGATATTTCCATCAAAATCTGAAAACCGAAATTTTTCGCGATTACAATACTTCCTTATTACTCCGTACAAGGAAGTAAAAACAGCATGCCGCAATAAACAAATGAAAAAAACTTATCTTCTCTCTTCTATCACTTCCACTCATTCCCATTTGATTACCTCAGAGCTCTCCGCGTTTGTCAAAAAGAGCGTTAATGCGCGCCCTGAATCCCTCTTCCGTCTCCTGAGGGCCTCATTAAGGCTAGAGGGGAGCGCGCGGGGAAAGAGGAACTTCCCTCCTCATTTCCTGCACGTTTTTTACACCCGCGGTAATCCCCTCGCGCGAGCTCCGTGTCTGGTTTCCATTGGATTTTATCTCATTTGACAGTTACCGAACGAAAGGAAGGATTTTATTTTTAGGAAGCGGATAACGTGTTTGCCGCAACGGTGAAATATTTTTCTCTGGCAGAGCACACTGAGAAAAGAAAGTTTATGGTGATGATAAAAACAGTTGAATGTTCTACCTACAGATTTTAGTTGTTGGTGTTTTGATTGGTATCACTGAACTATATATAATAACGGAAAGGACGAACTCCATAAGGTAAGTAGGTACATTTAAAGTGCTTCCACCATGGAGTCCTCCATTTTGGATGTATTGGCAACACTGCTAACCCCATAATTAGTGTTTTATTTTTTAATGTTGTCTAAAATGGTTATTTCCGTAACTATATGTCACGTCAGGTCGTCGACGGCCGTTTTAATTTTGTATTTGCGTTGTTCGGTTTGTTCGTGTGTTTTAGAATTTTTGTTTCATCCTTTTTTTGGTTTATCGTATCAATTTTTACTTACTTACTTTACTTTACTCCTCTTCGCTCCTAGTGGAGCATAGGGCGTCAACTAGTTGCCTCCAATTCTTCTGGTCTTCGGCTATTGGCTTTACTTCTGCCCATGTTTTGCCAATATTTCCCATTTCCGTTTCTATGCTTCTCTTCCATGTGTTGCTGGGTCTCCCTTGCTTTCTTCTTCCAGGTGGTTGGTAATCTAGCGCTTGTCTTGTTACATAATTTTCTTTTTTCCTCAAAGTGTGTCCGATCCACTTCCACTTCCTTATTGTTTCTCCAATCGGTTCTTGCTTTGTATCGGACCACAACTGTTGATTTGTTATTCTGTTGGGCCAGAAAATTCCTTTTATTTTTCTAAGGCTTTTGTTTATAAATGTCTGAAGTTTAGATATGCTTCTCTTGTTGGTTTTCCATGTTTCCGCACGATATAGTAAAATACTTGTTGAAAATCCGGATTTTTGTTTCCATTGATAGTTCCCGACTGCACCATATTTTATTTAGACTCCTGAATGCATTGTGTGCTTTACCTATTCTTACTTCGATGTCTGTTTCTGTGCCTCCCTCCGTATTCACAATACTCCCCAAGTATGAAAATTCTTTAACTACTTCTATCTCCTTTCCTTCTATTTTTATTTCCATTTCTCTCGGAGTATTTATTTTCATCATTTTTGTTTTTCTGTTATTTATTTCCAGTCCTATTTTTCTCGCTTCCTTTGTCAGTTTATCTACCTTTTTTGCATGTGTTGTCTTTTTTCTGAGAGTAGACAGACATCATCCGCGAATTCGAGGTCTTCTAGTTGGTTTTGAAACTTCCAGTGTATACCGGTCTTGTTTGTAACTCTTCTCATTATCCAGTCTATTACTATCCTATTACATCCTTGTCTCATTCCTGTTTCAATATTAATTTTGTTTGTTAAGGCTCCATTTTTAGTAGGTATTATTTTATTTAAAATTCTCACTTATATATTAAATATACAGGCAACCGCTAAAATGAAAGACACTATAGATATGGGGTTAGCAGTGCAGGCAATTTATCCAAAATGCTTCATGCTAAGTACATTTCTGTGGTGATCTTCCTTCCCGTTATATTATATAGTTCAGTGATTGGTATGCTAAATTAGGTAACCAATTAACTAATTAGTAATTTAGTTAAAAGGTTGACTGGTTTATTTATCTGTTTGTTGTTTTCGATGCTAAATGCTTTTCGTAGCTATTTCGATTTTCCAAGAATTGAGCTTTTGTGGAATAAATTGTAATTAAATAACAAAACACAATTACTCACAAATTGAATATACAGGTTCTGAATCGTACAAAATGTGATTGTTATATAACAACATCTGTCAGGCAGTAAGCTGTACGAGTTTACGCAGAGCTCTTTGCATGTGATGACGTATCAACCCGGAGTTGGTTCAAGTCTCTCGACCGGCAGTGTGCGGTGTGTGATTGTCGTTAACATTGCAATTAAATCGCACTCGGATGTTTCAAGCTGACCACTTGATCGTCGTAAAATGTAGTCCTGGTTGCAAAAAGAATCTCATTGCCACTTTGAATATCAAAAGTCGTTGCACGGATTGAGATTCTTACTACACCAAGACGAATCGACCGTATCAGTTGGATTCTACTGTAATAACATCTACTATTCTATATTACTAGCAAAATAAAAATAAACTTACTATATCTACAAAACTGTCAACAATAATAATAAATAAGCAAATCAAAATATTTTATCATTCATTTCGAACGCGACGAACTACCCACATGATCGTGAATAAACGCATGTTGTTTTTAATTAGAAAAAAGCAATTAGGCAGGCAACGAAGCGATTCCAGTCCGGCCCTGGACAACGCAGGGGGAGTAGGGAAACGTATGCCACTGACAGGATGTTGTGCGGTAAGCAGGACAGATGACACGAGCCGGAACTATCTGTTTTCTGTTGTGTTTACATATCAAATGTTTTTGTGTTCAGCGATTTGTTTTAGTTTGATAACGACGGAAATATTACATTTTAATTCAGTCAGCGTGGAATCGAGTTTTATTTTATAAAATATCTCTGTAATATTTTATACTATTTGTTATACTTCATAATTTAAATTAAAATTATAAACCAAATGAAATATCACGATTGAATGTTCATGTTTCGTGTATTGTGTATTGGATTTTAATAATTTACTGTTTTTATTTACTTACTATATTATGATTAATTCTTTATATCTGCGAAACATCAATAAATCAAAATATAATGCTTATATAAGTAAAACTTGTAAGAACGGGATAGATATATATGGTTTAATTATGATTACCTATATTATTTTTTATCAAATTAATGATCTAACTGATCTGATTAACTTCCTATTACATTTTCAAACGTTATTTGGTCTAGCTTTCAGCCATGATTATTACTTATCTATAATCATAATGAATCTTCTATAATATTATTTTTATAGAAAAAAAACACAAAGGTTTTTCTTATTTAGATTAAATAATTTGATCATGTAGGTACCTAACATACATCAATAGGTATATTTTTTATCATGTCCTTTATCGCCCTTTATCATTTACCCAACTTATGATAACCGTATGATTATACTATTTATACCATGTAAAAAAATCATAGTCAAAAATATTGGGTATGTTTATTACCTTTTTTTTCAATAAAACATGACTCAGTTAGTTAGTTATTATCTTTGAATTGAAACAATTATGCAGTTCAAAAATTGAACATGAAAAATCGTTAAAAGCAACAGAAAATAAACACGAAGTATTCCAATTACTACACTACGAATACGATAATGCACTAACCCACTAACGTATAATATTCTCGTAAATTTCAACATTTCACATTTTTACAGAGCGAACATAATCGTTAAACCTAATCGTCAAATTCAACGCAACCAAATAAAAATTAAAGTGTTCCATAAACCCAAATATCGCATATTTACGTTTGTGTGACTGAAACCCGATGTAGCGTTGTTTTATTACGTAAATGTAAAAGCACGCACGCGAAATTCACATTTCTAGTGAGCAGGGATAAACTTCCCCCTCCCAGCGCAAGAAAGACGGCTGTGAAAACAAAACACGGCGCGCAACATGGCGGAGGAATTATCCTGGTTTGTGGAGTTTTTAATTAAAAATTAATTGTGAAATATGCGCACGGGGCACGAAAATACGAGAGCACAAATTACGTACTGCGGAAGATTAAACGGATTAATAAAATATTTTAGGTTTTTTAAGTTTATTTCGTTTTATTACACCGAGTTTAATTAGTCACTGTGCTCCGGCGTAATGAATTAAACCAAAAACAAAAGATAATCAGTGTGTTATTACTTTTAATCACTTTGTTTTTCAATTATATGACGCTCGTTGCTCGCTATAACTTTATTATCTTGTTATTTATTATTAACACAAATGCACACAAAACAGGAACGTAGTCTTTTGATATTTAGGTGACACAGTTTTATCGTCAAATCGTGTTTTCCAAACATCATACTACTAAACTATATCCGCTATAATTTTATATATCTGTATTCAGTTTATTACCAACATTGTTTTTCCAGACTGATAAATTAATACATTATAACTACCTATTCAAAAATACAACATTTTCCAGCAATAAATCTATATCTATCCGCTATTCATATTCATAAACATTTCTTTTGCCCCAATTAAGTAAAGATCTATATCTCTTCCCTAGTATTATGTAAGGCATTATTAAATATTTTAAATATAGATATCTCTTCCGTATACTAATGTAGGTAATAATATTGTAAAATTTTTGGGTGAGCCAACTAGATCCACCCTTAGTTACGTCCCTGAATTGGAATATCGTGCTGGCACGGTATGATTATATCGTAATTATGAGACCAAATTATGACAGTAGTAATGTCATTTGAATATTGTGTATATTAAAAACTTATAAATTACTTATGTGTTTTTAGTGGTCGTCTTAAAAATAGAGTTCATGACTCGTTCGAAAGTAAATATCGTATTGCTCGTGTGTTGCCTCACTCGGTTGCACTTCGTTTGAAAAACTTTACACTCGCACGATATTTATCACTTTCGATTCTCGTTACGAAATATACTATGTTATTGATAGAGTTGAGTTAAATACTAATTTACTCAAAAACTACACCATTTCGAATTAAAAATAAATAAAAAATTCCTTGGTTATTGTTAACTTGAATTGGTTAAATGTAGGACGTTTCGACCAATGTCGTGGTCATTATCAAGTAATTTTTAAAAAATTAACTACTTATGTAACTTTTTCATTATAATATTTGATGTGAACTAAAGCTAGATTCAGACCTACCGAATTATAAGTGGCTAATTTAACCAACCAGCGCTAATATTCGCACTTATAATTGAAATTGGAATTTCGTAGAAGCGCTGGTTGGTTAATTTAGCACTTATATTTATAATACGGTAGATAGCTGGATGCTTAATAATGCCTAGGAGATTGGTCGAAACGTCGCACATTTTACTAGTTTAACTTTACAATAAAGCTAGTAATCCAGTGACGAGGCGAACAAATTTTTTAAATTTATTTACATTTCTAAATTTCACTTACTGCTAATTTAACCGTACAAACTGTACACCATTTGTGTTCAGACAGTTCAGGTTCTTTAGTCATCTTCCAGTTATACTAAATTAGGATGCACATTTTGTAAAACGATATCACTATACATCATTTTTAATAAAATCAGCTAGGAATATTTTAAAAGGCATCACATTTTTTTAAAATTCCGCTACGCATGAAAATTAATTGGCTCTGGTCGTGATTTGTTTCAGATAAATGAATAACGAAAAATGTTTGTGAAACGAACTGTTTGACCACAACTAAAAGTACAATAAGTGACAATAATTGATAAGGAGCAAATAGACCTTTTAATAAATTTAGAAAAATTTATGAACGGGCCAATTAAAATTCGTATATTACGAACATACACTGCATCACATTGAACTCCAACTGTATATTAAATTGTACTAAAGTATACTATAATTTTTTAGTTCGCCATTTTGTTTAAAGCTAATCTAGTATTCAAGTATTCACCATAAAATCTTTTCTAGAAAAACAGTAAAAAATCAAGTGATACGTTTGCGTGCAACAGCAGCGAGCTGACAGCCAGTACGAACGCAACCACGACAATAAAGAGTTTACATCACGTTACAATATCCGCGAAGAGATGATTTTCGTGGCCATTAAAACCTTCCTACAACCGAGTATTTTATCTCCTCCGGTGGAAACTGTCCTTTTTATGGGCTGTTCGCTGCCACCAGCGAGCGAAACAGAACAAAAGCTCACCGGACGAAGAAAAAGGACGGAGATGTGTAATCCTAGCGGGCTACGCTCGTAAAGTAACGAACTCGAACCGTTGTCATGGCAACGGTAGTAAAAACCACGGACGTAAAACATAAGCGGAAAATTTTGCGAGTTGACGAAGCGAGAGATTGTTGAAGTAAATTTTATTTTGTTAACCGCCGTGACTTAGTTGACATTAGATTTACGAGACTGGGTAGAATTTCCACAAAGCTATTTGTTTAAAACGTGGAAAACAAACTGGGAAACGATGGACTGGAAATGGAAAAGGTGGGCAACGCAATTAACTCAATTAGATAAAACATTAAGTAGCATTTACTTGTGCGAATATAATAGTTATTAACGTGTTCTCTGAACTAACCAACTGGTAATGGTAAGCCGTATAATTGCTTTAATTTAATCGTTCAAAGTATAGCATTTTTACTTATATGGGACAGTTAGAGAAGTAAACAAAACCCACATATAAAACATAAGATTGTTTTATATAAACATATCTTCAAAAACAAATAACATTCCTGGGACTATTGATATAGTACCTATAGGTAGTATGCAATAAACTGTGGCATAATTTTATAGTGTGTACTGATGTAACCGAAATTGAAATCAAACAACAATTTGGAACCAATTTGAATATTCCAGGTAAATGATATACATATTTCGCATAAGTATATCTTCCTTCCTTCCTGTGTTTGCATTTATGTCGAATCTAAAATTCTAGATTTGAATTTTCCTCTAAATGAATCTTTTAATTACATAATTTTATTAAGCATATATTTTCAAGATTTGAATCTACTTGTGCATGCATTTTCCTGTGTATGACATGAGAATTCTAGAATTTTATTTTCTGGTGTTCACTGTCTACCCCCTTTTAATACAAAATCATTGGCATACAATCTGTGTTTAGTAGTCCGATTTCAAATCCAACATATTTCTACCAAAGTGAGACCTCCATCATAGCCAACCTCATTTCCAATACCTATCATTTACACATATCTGATCCATAACCGAACACAATACAGCTTTCCTTTCTCCCTTTCCCTGCCCTTGTTTGCTATCCGACCATCAGAAGCTCGCAAGCCCATGTCGAGATCGAGATCCCGTCTGTCAAGAACTGCAGTTCCGACGGTAGAAGGGCGATGAGTGGATGAGTGTGAATGGATCACAAGAGTGTAGGGATGGGGGTTGGGGTGATGTAGGGCTCCAGGATGACTAAGGCGAATGTGGTGTGGCTGTGAGTGTGCTATATGTCGGCAGGGTTGATAAATGCCGGGGTTGGATGGAACAGTTGTAGTAAATAGTACAATTACAGGTTTATTATAGGGTAGTAGAATTTGAGATACTCTCAAACCTCTCAAACTGTTGTATAAAATATTATGTACGAGATGGATTTGTCTAAATGTGTCTCATTTATGATCGTTCTAAATTATAATGAACTCTTTATGATTCTATAAAACGTTATAAAACTATGGAATGGTCTTCTATCCTAAGTAGATTTCAATTTTTTGCTCCAGAGCACTAACGTGAGGAATGATTTGAAACGTTTGCTTGTAAGAGTGAGTTCTTTATTTATTTCCTTATCCATGAACTGACGATCTAGATCATCTTTTACAAGCAAAGTAAAAGCATTTCAAATTCAATTGTTTTATGGTTATATTTGATACGAAGGTGATTATTTAACCGACTGCAAATTGAAATTTTGTGATGCGATGCAACCGATCCTAAGAAAATGTCTTTATACTATTGAGATACTAAAAAAAATATATTTTAAATTTTCGTCATTTCGTTTATCCGGTTTTTGAGTAATTGAATGTTGAAATTACGCTTGTTTTACATGGACTCTTATGGCACTTCACAAAATTTTTGTTTTGCATGCTTTAAGGAGGTACACTCGACACTTGAAATAATGAGAGAGTTTAATGAAACTTTGCAAAATTAATCAAAACATTGTAAAACTGTTACCTGAATTTTTTCATAATTTTTCACCACGTAGATTATCAAAAAATAAATATTAAAAAACTTCATTTTACATGGCCTCTTATGGGACTACTTTTAAATCAACGTAAAAAGCATTACAGAAATGACAGAAAATTCCAATTGCTTTTTTAAAACGTACATTATTATCTCATATACCGAATAAAAGTAATACAAGCATCATTTACCACGTAATTTACAAGAATTCTTAATCGAAAGACTGACGTTTATGCCTACTGGAGAATATTGGCGAGAACATAATATAGAAGAGGCAACGTTGAAAAGCGTAAAATTAGAATTTAACCAGAAAAAAAACAACATTATCTATCTATAATCACAAGTTTTTCACAAGAATGAAAGGTAATATGCACAAATGATAAATAATTCATACCCAACGATTTAAATGAAATTTCAAGTGCAGAATTCTCTTCACTTTCAATTTTTACTATCTGTCAGATTGACATAAGACCGTGAAAAATGACATGTACAGCACAGCGTTGCCGTAGTTTACACTGGTATTTAGCCGAATGAAATCTTATAAAATAAACAATTTTTACATAACAAAAATAAATAATATTCTTAATTAAGATATTTAAATCTCATTTTATTAGCAAAAATTCAAATAGACTGGGTTTACATACAATTAAAAAAAAATATTTTTATTTTTTATAAGTTGAAACCCTGACATGAAATACATTGCGAGTATAGGAGATGCCCCTAACCCCCCACCACTCGAGTGTACCTCCTTAAACTATATGATAAAATGATGAAAAATTCATAGAACTTGTATAAATATTTCCTATAAACCAAATTCGTGAAAATTTTGTGTAGTTTTTCTAAACCATTTGCAACAAATGTAGTTTTTCATAACCTAAAGTTCAAATTTGAGATAGGTACCAATTTTACTTTTAATGTGCTGAAGAAAAAAAATTGCGCATGAAATAGGAAAAAATATTAAACTTCACACCCCTTAAAAAATGTAGGTAAATTTTAATTATTATAAGGCATTTGACCTTGAATAAAAAAATATTCCTGCGGCGCATTTTTTCCCCTATCCGCATCCGCGCCTCCTTCATATAGTACAACTGTGTACCAAATTATTGTATAAAATATTGTCCGGGTACTAATAATCCTTTTAGTTGAAGTACCAATAAATAAATTACTTTAAAAAAAGAGAATTTCAAATGTAGCGAATATGAAGAAAAATGTTTTTTGTTTTACAATAAATAAAACCAGTATGAAAAGAATAATGCACTAAATTATATGATAAACAAGAGTATATATAGTACTTAATACATAAATCCCAGTTCATTATTAATCTATTATCTTCCAATCGCCTATCAATAGAAACTCCTCCATTCCCCTTTCCTTGCATATGACTCATCCCCTCATCGCCACCGCATCTTAGCAGAGAACTCTAATAATCCAATAGTTCACGTGAATTCACTTACGCTAAACCAATTCGCTGTTCATTAAGTGATTGATGATCAAGCCAGCGTTGCCCGGTGTCTGCGGGCGATGCTGCAGGGGGGGAGGGAACAGGGAGGAGGGTGCAGAGTGAAACGGAAGCGAGGAGTAATTAGGGAGAGGGCGGATTATCCGGCTTACAATGGATCCGCCACGAAGAACGCCCGCCAGATTGCGAGGCGAGCATGTGCTTGTTGGGATAATTACGATTTGATGGGGATGGGTTTTTTATTTGATGGAATATTGGAGAGTTCAAGCTGAGTACGGGGTAGTTCTCATGCGCTTCGTTTAGTTTTCAATTAGCTTATCAGCTTATGGATTACAATGTTATTGCTTGATGGTTATGGAACAATGAAAACATATTTATAGGGCTTTTAGGTTACGGATTTGCACACCGAGTGACCGCCAACATAATTTATAATTTAAAACGTAGCAGATTCCATGTGGAAAAGTTATATAGATTACCAAATTCAAGTCGGATCCTTTGAATAGTTTTTGTTATTGAAGAACTATCTAGTTCGCGCTTAGTCAAAACAAAATCAAAACCTGTTGGATATTAAAAGGGGTAGTGTGTTTAGTCATGGGGTGGGATCGAATGATTATGTGTCTATTTAACGTACCTACTTAAGTAATGTGAATTTCTGTTTGTATCATATGAATAAAGAATATGAACTATAGAACTCTGTTATTGTACAGTTTAGACTAGAGTTGATATGAAATATTACAGTTTCCAGATTTTTAAGGATTCAACTGAACCCTAGTTAAATACTTATACCTACTTCAAATGTATATAGACAAGATAAAATCAGTACATTGAAATAATTTAAAGAATACTTATATTATGTAACATGCAAAACTACTGAATTTCAGATTGACTAAAGCCGCATTCACAGCCCGAAATTTGGTGAAATTCGAGGAAATTTGTGAAGTTTATCATAAGGCAATGTGTACTTGTGTTCAAAACACTGAAATTTGGTACACTCGCATTTCAATTTGTAGAAAACTTCCAACATTTTTAGTAAATTCAGGGTGCGTTCTATGAATTAATTCATTTTGTTAATGTTTGATTTATTTTCGTATTCTTTTTCTTAAAATGTCTTTAATCACGTTTGAATATCTTTTGGTTAGTTAGTGGCTACGATACAAATTTCGAGCTGTGAACTGTCAAATTAATTTGTTCTACTACATTCATTAAAGAAAATGTACATGCAATTAAGAAATTATAAAATTCAAATAATGTTTTCTACGAAAGTGCGGATTTACATGTTTTCTGATATTAAAATTGATGGTGCAAATTTGTAATAATCTGTGTAATAAGTAGGTCTTCAAATGGACTATTTTCACTTAATTTGAGACACATTAATTTTGCTGAACTATATATTGTGCATAGGAAGATAAAATCTGTCAGAATATTTTTGACTTCAGAGGTAAAAGTTCAGTTTCACAATTGTCGTAAAATGTACGACGGGGTACAATTAAACTCACTTTTACTATCACTCCTGCATGAAATTTAATTATTTTGATCATAACTGAGACCATAAATGCAAAATTACAAAAATGAACTGGTCAGTTTTTAGATATTGTCATTGTTTTCACTTTTCAGCTATAACAACAAGCCTACTTGATGTTTTCCCTCAAATTTGTTAATATTACATTTTCGATTTTTTAAAATTAATTTTGAATATTTCCCACTTTCGTAGAAAAAATAGTAGTATGTAACACACTTGCGGAAAGGGTAATTGAAAAACTCATATGATAGAAGATCTCGCTGACACTCGTGCTCCAACTGTTTTTCAATGAAGACTTTCCACACTTGTATTACAATATACTATTGCACTATTAAAAATGCGGAAACATAGCAACGCTATTCTGATGGAATAAACGTTTTTATTTATGTAAAGCCTACCGCGCACTAGCGATTTTGTTGCGGCAACTTAAAAATCACCAAAATAAAACACATTGAGCAACTAAAAATTTAATAATTAGTGCACAAAGACATGCTACTTCATTAACAACCATCTTGTACAAGACAAGTTGACAACTAACAAGTGACAAGTGCTTGAAGCTCAAAGCTAGTAGCACCTTTTAGTTGAGCAACTTTTAAATTGCCCACTTTAAAATCGCTAGTGCGCGGTAGGCTTAACCGCATTCTTTGATTGTCGTTTCAAGATCCATCTCGATCTCGATATCGAAACGACACATCACATCACACTAATAATGAACATGAAACTTACCACCTTCAGTTTCATGCCAGACGATGCCCTCCAGGGTGACGCTGGTGCCCGGCTCGCAGGGCCCCAGGCAGTCCGGCTCGGTGATGGTGCCCACGCTCGTGCCCACGCACACATCCAACATGCCCTGGAAACAAAACAACTACTGTTACTAACTTGTCACCGTCGATGAACAATACATAACCTACATTGGATAAGGAAGTGTTATAATTGTTTCAATGGTAATGCGATCGAGATATCGAATTTTTGGGACGGGTGATATTTAATATTGATTAGTATTTTAGGATTTTTCAGACAGTCAAAAACTTTAAATTACAGATTTTGTAGAGACGTTTTCAGAAAACCATAATATTTGGGTGGGCAGAGCGAGGAGGCTACGTACCTACTATATTTCAATATTTTACTGCACTATATTTGACGAGAGCTTTCATTAAAGGGACACACTGCCATCCTGATTGGCTCTCAAACGTATTCATAACGCTACGATTGGTTTACTATTTTAGGACATTCTTGAGAAACCAATCACGATACTCGAAACAAAATAACTTGTATCCTTTTAATGAAAGGTCTCGTGCGCCAATAGTCCACCAAACCATAAGAAAATATAATGCAAATAGTACAGGTAAATTTTTTTAATTCCGCTTTTTGTCGAATATTACAAAAGATTGTATAGATTTTATAAAGATTGTATTAATTTTATAAGGATTTAAAAGTTATTTTAGTCAAGTACCTACACGCAAATTTAGATCTGATGGCCCTTTACTCTTTTCAGTCGGCAAAGGGTTACTTTATCTCATGGCGAACAAAAAAAGTTCTGCAGGTATACACCTTACTGTTCATTTATTTAAAAATCCAATTTTAAGAACTACTTAGGCAGTTAAAGGTTAGGTACCTAATTATTCGTATTTTAATTATATCGTGTTTTGGCCGAATTAAATGTACGTATAAAAATTAGTGGTAACGTAAAAAACGTTCAAATAGCTTAAATAGTTATTTACGAACCAAATGCGGGAAGATTTGGATCCCACATGAGCGAATTTTTTGAAACACGAGCGGAGCGAGGGTTTCATTTACGCGAATGCTGGGATGGTGTCTTCCCGCAAGAGGTATGTACAATGTTTTTTGTAACGAATAAAACTATAATCAAATACATTCAAGTTGTAGTTGTAGTCTTGTCATTAAATTTGAGGTTACGATGCTTTTTGTACTCACTACTACCAACAGATGGCGCGCTGCACACAAGTTTTATTTTTAAATATTGGCGGTTTTCGGTGGTCTTCACTAATTATAATCCCCGGAAGTAACACTTTATAAACTAAATTTTATTATTTTTAAGATGATTTTACTCTGAAATGTCTAGAAAGGCCAGTGTTATTTGCATTTTTCCTGATTGACTGCACTGGGAAGTTGACATTTCCGATTGTCAATTGCGTGTTTCATATGTCACTTCCTAGGTGATGAGTACAAAAAAGTTGTTTTAATTTTATGAGCCCGTGTTATGTTAAAAAATGAAATCAAAGGGCAAGCTTTGTTAATTGATGTTATTGAACGAGCCGGCCGTCAGAAGCTTTTTATAAAAGCGGCCAATTAGGATAAACGATAAACGAAAAAATTGTAATGCATCGGAAAATTCATTTAAAAAGTTTCCCAAATCCAATTTAACACCGTTAGCAAAATGGTCGTTTCAACGCGTCATGTTTTGAAAGAAATTTCTTTAGGCTTTACGTGACAGATTTTAAAATAGCGGGCATTAAATTTAGCGACGGGTGTGGGTAGGGTAAACGTTCCAGCATTGCCGGGCGTTTCAGGGTATTAGAGCAGCTTTACCCGGACCCTTGTTCATGTTTTTAAAAGCGAGGGTAGCGCGTAATCCTCTTTACAAACGTGTGCCTGTTTAAATCCAGATTACGCTACGCATCTCTGTCAGGACGAAGAGTAGAAATATGATTTGATTGTGCCATGTAATTGAAGTTATTTATTAACGGGTCGACTCTGTCAAGAGAGCACATTTACATAATACTCCACGCTTATGCTTCAACAGTTTGCTACACTCAACAATAAACATACGACACACATATTTTATGCTCCATACAAAATTTACAGCAGCACTTGCATTTGTAATATGACACACATTCTTTTATAACTTTTGTGTTAGTGTAAAAAATATTTTTTCAGAATTAGTTCCTCAATAATTCAATTAAGTACCTAATTAATGGGCTACTTGCATGATTTTTTAAATTAAATATTTAGAAGAGATACAAACTTGGGATCCGTATTTTTTATTTTCACAAAATTTTTATCAACAAACCCAAAAATAATTAATGAAAATTGAATAATATGAGTTTTTTTAAAAATGTGCCGCAGGCAAAATTTCTTTTTAGGTCAAGATCAAATACTTTCAATTACATTATAGGAGATTAAGAACACCGTAATATGAGCAAGATTAAATATAAATTATACTTTTGCGTTAGTAAAAATTATATAATAATTGAAGAATAAATTGGAATAGTTGTCCATTCTGAGGAGTAATTACATCCTTAACCGGCCCCCTACCCGCCCGTAGACCCGTCACTGTAAATTACCTTAAATGCGGATGAGGGTTATATCTATACACCTATATTATTGAGTAAATAAAATGTTTTGGTCTGTCCTAATCTTGGATATTAAAATAAAGTAATTAAAAGGTGTAAATTAAATTAATGTTCAGTGTAGCAAAATCCATTTACGAGTTCGCGAAAGTAATACTGCTGTTTTTGCTTTAGCTTTTTCACCTATCAATTGACAAAAAGGAAAGATGAAAGGAATAATTCCCGTGCAAACATTCTCTGCTTTAAAACACTAACAAGCTTTTTAAAACGCAGCGGAACATTTGAAAGCAAATAAAGAAGCAGCAGCACTCGTTCATAGAGAGAGTATGCTAATTAAATTTAAGCGTTGGAAAATACTTTGAAGATTTCCAGCAAAGCGAGACTCGGAGATATTAAATTCGAAATACACGCGGAGTTTTTCTCTTCTTTTTGAATTAATTTGTATGAAAGCATTTAATATGAAACTGCCGCGTTTGCTGCGTTATTTCAAAGTTGCAAAAGACGAATATGCGTATTATACGCGCGCTTTATATAGCACATTCTTTTGTGCTGAATTTCTTTTTAATTAACTTTGTAGACAATAAAATTAAATAGCTTTTTATTGAGCTTGTGAAGTAAGTTTACTACAAATAAAACCATACTGTCGCGCTGTTGCTCGTTACGTAATTTTCACAGATAAAAAACTCGAGAAACTCTTATTCAAAAGCTTTTTCATTTTACTTTTATAACATTATTTCTCAAAAGGCTCGACAAAAGGTATAAAATTATGTTTAGTTATTTATCTAGACTTGAAATAAAATTATGCTTACATTAGGTATGTAAAAAAAGAAAAAGACGTTAAAAATAGCAAAAGTATTTGGAAAAACTACACAATGTGTGTTGTTTTATCTATGTTTTACTTTTAACCAGTGGCGTATTAAACAATAAGCGCCTAAAGCGTTTTTTTAACATCTAAATATTTCTACAGTACAACTACCTACAGCACATTTAAATTTTGTTACATCCTACTAAATTTCAAATATACTAAGGTTTCTGTTTCTTAGCAGAGAAAAATAAATATTCAATAAAAACAATTTCAATTTAGAGAATAGCATGTCGTACAAAAAACACTAGAACTAGAGTGTAAAAGGACACGAAAATGTGCCGCAGGCGAAATTTTTTTCATTCAAGATCAAATGCCTTATAATTAAAATAATTTAAAATTACAGTTAGATTTATCAAGAAAAAATATTTAAATTTTTAAATTATTTAAAAATTATTATTTAAAAAAATAAAAATTGACTGATATTGTCCGCCGTTCCGCCCCTAAATATTTTGTTATGTATATATCGCATACAGAAAATTCTTATGGTTATGGTACGAAAATCTTGGATCCCATCTCAAGGAATAATTCAGGTAAAAGTTGAAAAGTAATTTATATTCAAGCCATTTTTTCGTGAAAATCTTTTCAACTTGTCTGGTACTTTAACAGTTTAAAATCTCGACTGTAACTACTCTAAAATTAATATTCTCAAGAGAGAAAGCGCCGCTTACTCTGATCCTAACTGCGATCAATAATTCCACTGCATTAATTTTAAATTACGAAGAAATTAAAAACTCCTCTTCCAGACAGAGAGAGCGATATAATCTCTTGAAACTTCGTGCCCTCAGGAACCTTTACACAGGAACCGGGAGAGTGAAAAATCCAGGCGTGTTTAAATAACAGGACTTCATTTACATTTTAATTACCAAAGTCAGGTCTGCAAACAGCGCGAGAAATTACGTGAAATAAAACAAATGACTAGAGCTATTTTGGTTTGTCATGGCTGGCTTGATTTGCAAAGATGTAGGACGCGAATCTGAATTAGGAATGAAGATAAATTGTCATGATTTATAGGTTATAAAAAATTGGAATGATGTGCGACAAAGATTAAATATAACGGGAATTTTATTGCTATTTAACGCCACGATATAAAATCAATATTATCATTTAAATATTGTATGCATTTCTGGGTGTAAATTTCTTTTGAACTACGGAACAATTATTACAATACATTCGTGAAACATTCAAATTATTTACAAAATTGACATTGAAGTCAATTATGATTGTGTAGTACATGTACCGGTACCCTCATATAGTTATGTATATGAAGTTTCGTAAACTGAATGTTTGTTTCACGATACTTGATTGTACGACTACGACCTTACTTACTTTGATAGATATAAGTAAGTAGTGCTGTGTATGACTGTTTACTGATATTTCTGATAATTAGTATAAACACCACATTTCTTTGAAACAGTCATTTGAAAACCAGTTTCAAAACTATCGCAAAGTAATATTACTTTTATCACATAACCATTTTTGTAGCAATTATTTGCTAATTTATGTATTACCTACTGTTTTGAGCACCTGTCATATTAAGCGTATTATGATTTGAATCGCAATTTATTTTTCTTCTTAAAAAAACTGGACAGATAGAAATCAAATTACGTATTGCAAGTTTCTCGACAACTGACCACTATAATTATCAAGTCTATAAAATAATTATAAGAATGTTGTAACAACTAGACAAAATTAATTTCAAACTTGTTTATCAGCTATAAAACTGGTGTAATAAATATTCCATCGCCTATTTTCGCATAATAAATTATAATAATGGCTCCGCCATTGTCAAACGGTATAATACCGTATATAATTATAGTAATTATTAGATTTCAATTACGATAACTTGTAAAAAAGTTTCAGAGTTATTAATTATCATTTCACACACTACATACGCACATTTTCATTATCTGATTGTCATGAAAGGTATAGAAATAGAAACGTTATCCTTTGTTGAATGTTTAATATGCAAATATTGTAATTCAATTATTAGTTATGATTAATTGCAGAACTACAATATGCAATAAATTAAATTAAATGTAATAATCTTGTTGCGGATTTCTAGAGGAAAGCAATGTTAATTGTTTTTGTAATTTACAGGGAAATAATTTTCCTGTAGTTGTCATTAGGTTGTAATTATAATTAATTGCGATACAAGCATTTAGCATTTATCTTTACAAGATACAAGTATGATACTCATTATTACTGTTATTTATGTGAACTTTTTTCGCACTATGCTAGAAATGTTAATTAGTTTAATTGTATACAGCGATGACGTAAGCAATTTTTATGGCATTATCATTTATAAAGCATTAACTCAGAACTCAGAAGATGCAAGAATCGATTTCTGATTAGTTTGTCTTTGTCATTTCATTTGCAATCGCTGTTGCTATTTTCTGTAATTACATTTATCGGGAAAATTGAATTTAGTTTGTATTGTATTTCAGTATTTCAAATATGAATCATTGCAATATTTCGCTAATAATAAACAGTCCAAATAATTCCCTCATTAGTGTCATATGATTAGGTGCAGAGGCACCAGACTCTGCAATTAGCAATTCTGATGTTAATTACCTGCAGGATGTGTTACATATAATTACCGGCGCGACATTAAAATGCACATGCATGTCGTCATGTGGAAATAATACCTGCCGTTTTGTGATTAACACGTTACATGGTTATTATACATTATAAAACTACAATTAGTAATTATTCATTAGCGTAACTTCATTCTAAACGATGTATTGTTTATTTTCCCAACATTACAACTTGCTTACATTGTATATCGGAAGTGCATACATTACGAATAAAACCTGTAATTAGTCTTTAAAGAAAAATAAGATTGCATTACCTATTTCAATATTGACTTTTAAAGACATGCTTAAAATTTAATAAATGTTTGTTATTATCTTGAAAAAACTAAACATAAATAACAACAAACACTCAAAAGATAACCATAAAATATATGTGGCAATGCAACATTGAGTTTTAAAAAAGTAGATAACTTATTTAATGTTTTAGATATAGGTACGTTTTCTTTAATACTTCCAATGTTTTCGTATTACGTGCAACCTGATTAAACAAAAATATCTACATAATACTAAATTTTCTTACCACAATTAAAACAATAAAAACAGGAATGTAACCAAAACTTCTCACAATTTTTGCACAAACGTTCCCCACAACAGTTACTTGTTGACTGATTCTGACAACCTATGAGATTTGTATTGAAATCTAAATGTGGTGATTTCAGGTAATTACTTAGACTGACGTTGTCGTCTTGTTTGTTATTTAAGCTGGAAAAGTCCAATTCATTTGCGAACAGATAAATACGTAGGTACTAATAGCGATAGACAGGATTACACACCATAATGACATCTTGAAGTTGAATATGACGAGAATTTGTAGAAAGATGTTATTTACCTAATTCCGTGTTTCGTTTTTAGATAATGATATGAGAAATATGTCTGTATATACCTAGACGCATTTCTTTTACATCTTACTAATCTGCCAGTAATTTATATTATAAATCAATTTAATCATGAAAAGATAATGTAGACGACTAAAATAACTTACCTCCTCCTATAATTTTATAGAATAGGAAAAGACACATTATACTTCATATTATAATTATATTTCTAGAGACAAACATATAAAATATTATATGTTAATTTATTAATCCATTGTCCATTTGTTTATTGTTAGGTTTATGTATAGGTATTAAAAATATCTTATTTCTGAAATAAATTCGATTGTTCTCACAATGCAGACTTAAGGTAAAATTCAAAGCAAAGCTATAAATGAAGCTAATTTTGTTGAGTTTCAAAACTTTTGCATTAATAATTTTTATTTAAGGATTATTATTTAACAGGATTGTCATTTAAAAAATGATGGACTTGATTAGTGATATTCAACCTGATGCCTCGTAGTATACCTATTTTATTTTTGTAGTTGGTAGCATGGAACTTACAACTGCTAGTATACGCAAAGTTGGCAGCGACACTTTATCGTTCTACTACCACTATATTTATGTCAATTTGAGTATGTTATTAACAAACCAAAACTTAGACGTGTATTGTAAAGATTATATCTAACTAATATTACCAAACAGGTCATACGTTGATAATGGAAATAAAAAAGGTTTATGTGGATTTTCCAAGCTTAACAAGGTTCTATACACTTAATCTCATTATTTGAATTATATTTTATCGTGTATTTCTACGGCCCAAAATAATTTTAATTATCTGCCTACCAGTAGGTAGAGAACGATTTAAATTCAAATCGAAATTAAAATTTTAAAACTAATTTCATTTTCAATTACCCCGTACCATCAACAAATGAAAAGCCAATAAAAAAACATTTTAATTCAAAAACAAATACCACGCCTACAACGTTCAATCACTGGTAAATAAATCCACATTTTATTTCCGAAATTAAAACAAGAACACTCAACGCGAACGACTTTCCCGTCTTTGTTCCTCTTGCAGGAGTTGCTATCTACCTGGCTCCTTCCCTCGTCACGGACAAAAGCGAATCGTGTAATTCCGGAACAATTTCCGTGAATCCCGGCCACCTGGGATCGGAGCACGTCGAGATGGATTTATTTATTCAATGCACGGAGATTTATTTAAATTACGGCGTCATGTAAAATATGATCAAGTTGGCGGGCGAAGGTGGAACCGCCGCCACCCCTCATACTCTACGTGGAGCCGCTGTTTGCATTACAAATGCGGACACCGCACGAAATAGGATTTGAATTAATTTGATAGTTTATAAAATATGCATGGCGGTACGGAGAAGCTTCAAGAATTTGTATTATGCTTTGGCTTCGAAACATTGAGCAGAGCTCTCAATGGATTTATGTTCATAAATATTTTGACTTACAAAGTGTAGAATTATGGAAATTACTAACAGTGAACTGTGCTTGATTCAGACAAAGATAATTTAATTTTGAAATCAGGTGCTTTAAAACTTATTAAAAACTTTTTTTTAATTTAAAGAATTAAAAAAATACTTACAAACTATGTCACGGCTATGGTATTGATAAAAAGTTTATAATATACCTACTCGTACTTACAATGGTAATGCTACTCTTACATACGTACTAAGTTCGTTTTGCATTATTTATTATTATTATATAGTCCAGTCAACGAAAAAGTATAGAGGGAAATGCTTGGAACACAATTTTTGACTTGGTAACTTTGTTTGGACTAGTTAGGAGGTAAACATATCAAAAGTCCCCGCCCGTAGCCCTTAAGCCGAGGTGTGGCGGAGAGTTTGAAAGTCTCATTTTTCGGGTTTTTGCTTATATCTCGGAAGCTATGCGTCCTACCGACATGGCCACTCTATACAATGAAAGCTGATTAAATTTGCAACAATTTAAGCCCAACCGCAGCTCTGTACGTCTTTCAGTTTCCGAGATAGGACACTTCTAAAATTATCAATTTTTTCAAAAAAATGAAAGTTGAGAAATTTTAACATTTTTCGTTATTTTTGTGTTTAATTAACTGTAACTTCTGAATGAATAAAAATATTGTCTTCCGGTTGCTTTTATTAAATTTCACGAACATTTATCTATAAAATACGTTATTTTAAAAACTTTTTAGGGCGTTCATTACGCCAAAATATCAATTTTTTTTCGACAGAAGTATTCAAATATTTTGTGTTTATTGTGTTTAATGAGCTGTAACTTCTGAACGGATAAAGTTATCGACATCCGGTTTGCTGCATTAAATTATACGAACATTTCTCCATAAGATGCAGTATCTATTTTGGGTATTCATTAAGAAAAAACACCAAATGATGACCGAGAGAAAATTGAGATTTTTTATATTTATTATAAAAACATTTGATATTTTTACGCAATGAACACCTAAAATTTTTTAGAATAATGTATCTTATAGAGAAATGGTCGTAGAATTTAATAAAAGCAACCGGAAGTCATTTTTTTATCCGTTGAACACAATAAATATTAAAAATTAAAAAATTTATCAATTTTCTCTCGGAAAAACATTTGATATTTTGCCTTAATAAATACCCAAAAAAGATTTAAAAATACTGCATCTTATGGAGAAATGTTCGTAGAATTTAATGCAGGAAACCGGATGTCGATAACTTTATCCGTTCAGAAGTTACAGCTCATTAAACACAATAAACACAAAATATTTGAATACTTCTGTCGAAAAAAAATTGATATTTTGGCGTAATGAACGCCCTAAAAAGTTTTTAAAATAACGTATTTTATAGATAAATGTTCGTGAAATTTAATAAAAGCAACCGGAAGACAATATTTTTATTCATTCAGAAGTTACAGTTAATTAAACACAAAAATAACGAAAAATGTTAAAATTTCTCAACTTTCATTTTTTTGAAAAAATTGATAATTTTAGAAGTGTCATATCCCGGAAACTGAAAGACGTACAGAGCTGCGGTTGGGCTTAAATTGTTGCAAATTTAATCAGCTTTCATTGTATAGAGTGGTCATGTCGGTAGAACGCATAACTTCCGAGATATAAGTAAAAAACCGAAAAATGAGACTTTCAAACCCTCCGCCACACCTCGGCTTAAGGACTACGGGCGGGGACTTTTGATATGTTCACCTCCTAACTAGTCCAAACAAAGTTACGAAGTCAAAAATTGTGTTCCACGCATTTCCCTCTATACCTTTTTTTGAGCATTCGTTGCCTGGACTAATAGGTATATATTAAAAAAATAATTTATAGAAATAATCTATAGAACTTGATAAGCTTAAAACTGGTAAAGTTAGTAATGTAACAACTCAATAATAATGTATATTTATTTTATTTATTTGTAAAAAAATGAGCATAAAAACAGAAGCAAAAACAATAAAACAAAAAGAGTTTAAAATGTTTTGTATTATTTCCTTTATTTAATTCAATGCACAAAACTGTGTCATCTCTTTGTGAACCATTTCTCTAGCATCCAACATCAACATGAATTAATTACGGCGGTGTCAAAGCCTCATTTCATTCGAAAACAAAACATAAAGCCATGTGTAAGCTGGCAACAAATGAGCAGGTAAGTCGTTAAAACAGCTGACATTCTCGCGCACAAAACAAATGTAATCCATAAAACAAAAGCACTTGGCATGGTGTGCGCTCAGTCATTTGTTTATATCACAGTTGGCGATGTTGTGCTATGCGCCTGATGTTCCCTTGTTTATTTCAATGCGTACTTGACGGGACTTTGCAACAATGTGGCGTCTTACTGGTGTTGGTGTGTTTGTAACTTTGCTTGGTTAATTAAGTGGCAGCTTACAACGGCTTGGCGTCGTGACGTCATTGCCTTGCGAATAGCTAAGTAGACTGGAACTGGCAATGTGCATGTCATCGATGTCTAAGTCTAATGCACTTCGCAAGTAAATACCCAAGTGCACGATTACGAACTAGACTATAACGAAACTTATTTATTACTAATTCAAATTTGTTAATGTTTTCATTCATACAACCCATTTCAATCTAATCATTATCACATACATAGTATAGGTACCACATATTAATAAAGTTTGTATCAATACTTAATGATCTGTATCTGTACCAAGTACCATATTCTATTATCCAATGAGATAAAAAGTTGTATATATTCATTAATAATTTATTGTTAAAATTCTATACCTAACTAGAGTGATCTTTAATAAATAAAGTGGTTCATAAGTCACTAGGTACGTCACATTGTGAGTTTTCGGAATAGATATACAAGGTGTTTCTATACCTCTAATGAACTTTCTAACCAAAGGCACACAAATTTTCACTGTCCTTATTTTTGCGAATTTCGAAAAAAAATCTTTTTCTCCATTATCAATGTATCAAATTATAATAACCTATTGAAGTTTCGTGCAGATGTATAGAAACACCCTGTATAATTATCGTGTGTGCGGTTACCAGGCGTCAACTCACGGGTAGTCAACTTATAGTTATTAGTGGAGAGTACACCAACAACAGGAGAGATTTTTGTGCATTTAAAGAAACTAGAATGCGTACCTGGCTGGACTCGAACCTATGGGTCGTCAGAACCACAGTCGGTCGCCTCATGTTTATTAACAGTGTGTTTACTTACATAATGCATAGAAACCACACCATTTCCCATATAAAGTTTGTACCAACTTCACAATTTATTACATAAAATGCAATCAAATATAATATAATATTTTATCACCTGAGAAAACGAATGCATTTAACAGGCTTTATGTTTACTCGTATAATTATTATGAATAATAATCATATATCACTTGTATATTCTAATAAATATAACTAATTATTATTCAATAAATTTTAATTAAAGCAGTGTGAAATTTGCAAGCATATTCATTTGATGATATTCCTACATTGGTATTTTGTTTAATACTGAATAATGTCTGTATTATTGTTATCAATATTTATTATGCACATAATAACACTCATACGACGAAATTAAATATAAATGAAATGCTCTGATTATGTAGATCCTACAGTATAATAAATTATGCTTAGGACATAATATTATTCATAATTAATATTTAATTTTTTACTTTTACGTAACCTAGTGATGATACTTATCTGATATTTTAATTATTGTCAATTTATACGAATGAATTATTTACATATTTAGTGAATAAATATATCATGTTTTCCAGCTAAAAAAGAAATAAAATAAATTTGCATATTTTAATAAATTTCCATAACGCTGCGTATTCCAAAATTTAAACACTAAAATTTATTTGAACCCCTGTTATATTAAACGTTAATAAATTATGCATGAATATGAAACAGTATAAAATAATACGGCATTTAATTATTTATGAAAACATGTTCAAAATATTACCTGGTATTATAACGATATCGTTAACATTATTATATTTATTCTGTAAATTAATTTACATTGACCAGCCAATGAACTTTCGGCCTTTTTTGGCAACAACAACTTGTTTGAGGCCATAATCGCGATTAAATATTAATGACCTGTGCAATTTTGGCTCATGCCATTAAAATAAAACACCGATATATTTCTGGACCAGAAATACCCGATGATATTTTAATTTGATTTAAATAGAGCAGAATAAAACAACGTACAAACCTATAAATTTGAAATACGAGATTTTTTCGATTTTGTCTCATGTTTTGCAATAATACAATACCCATAATAATAATTATTTTTGGTAGACATAAAACAATTCAGAACGATAAGGGATTAAGTTTATGTTCAAACTAAATAGGTTTTGCAGGACTGCGTCAGTTAGTTTTACAAAACTAAAGGCTCATTCCCACTGCTTATCATAGTCATAGTTTTTGTTAGTTGTCATAGTCTTACATAGTTTGGTATACCGAATTACGTGTAAACATTCATAGTGCTTGTTTTAGTCTTAGTTTTTAGGCTTTATCATAAACACAATCACAAAACTATGCAAACTTCAAATTTTTGTTATAATCATAGTAATTATTTTATGAGATAGCGATATATTTATATACCTGTCACTTTTTAATGCTGTTGCCAAACAGATTATGATCTTTTTATGTCAAAAAATTATATTAATAATGCTACAGAAAAATTGAAGCAAGGTAAATATAACTAAAAGTGTTTCTTTATTACTTAAAAATAGGTTTAAGCTGAGTTTAATCTATAAATTATAAATAAAATATATTTACAGGCACATTAAATTAACTGTCATGACATTGTCATAAACATAATTTATATTGTGATGAGAATGGTCAGCGCATGTTTATGATTAAGACAAAAACTTATGTCAAAAACTATGACTATGATAAGCACTGGGAATGAGCCTTAACAAAACATAATAAAGAATATGACACACGTTTGCAGAATACACTGTATAAGTAATTTATTTACACACATTCACTTTAAATATTTACATGAACTAAAACCTACAAAGCGATTAAGCGATACATAAAACAATACACTAATAAAACGTTCAGCGTCAAGCTGACAAATAAACGACAAATAGAGTAATAAATTGTGTGAAGCACAACCCTCGCGCGTTTGAGTCAGACGACTCCTCGAGATTCTGACTCTACATTATTTAGGTAAAACTGCCGAAACTAATAACGAGAATGCAAACCAAAGACGATCACCCTGTTGAAATATTTACGTAAACTTAAACTTTACTCGAAAATGCACTTTCTCGAGCGTCTGAACTAAAGGGCTGGTGAGATATTTACTAATTTTCTCAAGCTTCATATTCATATTCATTTGCGTATATGCGGGTCACCAATTGCAATAACACATAATATCTTCAAAGACAAGTATAATCAAACAGAAGGTATTATGCACTAATTCCTAAAGACAAAGGATCCATATACCTACACAAATGACAGGTACGTCATATCTACACGTGGGAGTAGTTAAATATGATAAATTTTTGAGATGGTGGTTATTCATAAAAAATTAAATCTATATCATATTGCGCGTTGTTACAGGTAGAGGACATTTGTACTTTGTATTGTATTGGTTTAATTTTATATGTTTAATGCCGTCAACTCACGGGGTTACTCAGACTCATATTGCTGTGTGTAGTAAGTGGAGGGTAAACATATTTTGTACAGTTAATCTGGAATGTATGTACCTAACTGAACTGGATTCGAACGGATAGCTGACTCGTCCGCCATACAGCCCACAGCTGTTTGCCACATCATGCAACTGATTTGTCCAATCGATGTACGAGTATATTAATATAAATGACGGGTTGTTCCGCATCCAATTATTTAAACCATTCCAGAAATGGATTTAAATGTGTTAAGAAAGCATTTTCAATTATTATTATAAAATTTAATGAACCTATTATATAACCTTAAATTTTTTTATTTTGTCTGTAAGTGTTATAAATGTCTTAAAATCATCGTTTTATATTATATTTTAGGTTTCCTGCAAATCCAGAAAGAAGAAAACAATAATTAATAAACTGTAGGGGACAGAACTGGAATTCAACCCAAAACAAGCTTGTGTACCGTGAGTTTCTTATAAATTTACATTCTGGATTAATAATTTATCAACAAAGTCTTGAAGAATTAGTCATTAGCATCAAATTACTTGACAGTATTGAAACTACGTTGGGCTACAAGATGCCGAATAGGTCTGCTGTACTATACACTCGATTATCCGCCCCACTTCAAAGTTGTGTCAGGAAGTTCCAAGATGATAAATTATTTTTTGTTAGTAATCTTATAAAATAACGTTTCTTGTTCAACCGTCAATTTCTTACGCTTACTTACACAATTTTCAAATATTCCTTAATGCCCATACTTAATAATTCCCTCACAGAAATGATACTCCTCATTCTGAACCTATCCAATTACCGATTCAAGCCATAATGGCCCTTATTCCCTGTTGCATACAGGTTCCATTTGCATCCAACAGTCCGCTAACGGCATTGCTATCAGCATACACATGATTATACACATCTTGTAATGGTGTAATGTGTTGGTGTGACCTTGAGGGCACTCATGGGAATGTGTTGACCCCTGACCTTGGCTCGCAATGGATAATGCGATACACGCTATTAAAGGCTGGCGGCAAGTAGTGAAGAAATGCGTGGTGGAGTGGCTTGTAAGATTGCTGAACAAGAATCAAGTAGTGCGGGTGTTAGCTACAAGATGCTGATGGGCTGATAGAGAGAGATGGATAAGAAAATAATTAGAAGTTGTTTGTGGGAGTAGTATTTGCATGTTTTTATTATCTCTCACTAGCATTAATTCAAACTGAAACTGCATTAATGCAAAAGAAGTTCTGCCGATTGCAGCAGCATAATAGTAGTCGTTTGATGATTGTAATTTGTGATTATTATGGAGAAATAATGAACTTAATATTTTTAAGCAGAATAATAAGATAATCATTAGATACCTACTTAAACAATACAGGGTGTCTCAAAAAAATGTACTCACACTTCGAATGACGAGAAAAATATTATTTATTAGCATAAATTGAAATGAAATACATTCGAAAACAGAAGACAAATGAAATTGAAGAATCATGTTCGTAAATGTTCAAATTGATGACCATTATTGTTCAGACAACGCTGATAACGCGCACTAAGAGTTTCGGAAACATCACAAAAGTTAAAGTGTGAGTACATTTTTTTGAGACACCCTGAATTATTAGAAAAAGTATAGAGATATAAAACGCGGACCTTCCCATATTTTATTCCTTGGGTCTATATTCCGATAAAATAAAAACCATCATTGTAATGGACACTATGCACAACGGAAAATGTTATTTTCCATAGATTGTTATTCCAAGTAGAGATTATATTACATAGAGTTATAAAGAAGAGAATTGCGCAGAAACCAATATTCATTTACAAAAATATGGGGTGTTACGAACTAAGAAGTGATAGAAAATAAAAAT
This sequence comes from Agonum fuliginosum, assembly GCA_947534325.1. NCBI lineage: Eukaryota > Metazoa > Arthropoda > Insecta > Coleoptera > Carabidae > Agonum > Agonum fuliginosum. Next base: position 11,071,598 of record OX384037.1, on the reverse strand, counting down.
ACGGTAGATATAGGTTACTTAGTAATGATGTAAAATGACGGTTATTTTAAAATTAAAATGACGTGACAGCCATTTAGAGATCATATTCAGTCATATTGGGTCATTTTTATTTTATAATATTATAATGAATGAATACAAACTTAATTTATTATTAAATATATACATATTTGTACTAGCACTTGTACAATACACTTATACACTTGTACAATACAATTAGTATTTAGTTTAACGAAATATTTCACTCTATATCACTATTTTTTGCATTTTCACTAATCACTAGAGGTCTTACCCTACTAAATGCTGACATAATGACTGAAGAAAGACGTTCACGCTGATACATAGAAGTGCATTGATAGAAATTTTCACAATGACCAAATTAACGTTCACGTCGTTAAATTACAATGACCTGACGGTCATTCTCAAAATGTCTACGATGTATTATACAAGTAAATAGATTTATTTCTGTATCACAATAGCGTGAGAATTAGTGAATAAATACAAACATCCAATCGTCGTTTGTGTATCACGTAACGTTTAAATAATCATCGCATCAATATTGATAAAAGACTTGCATTGCAAACAAACAGACTGCACAAAGTCGAATATTTTATTCTGCATTTCAATTAGTGAATCATCACGACAACACCTGATTCATCCAAAAATTCTCTCACGGAATAAAACAACAATCTCTGCCATCATTTCCATTTTCAGTCAGCAAACAAAACTTTCGGACGGACTGTACCAGATAATAAATACAATAGCAGCAGCGTGAAACGCACAAATAACACGATATGGCGCTATCTCTTTCTGTCGCATATGTGGCGCTCGTATGTATGAGTGTATAGCTCATATATTCCACAAAGAATCAATCACGCTTCAATTTACATAACAAATAACCATTTTCACCCTCTGTTGTCGCGGTGGTCGCCCGTGTAAACTCAGCTTTAGCCCTAGGGAAGTTTGAGTGCGTCTGGTGACTGAAAGATTGTTTTCCCTACAGATTAGCTGATGCTGATATACGAATACGTGCTGGTAGTTTTGTTCTTGTTTGAAAAGGGGGAAGGCAGACGAATATGAGACAAGTACAATTGAATTTGCACATTTGTTAGGTTTATTGGTGCTGCTATACACATATCATACTACCACGCCTTTTATCTAATTCGAAAATGACTGACAAACTGCAAGTCATCGGTAAAACAATAACTAACTATTTTTGCATATACTTCCCGGACTAACAGATGGCGCTGTAATTCACCTAACTGAGGTGCAGTTTTGTTTGGTTCTTGCTTATCTTTGTGCAATATTATAAAATAATAGTTTTTAGGTTACCTTTTAAACTTGAAGCAAAATCACAAAACAAGCGCTTTGCGTCCATTTAGTAGCATTCAAATCGTGCCGTTGTTTTAGTACAAATTTCGCCCCTAGGTTCGCATTCTTAATGAAATTCTAAAGAAATCTCAAGAAGCTTAGAGGGGTGGGAGCGCAATAAAAATTTACGAGGAAAAGAGAGACGCCAATACAAAAAGGTTGAGAAACACTGATGTAACGCATTAATCGGCATTAAAAAAGAAGAAATATATGTACATTTTTGTGCAAATTTTAAGGTTAGAATAAATTCTAGAAATAATTAATGATCTTCATTATTATTAATTAGTACTACGAATCTATGTAGCTGTTTGATATACTTCGGAAGGTGAAGTGAAATTCAATTTAAATAAGTTATACTTATAATACGTTGAAGGTTAGGGTGGTATAAAAATGAAGACCACAGGGCAAAAATGATTTGAGTCACCAACTTATAAAAATATAACTAACAACGCTATTTTATAGATTTCGATCGAAATTTTCTATTCATGTTGTTAGTTTTTGAAAAAAGACGATCGTAGTCGTAGATGTGGCGTAAAACTGAAAAATGATCATAGTTCCACTGGTACTTAGAACAAATGAGTTGAGTCCATAGTATCTCATTAATGAAAGCAACATTTGTTTCTCTTTTGTAAAAGAAGATAGGACTCTAAAACTTCAATTCCGTTTTACGCAAAACTAACATTCCTGGACTATGACCGTTTTTCCTCGATTTTTCCCCTGTACAGTCTTCAAATGTTTACAGATAACATTTTTGTTTGTGAAGCAATATGAGAGATAAATCACAGGGACTTGATTGAAATTTTACTGGTGGATTTTGCCCGTTTCGGTTGTTTTGAATGTTTCTTTCATTTTCAAATGTTACTTCACAATAATAAAATACATCGAAATCAGTATGTTTTATGTTATATTTACCTATCCGGTGTTTCAACGTATTTACTGAAGAAATATCAACCCTGGAACGCACGCAACGCACATCTCACCGACAAAGCCAAAACCACACTGAACCGATTCGAGATTTTCTCACTTGTCTTAATTCAAAGAAGCATCTCTGATTACCATGGCAATACATCCAGTTTACGATAAAAATAAAACTAAAATCCATACAACTCAATCTAAACTTCATTCCTAACCTTATTTCCTCATTCTTCTCATCCGCCAGCGTCAGCACTGACGTCATCCCCTACCCTGTTCTGTCCGTAATCCCCTGAGTCTAGTGCTCAGTTGGCGTCAGAAGCACCACATAAAACTGTGTTGTGTGGCGGTTACAACCCCGTCTCCCCCTCGTCCCTCGGGCTACGCCCGAGGGAACTGTGCTGCTTACTGCTTACCCGACACCGCGTCACGTGATGTGAGCAGAGATCCCAGGGGAGAGAGGAAATAATATGAGATGGATTTATAAATGAGGATGAAAAGGGAATTTATGTTTGAATTATGTCATTTAGATAGAAATGATGTAGATAATGATTAATTATTTGTTGGATGCTGTTGCAAAGCGAATATCTATCAATTTAACTGCTCTCAATATTGGTTAACATTTTAAATTCGGTAAGCTTTAACGGCACGTCAAAACTTTTAATAAAACAAAATAAATTTGGCAAGTGATATAATAATTCGCTGTATATAACGCATCCAGATTAATTCAACTTCACGGATAGCTGAGTGCGTTAAGGCGATCGACTGTAGTTCTGAGTTCTGACGACTCAGGTTTGAATTCAACCAGGTACGCATTCTACTCGTAGTTTAAATAAATGCACAAAAATCTTTCATGTGGTGTAGGTAGAATGTAAAAATACTTATTTAAATTTGATATTCTCCAAGCCGAGTTTAAAATTGAAGATCAGTTGGTGTCACTGGCTTACTGGCTATTGCTATTGGACACTTACTTGTTTATGATTAGTATCACGCACTTCCTATAATAATTCGAAAAGAAGTATTAGGCAAATTGTTATGTACTTATATTTTTAAATATTAGAAGACTTTAAACTGTAGCATGTATTTTTTTTTAAGTTAGTTCATTAGTTGTTTAGATGTTGGAAGATTGGATTACAATCATAGTAAATTGGGCGGTCAATCTAAGTTGAAACTGCGGTTTCAACAGTTATAATTTATTTTGAACTATACACTGAGAGAAATGGATATTAAAAACTGCATATTTAACATTGATATTTTTAGTTTAAATATATAAATAATTAATATTACAAAATATATATTTAAAACTATTATAAGAATATATTGATGGTTAATATTCGCATATATTTAAATAATATATATTTAAGTTTAAAAACTGTATATTAAGCATAACTATACGTATATTTTTAATAAACTTATTCAAATATACGCATATATTTATATAACTATTATTTAATATCTAAGGAAATTTAATAACTCTCATTTAATATCTACGGATATTTAATAATATCTTACATGTATAACTAAATATACTGCATATTAGAACAAAATACACTGTATATTGCGCGGATCAACCATGCAACATGAAGGTTCGAACAGGCTAGTGTAGTTGTGGCGTTGTCTCAGACAGACATTAGTGTTTATCTATAGAAAAGACTATACTCAAAATTGTTTATCTGTGGCGTTGTGGAGATATTTATGCAGATATTTGAGCTGTGGTGCTGTGCAGTTTATTACAAAACATTTTTGTGAATAATAGAAGTTTTGTTTGGTTTTGTTTTCCTTATTTTTATATTATTTTTTTGACGCAATGTTGTATTTGTTTTATAAATTTTTTTTGATAATACTTGTTAAATATAATAAATATGTTGATATTAATGAAAGCAGTTTTTTAAAAATTAAAACCTACCTAACTTAATAAAATATCTAATATATAAGTTTGCTACCGTAAATATCTGATATATATGTGCCTAAAATATTTACTTAATAAATCGAAATATCTAGGATATTAGCGATGACAATATATTATTTTACATTTTAAAATCTAAATATATTTAAAATTATTATACTATATATTTGCTCTTATTATATAATATTTTTAGCTTTTTAATATTCTTAGATAATTATTTCTAATATCTTGTGTTTGTGTCACTTTTTTAAGCATAAAATATATTTAGGCTAATTATATATATATTTACCGTAAATATACATTTCTCTCGGTGTAGCTGAGTTGAATATCCGGCGTTGGCCGGATTAAAGAAACGTACCTACCTTATAATCTGATCAAATCGACATTCTAGATTGTTAACCCCACTTCTAATGGTCCCATCTAATGAAAATAATGCTTAAAAGTTGACTCTGGTCAAGAGACTTGTATGCAAAATTTAATGAAGATCGGACAAAACGGTATAAAGAGACATGCATGCTAAATTTCATTAAGATCGGACAAACGGTCTAGATGTAGATACAAAACAAACAGACATCCAAACATTCAGCTTTATATATTAGATAGATACCGACTCGTAGTAGATATCATAAAGTCTATATTGAATAAGCTTTCCGACTCATTTTATAATAATTTTTCCTTGATGAAGACAGACATTCATTCTGTTGAAACGATTAATTAAATAAAAATAAAATAATGCGGAACTAAATCCGGGAAATATTTATTTATTGTACAGTTCACATATTGTAATCATAACATTTTTGGTTTGCGCATCATACTGAAATTATCTATATTTGATGTAAATCAGCTGCAATGATTAATAAATGGAATTAATCAAATAGGATATGATATATACCGACGTGTTTTATTTCAAATACAGTCCTCTTTTCAAGTTTGCAAATTGACACAGTCGTCAGAAAAAATATAATAACAGTAAGTACTGCGCTTGTGTTGTGTATATATATCGCACCTTTGGCCCTAGGGTTAGGGGAGTATCAAGTCTGGTTCTTGCCTTGCCTTACCCCAGGGGTGAATGTTGTAATTCTCTGGGGTTATTATTTTCAACTGAATGAATGAAGGAGTAATGACACGTGTTTAAGCAATGCGAAATTCTACCCTCAAATGGGGAGAAGTAGAAAGAAGTGACTGATGCAAATGAGGCAGGGCAAGATGGCAATAAATGGCGACGGCCGTACAAAGAAAACGATTCAATAAAGTCATTCCCTTTCCGAATATACAGCACGGGATTGTAGTACAACATTCGTAATGCAACGATATTACAGATGTTTGTGTTATTTGAACACGTTATCATATCAAAATGATAAATACATCTGTTGTAACTCAATAAAATGAAACATAATAGTTACAATTTGCAGCCAAGGTCCTATATTTCCTATAATCTCATGAAGTAATGAAGTAAATATAAATTGTTATCAGTTGTAAAGACTAAATCAAATATTTATTAGAATTTATTAATACAAATAACTAAATACAGGCGAAAATCTCTCGTACTGGATGTCACACTTGTATGATAAAAGTAATATGAAAAATTATATAAATGTAATAAATTTACCTTAACGCTAAAATCTATTCTAGAATATGTATTTGTATTGCAAAAAAGCACTATGTAACTAAATGAACAGTGGTGGGTTTTAGGAAGCAATGGATTTAATCATATCTTCAGAATTAAACCATTGCTAACATTGGTAGGGTAGCCACCGAGTGTCTCATGTGAGGCTGAAAGCCGGCAAAGTTATTATAAAAATCTGAAAAATAAAACATTGTTGACAATAATTTAACAATCAATCTTGCAACCTGCAAATCCTAATCCAAAATCGATTTATTTTGCCACAGAATTAAATTTCGCGTAGAATGAAACCCAGGTCCGTCAACCCTTTCAAAACAAAAAATAACCGATTACAGTCCCAGCGATGACAAGCGCATTCACGTCACAACAGATCAGTCGGTATGATGCACGAGGTACCGCTTTGAAGCTTTGATCGAAGTGCGCTGCGCCCCCACCCTAGTCCGATATATCGTGAACGAGCGTTATTGAAAACGTGACAACACATCGCAGAAAATTGATTGTGAAACAAGTGAAAATATATAGGAGATTGCGGGCCGTGATAAGCTGCTTTTCCAATATTTGAATTACTGCTTTCGCAGCTTTTATTTTCAGTTCGCTACGCGATGAATTCGATGCCAAATGGGCGCCACGTTGTATGGAGATTGCTATATTTTACACATTTTACTGCCATATGTGTGCAGCGGCATTGTTCATCATTTGGCAGAGCTTTATTGTTTGCAATTTAATTGAGAAATCTAAATAATCTCAATGGGCTAGTTGCATGATTTTTTTTTATTAAATATTTTTGAAGAAGAGACTTGAGACTCGTATTTTTTATTTTCACAAAACTTTTATCAACAAACCCAAAAATAATTAATGAAAATTGAATAATTTATGTGATGTGACGTAGGATGCTGCTATATCGCCTATTTGCGATAATATTGACACAGCTCATAAATTGCAAATTTTTAACAAACGTGTTTAAAAATATTGTGTTTCATTGTGATGATTTTAAACTGCATTTTGTAATCAGAATAATAATGCATGCAGTTAGTTTTTAACCGTATTATCATTTTTAAATGGCGTCATGTCCATAGTTAAGTTACAGGCATTAAATATTCATTTCTTTAGAACATGACTCAGCAATGCACTGTAAACGTTCATGCACGCTTTTCCTTAATTCGTTCATTATAGATAATTGTCATCAAACTTATCTTTAAATTACCTACATTATTATAAACGACAGTTATTTTCACTTCTATCACACTAATTTACTGTAAACGGTAAGTAAAATTATCTATCGAAATTACTATAGAATTTAATTTAACTTAACTTTCAGGGTTGTTCATCTACGCGTAAGTATTAATTTCTACGTCTACACGCAAAATTTGCGTGAACTATGTAAAATGTAGACAATGTAGACTTTGCGTATGTAAATGTAAATACTAATTGATTGAATTAATTCGGTCCAATGTTATTTGCTATGTAAATTATTTACAAGCTACAAGTCATCACTTCTTTAAACATCATAAACACCCTTTAAAATCGTTACTACTGGTGTCAATGTCGCCATGAAACAAAATCCGGCAATCAGTCAATCCCCAAAATGGCCGCCAGATGTCTTGATCCGCGTAATCGAAAGATAAAAACCGAAATTCAGCTCTCGCCTCGTCGCTTCACAATGCGTTTAATGAAAGCAACGGGACATCCCGCTCCTTGCGGAGGCGAGGGACAACACAATAAAGAGTTTAATTAAGTTTAGCGGCGCGTCGTTTTGTTTAAAAGCTCGAATGGCGGAGACAAAGCTCCGCTTAACGCCGCCCGGGAATATTAAGTTCGTGAGCTTCAGAGCTTCGGTATTGTCTTTAAGACTACACCAAGTTTAGTTGTGTTGTGCTGTGGACGGTGAAATAGCTATTTGATGATTTGATTAGATGAATGAAAAAGTTCATCTGTTTTTGTTGTTGTTTGATGTATTGTTTCTAATATTTCATTTCATTATGGAGTACTTTTGACATTGTATATTCAGATGAAATTCTTTTCACTTGCCTGTTTCAACGTTTCATCAAAAAGAAATTTAATATTTGATTATTATCTGTCAAACGTATTTATTCTGTACCTAATTTATTATTTTATTTATATTTTTTTATAAGACATATTCTTTCCATTTTGTAATAACTCCACCCAGTTTTAAAAGCAGTATAGTATTATACTATTTATGTACCTTCCTTTGTTTTATTACATTCAATGATTCTTAATAAAAAGAGGAAGCACATTAGATACTTTTTTTCGAAAAATTGTAGAATTGATAAGTGAAATTTTTTTGACGTTTTTCGAGAGCTTGTTGAATTTATTTCGTGACATTGATTAAAAATCACTCGCTTGACAGCTCGTGTTTTTTTTTGTCAATGTCACTCAATAAATTGCTAGGCAACAACTCTCCTAACACTCTGAAATTTTTTCAGCAAAATTTAACCACTTATGATATTATATGAATAAAGTGTTTGAAATAGTAATAATTTATGTCTGGTAAATGCATTTTACAGAATTATTGGGCAAATTCAAGTTTCTGTAGTAATTAATTCTTAACATCAATATTAACATTTTATCGGTGAACTTCCGTTTTTATCACTATCAGCATCAGCCACAACTTATCAACAAAAGGTGTTAAGAAGACTTGACCAAATGTGCATTTATATTGTTAAAACAACAACAAAAATTATAAAGTTCTGTGTTCGTGTTGGTCATACTCGGCCTGGCCATATACCTCAACCGCGGTTGTTTCCCGCTCTTCATTGATATTCCATGTGTCGTTTTTGGCGTGGTTCGGATCATTACCAAATCAACAACGCGATATATCAGTAACATCCATTAGTCACAGCACAGCGCGCTTTCTTCTATTATTATTTTATTTTCTACGCTCCGCACACCGCACATCCGTTAATTCTTTCCACATCACGCGCATGATCACGTGACTAGTCACGCTGTTGTTGTTCTGTCACGCGAACCAGATATAACCGCCCAATTGTTTCACGCACGTGATGCCAGCCACGCTAAATATTAATAGAAACATTTCAGAGAGTGTAATTATTGACGTTTCTTAACCGGGGATCAACAAATTAAAGGCTCGAGAAAGTTGGTTACATTTGCATCAGAAGAAAACATAACAAAACATACACCTTCACATATGACAAGTACGCATGCTCCTTTAAGATTTCAAGAAATTTTACGTAACATAACTAAATTTGTAACTCTTTTTACCCTTTTCCGACAATTTTACCACAGGGAATATTTTTGTGCAATTGAATTGGAATACAGTAAATAGTACTTGACTGGATTCTAACCTAAGTATCTAATAAGTTGTTAGAATCAGTCATAGGCACATGGCACTGGGCTATCTACTCCATAGATAAATAATGCTAAAAATAATAACATCGTATACAATTACAATGACATTAAGATGTCTGAACGAGTGACAATGTTTACTAGTCATGTTCATCGCTGCAATTAGATAGTAATTGGCTATAATTAGCAAAACATAGTAATTTTACTGTAAGTAGTAAGTTTATGAATGAAATTGTCCATTATGTAGGTATGATAAAAATTAATGTCGAATAATAGTTGTTTTACTTTAAACATTTGCCCAATGTTTATTATTATCGTTTATTTTGTTGCAGGAATTCGAAAAACACATCAACTTATACACCAGATGGGCGTTAGTTTTCAACACTTTGTTTAAAAAAACTAGATTTTAAAACAAATTACAAATTTACTTTTTGTAAAGTACCTAAGCATAATGTAATGAAAAAAACTAAATACGTATCATGAACAAATAAACAAACGGCGTATATATTCATCTTTGTCGCGCACTTGCATTTTCTAATAAAGGGTGTCTCAGCAAGAAGTTCAATTTTAAAAACTTAAAAATATATTAATTTAATGTTTTATTTACATTTTGTTCTTGATATATACAAAGGTAGAAATGACATTTACCTACACACGAAACAAAATGTACTATTTTAACGAAATTTCGCAGTAGATTTTGATTTTGAAGTAAGGGCTGCTGGATTTCACGAATTTGGCGTGTAATTTCTACTTTGAGTTCCTCAGTTGTCTTAGGCTGGTTCGTATAGACCTTACTTTTAAAAAAATTCCAGAGAAAATAATCCAAACAAGTTCAATCGCAACTTCTTGACGGCCAGTTTTGGTCTCCAAAAAGAGAGATGATACTACCTGGAAACTTTATTTGCAACAACGTCATTGTCGCCTACGGTGTGACAGGTAGCGCCATCCTGTTGAAACCACATCTCATTTAAGTCCAATGATCACGTAACTTGCGAATTTTCTCAATTTTTGTAATGGGTTTTCACTACTACTAAGTATTAACAAACGTTCTTCCAAGCACCATTTATGTAAATGTCAATGTTCTAATTACACACTGAGAGAAATGGATATTAAAAACTGCATATTTAACATTGATATTTTTAGTTTAAATATATAAATATTTAATATTACAAAATATATATTTAAAACTATTATAAGAATATATTGATGGTTAATATTCGCATATATTTAAATAATATATATTTAAGTTTAAAAACTGTATATTAAACATAACTATACGTATATTTAATAAACTTATTCAAATATACGCATATATTTATATAACTATTATTTAATATCTAAGGAAATTTAATAACTCTCATTTAATATCTACGGATATTTAATAATATCTTACATGTATAACTAAATATACTGCATATTAGAACAAAATACACTGTATATTGCGCGGATCAACCATGCAACATGAAGGTTCGAACAGGCTAGTGTAGTTGTGGCGTTGCCTCAGACAGACATTAGTGTTTATCTATAGAAAAGACTATACTCAAAATTGTTTATCTGTGGCGTTGTGGAGATATTTATGCAGATATTTGAGCTGTGGTGCTGTGCAGTTTATTACAAAACATTTTTGTGAATAATAGAAGTTTTGTTTGGTTTTGTTTTCCTTATTTTTATATTATTTTTTTGACGCAATGTTGTATTTGTTTTATACATTTTTTTTATAATACTTGTTAAATATAATAAATATGTTGATATTAATTAAAGCAGTTTAAAAAAAATTAAAACCTAACTTAATAAAATATCTAATATATAAGTTTGCTACGGTAAATATCTGATATATGTGCCTAAAATATTTACTTAATAAATCGAAATATCTAGGATATTAGCGATGACAATATATTATGTTACATTTTAAAATCTAAATATATTTAAAATTATTAAACTATATATTTGCTCTTATTATATAATATTTTTAGCTTTTTAATATTCTTAGATAATTATTTCTAATATCTTGTGTTTGTGTCACTTTTTTAAGCATAAAATATATTTAGGCTAATTATATATATATATATATATATATATATATATATATATATATATATATATATATATATATATATATTTACCGTAAATATACATTTCTCTCGGTGCACAAATACGGCTGACTCAAGAAATTTAAGTCCAATGATCACGTAATCGTCACAGTAAAATTTTATATATTTTTGTAATGGGTTTTTACTATTTACAAACGTTCTTCCAGCTATAACGCATCATTTTTGTAAAAGTCAATGTTTTAATCACACAAATACCAAATATGGCTGACTCAACAATTGACAGACGGAATTGGCGCGCGATTCAAAATTCAACTTTTCACCTTTAATATGCAATACTCGTAATATGGATTGAACACGTTTGTCTTTCAAAAATTCATATTGTTTAGAGTAAGTTAGGGAATGCATAGCATATTTATTAAAATCTTACTTCGTACTGTTCCAGTATGACTTGTACCAGACTTTTTTCATCTCACAGAGTAAGTGCGTAAAGTTTCTTCATAACCCAGCCCACGTATTGTACAATAAAAATAACTCAATTCAATATTATTTATTAGTTCACTTCGTACGTTCGTATAAACATAATGAAAAACATAATCTTGCGTGAAATCTACGTGCACCAATTTATTGTCATATGCTTTTGTAGCTGTCATATAAATGTATGTTTTATAACTGTAAACATGGCTCGGAAACTGTCCAGATAATTGCCAAGGTGGAGCTGGTCTGTTCACGTACAGTCACTATAGTATTTGTTGTTCTAGTGGGAAGATTTATATGACTTTCTGTCAAAAGATAATTATTATATCGTTTAAACTGTCAGCGTTTATAGGCAGGCACTAGGGAATATTATTATTTTGTTGCAATATTTCTTTGATCTATTTGTGGCTGCCGGCTTGTGTTAGTGTTACATTATTATGTTGCAAAGAAAATAATTTTGTAAGTTGAAATATTCTTGGTTTCAACTTCCACAAATTTCACGCAAAAATGATTGAAATTTTAATCAAATTGGTTTAAAAATAACCCAAAATATTTTGAAATATTCATTTATTTCTAGGTTAAGTATCCTAACTTCAAATATGAATGTAGGACCTCAAAACAAGAAAGATTCCATGCAAGTTATAGTAGTTCGTTTAAATCTTTTGTGAAGTAAACTGATATCACGCACCGTACAGTTACAAAAATAGTAAGTATGCTAACATGGTGATCGTTTTGCAATAGAAACACCAACGCAAAGAAATAACAGAGGAGCAATGTCGAACAGTTTCTCGTTCCGTCACCGATAGATGGAATAACAATTGCCTTCGGGCTGGAGGTTTACATTACAATTTAACAAATTTTGTAAATTCCTATAGTTTTTAGCAATAAGCAATATTTATTATTTTATTTAATAAAATTGTTCAAATTTCTATTTGTAACTATAGAAGCCAATAACTTCTAAACAAAGCGTTTGTGAGAAAATCTCCCTGGTATATTTAGCTAGACGAGTACATATAAAACTTCTTATATTTTATGCTATCGCTTAAAGTTTTACTTTTAACATATATTTTAACGATATATTTCCATGTCGTCTATGGGACCAAAATAGTTTAGAGTTGGTAAAAATTTGTCATTGCTTACAAATATCATCAAGTATATAAATTATAATTTTACTGACGTCAATTAATGTATATTGAAAGAATATTTAATTATTTTTATTTTTTAAATATTTAAATGTGATCATAATGGTTTCAAAATCAACTTATATGTTAAACAAATACTTTTATCTCGCAAATGGATTGGATTGTGAAAAACAAAATACTACGTAAAAAGAATGTGTAGAATTCAAGATATTCTTGCTTAATGTGCCTCATTTATGGAATAATTTGTTCATAATACGAAATTAATCAACATGTTGGCATTTACGACTAAATACATGTAACAACAAACAACACAGATACAGTTAATTATAGTGCAAAGCATTAAATTCCTGTTTAATAAACTATTTAGTTTATATTATTCATTGACATATGTATTTATTAAAATAATAACATTTCTATGTAAAATGCAGTGAACACTTTTGCAATTAACATTTAAATGTTGCATAATGAGTAGGTAGGCAATTAAAGAAAAATACTGAGCCATTTATGTCATCGTAATGTAAAACAGCTAATGTATACCAAGAAGCTTAAAATGTTTATTTATACACCTACAAATAGGTATAATTAGCCTATTATAAATTCAAATGATGTAGCATTAGTAAAAGTAGGTTCTCGTATATCAATATTTTAATCAGATAAAAGGAGTGCTCAACATTTTGAGAGCCGCTGTCAAAAGATCAAAGATTACAATAGATACGATCAAATCACCGCTTTGAAATGCCGTTAATGGGAAGAATTCCATTGTTCTATCTAGTAACAAAAGAACCGCAAGGTACCAATTGTTTCAGAAGCGATAGACTGAAATTTCTATTACAACAGAGCGGCACAAATGTAAATCACAACTCTCAAATAAAAAATTCTATCACATTATTATTCTGTCAGCGAGACGAGTTTCATAACAAAGTTGCGGCGCTATCGAAACCGCAACGCAGAAATTGTGAAATTTATGGACGAAAAAACAGACCAGAAAAGTTTGATTTCGTACTTGCCAGTTGCCAAGATCTAAAGCTCAAGGCAGTAAAAAGAAAGCAAAGATGTAGACACGAATTTTAAACAAATTCTTTCTAGATATTACTCGTATAGTATGCAAGCTTTCTAGAACAAAATTGGTATATCTTACTACTAACAGGTGTAATTTATTTAACGCAAATTTTAACAACATTATTTTGGTGTTTAGTTTATTTCTTACTAACCTTAGTGTTGTGTATAATGTGTATAATAATAAGATGATTAAGTTTTTATCTTGAAAATAAATACCACTAAGTAAGAGGCGTACATAACGCCATTATAAATTTTGCGTTGTGACCGGACTGTGATTCTGAAAACTCAGATTTGATTCGAATCCAATCAATAAACAGAACTGTATCTAAATATCGCTTGTGGTGTACTGTCCACTTAAAACCATAAGTGTAGAGTAGATGTTTGTACTATCCAGTATACGCATTTTGAGATTTCTACGACCACGCTAGTAGGTAGGCATTTTTATCAGTCATTTGACGACTAAATATTGGCGTTTACCTATCCTTTATTCCTTTAACTATGTAGGTACTATGTATGTCGTTGCATAATTATTTTCCATTGAACTGTCAATGTGTAAATGACAAACTGTTTCACTTATGTGACGTGTCATTAGTGAGTTTTACATTCGAAACATTGACAGTTTGATGAAAAAACTAACTGTCTGGATCTGGCACATATGTTTCACTGGAATAATATAATTATGATTGATTGTTGATTATGAGTGATTCGAAGAATAAACGAAAAAAGAAAATTAATATGGACGAGCCAACAAAAGTATGTTAGATCAGATAGCTATATTTGACGTACTTAGTTACTTAGTTGAATACCTAAACGGATTGTGCCATATCCTTTTATGGTGGGATTTATTTTTATACGTGGGACATGAAAGTACAGAATTTAATAATTTCTGTTGATAACACAGAAATTTAATAATATGGGAGCTGAACATAATTCTTTGTCAGTGTACAACTGTCACATCCAACTTGGATAAAAAGCATAACAGACAAAATATAGGAATAGGCAGTAGCTGCGCGGGTTTAGGCACGGCACAACTCTCTGCATGAGTGATGACGTATGAACCCGGAGTTCCGTTATTCAAGTCTCCCGGTCCCGGCCGGCAGTGTGTGTCTTTATAATTGTAAAAATATCTTGCAATTAAAATCTCACTCGGGCGTTTCAAGTTGACCACTTGACCGTCTCAAATGTAGTCCTGGCTGCACGAAGATGAATCAGTCGAAGTGGTTGGATTCCACAATAATAAGAAATTGGAAGCAAATCCTGTGGTTACCATAAAAAAATTAAAAAAATAAAATACCTAATACATTAAATATAAATCTAATTTATCTAGGTATTTATTACTTTCGTCGTATCATTTTAAAAACAAAATGTTTTATATTAGTAGGTTCATTCCAGCTTTCTCAAAAATTAATAATTGCTCCTGTCAAAACAACAAAACATATTTGCTACTATAAACAACTATCCTTGTCAATGCGGTTCTGTTAATTGTTACAGTGTAACTACCGACCGTGCAAAGGCGGCTTAATCTTGTTTGCGAAAGACAATTATGCTAGGACAATGACTACCACCGTATATTGCCTCACAAAGCACTGATTTACACCTCACACCCTTCAGTATTTGCCGCAGATCATAAGCATGTTAGCGTATGTATGGGTTGCCGATAAATCTGTTATGAGAGAGGTGATTTTGTATACAAATTATTATTACAATCAAGTCTTTATAGGTAAATATATTTCAAAATATAGGTAATTATTTTAAGAATAATACAAATATACTTTAATGTTTATCCGAGTGTTTATCGCTACGTAGGTATATAATTTTTTTGTATGTCTAAGTAAAAATATCTAAGTAAAAATACGTAGGTAAATTTCGTAGAATAATTTATGTTTAAATTTTTTTTATATTTAAAAATATAAAATATTTCGTCTGCGGCGCATTTTTTAATCCACTCTTGCTACTTGACTGAAAAAATATTTAAACTTTTTTATTATTTCTAAAGCCCCCACACAGATTTTTAAAAGTCGGCACCTATGTTGACAGCAAGACGTAAACTATAAAATATAATATTTTCTTACTTTCCCATTCAAATGAAAAGTAATGTGATTAAAATGACCGTTACAGCATAACGACCGTTAACCGTAACAATACAATCCCACACAACAACAATCAATTACATATATACATCCTGTGAGTGTCACAAACATACTACATGCTCATATAGTCACGTAACATGTTGCCAACCTACAAACAATTAAATCCCTACATTTCTCTACACCCCACGTTGTTCTAACTCTACATAAGCCTGCTTGTGCTTAGTCTAGTTCTAGAACAGTGTTTCTCAAAATGTAATCGATCAGTTTTGCTAACTTGCTAACTGAATATAAATTGTATTCCAAATTGAACTAGGTACTTAATGAAATTAATGCCCTGTTCACACGTTGCTACTTTGAAGACGCATACGTGCTACTGTAGCATGAAAAGAAATTCAAATCGAAACAATTACCTCAAAAAATCGCTATCTACACACACAACGATCAACGATGTGAAATTATCAACGAGTAGTTCTTGATACTTTGATGCTACAAATTAGCAGCTCTGCTATTTGACAAGCGACTCAGATTTTTTCTTGCTACAGTAGCACGAATGTGTCTTCAAAGTAGCAACGTGTGAACAGGGCATAACAATAAATAAAACAAATCTATCTACAAATTTGAGATCTGTTCAATATAATTTTGTTGTAGTTAGGTGCAATTCTGTATCCAATTGGCGAGTATCTAAAGAAATCTTTGAAATTGAATAATAGCAAATTACCATTTTGATTTTATTAGTCTTATGTAGAAATAGAAACAAAACTGAGTACCTGTTAATATAGATTACATACTTACAAACTTAATGCCAAGGGATGAAAGTAGTTTTTAGTTAGATTGCTAGACACTGCAAGTCCAACCAATATAAAGATATACATTACAAATTATAAAAAAGATATATCTACCTATACAATAACTTTCGTATTTTCAAGTCATGAGCTGTCATATTATTAAATAAATCTGACTATTGTTGTTAATTTCTCTTAGAACAATAAACTAATTTTATTATTTAATATTGCAGTTTGCAGCATCTTATAAATATAAATACCTATCAATCTAACGATTAAAATGTAGATTTAAACCTCGATTTAAACATGAACGTCTGTCTCATTAGACTACCATTTTTAATTATTTCATTTTTTTCTGTTTCTTGTTTTCCATTGATCTACATCATACCTTCCCAAAAAATAATCACCATCCCCCCTCCACCCTCTGTAAATCATCGCCAAGCTCCAGCATTACAAAGTTCACGCGTTGGGTAATTAAATGACGTGATGAGAGCTCCGGGAGTAAAGAGACAGACAGAGAGCAGTGTCGGGAGCGAGAGAGCACGAGCACGGCAGAGAGGGTCTTTGTTAACCCGGAACACGACCGGAGCGACCACAGTATTGATTCCGGTGCGGCGGTCACGTGATATGCACGTGCTGGTCGCCCGATGCCGCGCCGGAGCCAGAATGACATCCATTTCCGGGTGTGCAGAAGTGTGAGGCTGTTTCCGGTGAGAGAGAGAGAGGTTGATGGAGTGAAATGCGAAGAAAATGTGTGGTGAAGTTATGGAAATGTTTGTGATTGTGGATATTATCATAACATAATTTGATTTAATTTACAGAAACAGTACCTTTCAGTGCTTTAGTTTCATAAATAAATAAACAAATGATTTAAAATTTAATACAAAATAGTTATTTATAAAGCAAGGGTTGCAAGAAGTTTTTTGCTAGAAGTTGGACACAATTTTTGGTTTTAGGTTCTTTCAGGAGAAAATGAATGTTTAATTTAAAGAAAGAGTTATTTTTAGTATCTTGAGTGTAATGGAGCTCTTGTGTGTAAATTTTATAGATTAGTAAATTTAATATGAAGTACCTACATCATTTAAACATCGAAAATGTTTTGGTGTTAAACAGACTTCTAAGCCACGCCCTAACTAGCTGTCAAAATTGTGTCGATATTTCTAATAGAGTATACTAGAACCCTGCGGGGGTCTACTTTTAAAGACCCGCACCCGACCCGTATCCGCTTAAATGAGACCCGCAACCCGCATTTTTTCCTTATACCCGTACCAGATCCGCAACCAGCGTATTTTTAATTTGTAAAACCCTCACTCGACCCGCTACCCGCAAAAGTATTCTAGATCCGATCCGCGGGTAACCCGCAGGTACCCGACCCGATGCAGGACTAGAGTCCTGCGCGGGTCAACTTTATAAAACTCGCACTCGACCCGTACCCGCATAAATAAAACCCGACCCGCAACCCGCAAAAGTATTCTAGTTCCGGCTCGCAATCCGATCCGATGCAGGACTCTATACTAAACTATTGTAAAGGTGCATATTATAGGAAGTTATCAGTACCTACAGATTTTAACTGAAATTTATTTAGTTTAAGTGGATGATGCTATATTAAATAACAAAAGAACAAAATTCAAACTTTCAAAATGAGAAGTACACTGGTTTGCGCTTGAGTTTGTTATAAATGTTTAAAAGGTTCAGGCTTTCTTTATCAATAAGCACCTAAAACGAGTATAATGCCTCCAATTTTAAGGTAGTGTTTGTTTTATTATACAACGACGTTAGATATGGCCCTTGTGCTTTACCGTAACACTATGTACACATTTTTAGTTAATTTGTTAAAGTGTCTTTATTAATGATGTAATTGATAATAAAAAGAAATAGTTTGGCCAGGATCCCAACTTAATTATTACAAAAATGAAAAATCCAAAAGATTATAGTTTTTAAATAAATGTTTATAATTATTTAAAATAACAGCTTAATAGTTAGGTGAGGAATTTAATTAGAATTACTGTCGATAGTAAATAATGTTTAAAAATAAATTGTCGTATCAATAACAGAGAAGTAAGTAATTAAATTTAACAAGTTTCATAATCATATAAATTTATAGCTTCCAATTTTTCAAGATGTTTGAATTCCTGTATTCCTATTATTATTTTCAAGGTGAGCGTTTATTTCACAATTAGATGACGCTTTAAGATGAAGAACGAAAGAACGTGGATGAAGATATTTTTAATTGGTGTGAAACAACTCGTTAAAAGTCGTGATTAATTAAAATTATTTATGGTTAGCTGTAATCTGATGAATAAAAGCGATATTAAAATTCTCTTTATGATTTGAATCACCGGTTTAAATAGATTTTTCGTATAATTGATTTATAAATTAAAAAGTTGTTACAATGATCAAAGCAAAAATACAATAATTTCAAAATACCTCATTACTAACCAAATAAAATCTATATTCGTAAATGAACATATTCGTCAAATAATTATGACACGTTAATTAAAACAAAATTAATGTATTACCAAATACGTTAATTTATTACATGGATACAATAATTAAATTATATTCATTTGAACATGTTTACCAATATTCGCAATAATCTATAGAATATGAATAATAAAATTTATACCTAGTGATCAATGTACAGTCGTAATTATATTTCAAACTAATCAAAATTGATCAAGAGCATTAACATCAACTCGCATAATAAATTTAAGCCGATAATTAAACCAAATTCGTCAACGTCAATTCTATTTATTAAACTTGAATTATAATAACAAGGTTATGATATGACATCTTCATTAAAGAAGATTGTTAGTATTTTTGATATGCCTACATATATTTATATCTTGAAAGTTTTGTTACAACATCAATGTTAAAAAAGTAATTTGAATTATTACAATGATATATTTTTTAATATGGTTAGTTATTGTTTTGTTTATTGCAATTACATAAATAATTTGCAATATTACAATATATCTAATTGATGTATAACAACTCGGTGCTAAGGTTACAAGTAAGTAATGGTTGTTATATTTACTACCCAAATTATGGTATTATCATTTACTCGTTTGACCTAGGAACTGTAAATTAATTTTTCAATTTTTTATTGTACAAAAAAGCCGTTATTATGAATGCATTAAGCATGAAATAGAAATAAAAACTGTAATAATAATCTCGACAAAGCAGTAAAAACAATAGTTTCACATACTTTTTCTGTGTGAAACAACCAACGCATAATTGAATAATATTTTCTACACAAAAGTTGCTTAAGAGAGCATGAAAGAACAATAAAAAGCCATAATAAAATGAATTAAATTGTAAAATACAAACTATTGTATAGAGGCATTAAAAATTTTTTATCGCCAACTCATTTTTCAATTTGTATAAATAATTACTTGATTAATTTTCATCAGGTTTTGTTTCATAGTATAAAATATGTGTTGTCGTTGTTAGAAATATTACTTGGGAATGGTTTAGAATTGCTTTCTCATATGTAATTTATTATTAAATATTTGTTATTTTACGCATGCAGTTTGTAATAATTTAAAATTAATAGGTCTTTTAATTATTTTATTTATAAATCATGAAGTAAATTAGTATTTACAAGCATATACTTATTGTAATAACATTTAAGTGTTTTTCATACTCATAACAACGTAGGTAGGTACGAGTATATAATTATTTTATTAATTTGCTTACCTTAATTTGCAATTGAAGATATTATTACTTTCATCTATTAAAATTACAATTTGTCCATCACAACAATACAACCGAGACGACAACAGATATGATGAACATAATTAATGTTTTAAATAATAATACCTTTATTTTACAATAGGTAATTATTAATGATCTTAATTAATGAACAAAGGCAATATACGAACTTTCAATAAATTATTACAAAATCTAAACCTAAATTACTGGAATGATTATGATATATTTTACAGATATGATGAATAATTCTGATGAACATAATTAATGTTTTAAATAATAATACCTTTATTTTACAATAGGTAATTATTAATGATCTTAATTAATGAACAAAGGCAATATACGAACTTTCAATAAATTATTACAAAATTTAAACCTAAATTACTGGAATGATATTTGATATATTTTACATAATATTCAGTAATAATTCTGTATTTTGGAAAAAAAAACTTATTACAAAACAAAATTGCCCTTTCTTTTATTTTTACCTACAAAATAATAATAATAATAATTTATTAAGTATCTTATAATTTATTGCAATATAATTGTTTTATTGTGTTCAATTCTTATTAATTGCACTATCTCGGATAACCAATATTTCGAAGTAGTAATTGTACATATTTTATCTGATGCCGTGTCATAATGACAACATTATAAGCCTCAATTTGCAGACCATAATAGCGTTCATTATAGGCCAAGGAGCATAATGAATGCAGGTGTAAAACAGTCATATAAACATAAAAATGGCTGATAAAACTTGTAATTAATTACAATAAAAAACATTATAAAAGAGGAATCCCATGGCTTTAGGAGCAGTACCTATCAGACAGTAACAATTTGTATCACATATACATATTATATTCGAAGTAAATGTTACAACGTTCATGCTCTTCATTGGGATTCGAACCCACGACCTCACCAGCCGGACCACAGTGAGTTTAGGCACGTTAGCCCACGCGGCCATCGTAGTCGGCATTCACAATAATTAAAAACGTCTTGGTTAGAAGTATGTATTTAATTTAAATAATGAATAATTTGTGTTATTCGCATATTGCCTTGAAAAATAATATTTCACATTATTAATAAAAAATACTTCTTTGGAGCGTAGATATAGGTATTAACTATTTAAGCGTTAGTATTTTTTACTTTCTTATTTAAATCGATAATTTTTATTTAAAAAATAGATTTGAGTAATGATTTAAATCGTGATTAATCAAACTTCAAAACTTGTGACATTTTTTGTAGGTTAGGTACAAATGAAACTATTATTTATTATTATACATGTATGTTAGGTAAGTATACTTTTTGTTGTTTCACGGCTCAGAAACAAGCATCATGAACGAAAAAGTATTTCAATTACTTTCCATCGTATGAAACAACAGCAATCTAAAGAAAAGATATGAAATTATGTCCCGACTAGCGAAACAAATAACTATACACCTTATCTACAATGAAATTACAGGTAGCATTTATATTTGACGAGCTAGTGATATACAGCAGCCATTAATGTCACTCCTTTATTATCATACGCTGTGCGCTGCGCTATGAACGTTCCGGCTAGTGAAACCTTTGTAAAATTAAAATTACAGACAAGTGCTCTTTAATGTCGCTGCTTGCAACTCTTTTACTCGGATCGCCGTCCTTGTCGGTTGTGGTATTAGTGTTATTATCGACTCAAGTATGTCGTTACTCGATGAATTTTTAATGGAGAGGAAATGCTGTTTATGTTTTCTTTCAGGTGCTTTTACGGTAAATAGTGTCGGATCGAAATAAACAGCAATTATATTAATAATGGTAGGTTTGCGGAATCAATAATATTTTTCAGATTACATGATTTATACCTGAAATTAGAATTTCTGTTTTTTTATATAGGTACTTAAATAATACTTAATATTAAATTTTGAAATTCAAATGGAGCCTTAGAGCAAAGCTAAACGTAGACGGCCAGTTGCTTAATGGTCTACGTGTCATACTATGAACGTAAATACAGGTTATTTTTTTTAGTACCTAGCGAAACATTTGAAAGTTATTAAATATTACAGAACTTTATTTTGTTTACATTACAGAATTTATCATTTTGTTAAATAAAGATGTGCAATTATGAAAAATGAAAGAAATTCATTGAAATATTTCTACGTTCGTCTACGTAAGTAACAGTGAATCACATAATATTTGCATTTTGAATGTCTATAAATATAATAACCTCACGTCTTAACTGTCAACTGTCTTATCATTTAACTAACATTTGAAGGTCAAAAAGTGACTCGCCTTACAGCGCCTCTATTTGGGAGCTTACACCGGCATACACGAGTGATAACACAAAGCTTTGGGACAGGAACACTGGTGCCATCTAGAATAGTTTGGCCTGTAACCTCCCATTGCATGTTTTACAAATCTTCCATTCCAACTGTGGTCTGTGACCAACGTTTTATTTTTTAGATTTAAATTTAGTTAGCATCTCAAATTTATTAGAATATAGTTCATATTGAACAAAAATCATTGTGCATTGCTTAAAATCGTAAGAACATTATATTTTATTACTATTACTGTCTTAATTTAAAACTATCTACTTTTTACTTCATTTGTTAAAGTTGCACCATGTATTAACTATTCCAAATTAAATAAATAAATTGTGAGATTGATAGAAGTTTTCAGAACACATAGTGATAAATGAATTATAAGAAGTCAAATAAAATAATTAAATTATGTAATATTTATATGTATAAGTACATTTCTACGATTCTACCGAATGTGACCATGAATTAATAATATTTAGTATCGCTATAATAAATCAATATACATGACAATTAAATAATAAATATCTTCTAGGTAATATATTTGCCGATGACTAGTAATAACTAAATAAATAATTATGTATTTACTACAAAATAAACATGATACAACATAAAACAGTTGCTTGGATAATAAAATAATCAATAAATAACACAAAAAAATGTCAACAATCGCTATAACACTGGAAGTATCATTAACGTCAATCAATCTTTTATGGTGTTTTTATGTAATATTTTACATTAATATTTATCGAATGTCATAAAACATTATTAAATTCTATTATTGCTTGGCACAACAATGTTAAACATGCTTTGTGGAAGTATTAAATAATTTACATTATGCCATAAAATCGTAATTATTTATTTTTCGAAGTAACTACTGCATATTATAAAATTTACATTAATAAATATTTATTATTTGAGTTCTTATTAACTACGCAATGCATTTGTATACTAACTAATTAGAATGATTCTGATAATATGCAAATATTTGCTATTGAAAATGTACCACAAAAATAATAATAAATGAACTAAATTATCGTTGAACTAATAAATAATGTGAAGTAATGTTGTACAAACAAATTAAATTAATTTCGGTGATGTGGGTAATTTAATTCCATAAAACCAGTACGGCACTGGAAATCATTAGCAATATAGTTTGTGAATTTTGAAATTATTGATTCGTGATCAGTATGTCATGTAATATAGGCCTTTCCATTTTTTGTATTCTGAAGTTGTTAAATACTCTGTTGTTTAAAAGTATTAAAACATAAATAATAAATGAATAAAATTATCGTTGAACTTTAGCGTAGTACTGTTTTATTTTTTTGCTATTCGTTATATTTATATATTGTCTTGATAGTTGATACTATTACCATTACATTTATTTAAATTAGTAATATATTTGACACAGAATTATTTTAAATTCACTGTTGAATTAGGAAAATGTTTCTTTTACTTAATAGTAATTAATAATAAGTAAAATTTAATTCTCAAATAACAAATTTGTTTTTAAGGTTGAAATCTAGCAAAATGGATGACGACAGAAATAAATCAAATTTTTATAGGACATTTATATGATAAAAATACACTCTAAAATAAATTATCAGAACAATCGTAAGTTTCGTTTGACAATAATTATGAGGTTGTAAAGTTGACCTCTTTTACATTGCAAGCCAAATTGCAAGCATAGGAAGGTGACTTGATATACAATATTAACTGAATATAGAAGAAGATTATGCTAAAGTTTTATAAAAATGATATTTAATTTTAAAGTCAATTTATTGACGAATTCAGGTTATGAAGTAGGTATAGTAGGTATCAGAAAACCAACGATATTTCTATTTATATCAAACATTTCAAACGTAAAATTTATTTCCTCACTTACTATATAATACATACACGTGCCTCTATGTTGCAGTGATGCCAAAGTTAACTTTTACCATCTCCGATCTCCGAAATAAGCTCATGAAGCCTACCGTCCGATGTAACTCGTGTCACTAGACAAAAATAACCTTAATAAAGCGCTGATTCTGCAATAGCAATAGCAGAAGACAATTCTCCTTAGAAGTAACAAAGCCAATCTCCTTTCCAGAGAGTTTATTCACCTTCTAGTTCGTGCCGAAACCTCAAGATGGCTCTGTTAGATAACTCTCACTAATGAATATAGCTCATTAACATCATTAGCATCGGTGTGAAGTTGGAGCTGCTGTAATCATCCCCTGGTTCGTTAGCAAGCGATGATTACGACGCTATGTTCTAGATGTATTCTGTGTTTGTGTGAGCGGGGCTTTTTAATTTAGGAAATGTGCCTATTACGACGAGTTATTATTTAGTCCTCACATCAAGCCAAGGGAGAGGATAGGGCTCTAATTACCAACACAGGCGACGGGAGATAGGGTTATGTTTGTTTGTAATAGCATGGAATTATTTTTGTGAAGATATTAACTTTTTAACTGGTAATTAAAGGATATATAACAATACTTAGTTATTTGAACACAATATAGAGCAACGAAACTACTAATTTGCAACGTGGCGTAACAATAATTGGTATGATTATTCTTGATAATATATAATAGCAAAAGATATTGCAATATTGCAAGCTGATTGTAACTAAACTGTACTGTGCACTAAAAACTTAACCAGTGGCAAATAGTGAGGAAAAGAATATTACTAAAAGTAAGTCAGAATTATTTGACTTAAATAGTTTTATAAAACACTGATTTCAAGTAATTTCGTAAGTAGTGTTTCGTTATTTTATAAGACAAAGTACAAAGAATAGAAATACAATTTTTTATTTTTAAACTTCAAAATAGAAAATTAAATAACGTGAGACAAAAACTGTACCTGTGTGCTGTGCAAGAACATTTGACTTAAAATATTGTCCAAGCACGGCACTGAGCATGCGAACAAACTAAATGTTCTTAAATATGTAAAGTTTCTAACACCATAAAGCTACGTTTCGACCTATTAACACACTATTTTAGTTTTAACTTTGAAGACATAACCTTAAGATGTTTGACATACCTATTTACGTAAATGCGACTAACCGTTTTAAACATTGTCACAGTTTTTGTCGAAGGTGAAAACGATCAGCCGCAATGACGTATGTTAAAATCATAAGGTTTATGTTAAGAGGTCAAAACGTAGATTAAGACAAATAATATTGATTTATAATTTGTCGGAATAGGATATAAATGTTCTGTAAGCCTATACAAAATGTACAAAATGATTGCTTCTTATCAACAACATTAGGAATTAATAACCAATAATTAAAGTAAGTGTACTACTTAAGTAACGATTAGTATCAAAATATGTGGAACTTAATTAATATTTCTAATTAACTTTCTGCGCTTAACACCATCGTAAAATTTATTACAAAACTGTTCATTTGCTAAACGAGGAGATAATTACTAAAATGACAACATGATCAAAATTACATTAGCAGATTATATTCCGCCAAATAAGCGGGATATTTATTATCATTGATTTTCATAACGGTTTCTTTAATAGCCACTCAATGTGGATTGTAATATAATAATTAAAACCGATAACCAATTTAATGGTCTTATACTCTTATAATCTTTCATTTCTCCGGCGAACGATTGATGAAATTTTCTCTAATAAATCCTTTCACTCAATAGGCGATTAGGTACCTATTTATTACTTTGTATTAATTAAAAGCAATTAGTGCTTTCCATATTTATACTTATAAATTAACACGAACTGCTAGTGGCACATTTACAAATAGGCTGGTAATTGAAATGAGTTGACGTTGTTTTATGTAATTCGTGTTTTTTAAAAACATGATTTACTAATAAAAAGTTTTCACTTTATTATTTACTACATGCTTACATAAAAAGTAATACTTATTTCCATACAACATTAAAAATAACCTTGTTTAAATAATGTGCTTTTATTGCACAATTTAAATACATATTTTTCTTTATTCTTTATAGTTTATTTTATGTGTAAAGCCGCATAATAAAAAGTGTTTCAGAAAAACTATCAATGTAGAGGTTATTTTGAATAAAAATCGACATGTTTTATAAACTGAATAATGAAGATGAATAGATGCACTACGAGACTATGTTCATATATTGTAAAATTATGTATTTTACGCACAACTGTATCAAAATTGTTTGTTAACAACTTGGTTACTATATGGCAGAAACATTTTGCCCATGGGCAGTAAAGTAAGGAATTCGTCCAATCAAACTTAATTAAGTGACACACCACCTTGTAATTTTCTAGTAATAAGTATATTTTCGTGTTTTCAGAAAGTAATTACGAATAATTCACAAGAATTTTAAATACGCAGTTGTGCGTAAAACGTTGTACACACCTCTGGCCGAAAGACAGATTACACGATTGTACGAATAAAAAAATAATAATCCTAAAGTAAATATTCTTATATTATTCGTCCATTCTTCGATCAGGAGCGGCCTTGATATAAGGTATATGAACGTAAAACCAATATTGTAATTAAGTCATGAATCTGCCTACCTAAAAGTCTTTTCTGAGAGTATATGTAGAAACTCGCTTTCATTGAAATTGCACGTTGTACGTTAGGATTCGTGTTCAAATCTCGCTAATCTACTAGTCGATCAAGTAATAGCTTCAGCGATGAATCAGAGTTGAGAGCGATTGTATTTGCGGCAAAACACCGTATTTCACTCCTGTACGGTGTAATCAACTCTGAATGCTGGCCGGGTTTCCCACGATTTCAACCGCCGGCGTCAGATTTAAAATGCAAATGACACTTAATCGTCATCCATTTTTAACCAAACTCCATTCTCTTTCAATCCTATCGCGACTGGCAGCGACTACAAGCCATAAATAGCAATGAGTTAATTCGTTCAACCCGTGCAAATTCCTCGCAAATTGTTCCGCCGCACGAACTGCAGTCGCGACTTGTACAGAGTACACTTTCACGCACTCATTTGTAGAATGCGAACAGAGTTGGAGCGTTGGAGCAGACAGAATTTCAACTATTTCAAACATTTGAGCTTGTTGCGTGGTACTAATGCTCGAAATGGATCTATTACTTGTTTTGGCAACAGCCATTTAAAGTTCAACGCTATTAAGTGCTGTTTCACTGGCGCCTATAAATATTATCCGGGTAATTTTACTCGGAACTTTAGCTTTACGTT
The DNA here is from genome assembly GCA_947534325.1 of Agonum fuliginosum. NCBI lineage: Eukaryota > Metazoa > Arthropoda > Insecta > Coleoptera > Carabidae > Agonum > Agonum fuliginosum. The sequence goes on along the minus strand of OX384037.1, from coordinate 11,043,711 downwards.
CACCGCTTTTCTACTCTTCTTTCTCATGTTTATTAATTATATCGTATCACGATTATATACCGAGTAGTCATGCTTCAAAGAAAAAAGGATGTACTACCGTCCTGAACGATCTAACATCGTTGAAGTCTATGGTAGTTGCGATTTACACATAGGTACTATGATTTTACTGCATGGCGGTTTTAGCTTTTAGGTTATTCAAAAGAAAGTTGCTTTGTAATAAAAAACGAGAGCCTACTAAAACGCTAGTCACAATTGTTTAATAGAGTCTGAAATAAATAAATAAAACATACTCGTATTAATTTTTATTTGACATTTTGCTGGCGCCATTTATTAGCAGTTGTTTCAAGACTAATTGGTAGAAGGCAATTTTATTGCAAATATCAAATGCGTCTCACTTAACCACTTAACCTAATATGTTCATGAACAGGTATGTCGGCCAAAAATATAAAACCTAATGCGTAATTACGTACGTTACTTGACAACAAAGTGAGGAATAGTGCGGCATTAAAAAACTTTTAGGCACGGCCATATCATAATTTGATTTGAATTTCTTTGACATAAACGTCACTTTATAGCCCACGGAGCACTTTATAGCGCAGTGCGCCATAAAGAAACGTCAAATTAATGCAAACAGAAGTTTAGATTCTCAATTTTTCTCATATAAACTACTAATAATTCTATAAATAACCATTTTCTGTATTTAGTTTTACAATTTTTTATTTAAATAGCATCATTTTTACTTGCATTTAACATGAAATATCCTGTAAATGTTTAATTCAATTGACAACTTTGACATTTTGATTTTGGTTTTTTTTCGAAATTTTTTGGTATCTTAGCAATAGTCCAAGAATTTAGTTAATTTTGGTAATTTGAACAAGTAAATTAAATTAATAAATTAATTAGAAAATATTCAACCGTGCATCAAGTTGAATGTATGTACCTACCACGAGCGTAACTTGCTTTTATGGCTCTTGACGTGTTTTTAGCCCTCGACTAAGGCTCGGGTTCAAAATCTCGTTCACGGCATAAAAGCTTCTTTACATTTTTAATACATAAATAATTATTATATTTAGTGTAAAGAAAATTAACAAAAGGCGCACTGTAAAAATGTGCTTGTGTATAACTGTCCATTATTGGTTCAATGCGAAGGACTTCAACGACTACAAATTGCAATTTAGTAACAAATTTGTGTAAAGATGTTTTTGTAATGCAGCAGATAAATTTCATTGGGAAAAATGCAAAAAGTATTTAATTTAATGGTTGGATAACGTTAAAAATATAAATTCTTGGTAACATTTTAACTATCCATAAAATCCCCATTTGGCGCGCAATCCTACCATTAAAGCATCGTAACATTCTAAACTCTATCAACAAATAAATCTAGCCGTAAACATCAATTACAGAAACAAGCATCAAGCCACAGAGAACAAGAATAAGATCCAGGACAGCTGACCTCGCATGTCGCATGTGAACAATTCCACGCCGTGAAATCTTTATTATCCTCAGTAAAGGTCGCTTTACATGATGACAGCATGACAGTCCTAAATTTAAGTAATTGCATCGTGTAAACAGTGGTTGAACAAGAAGGTGAACAAAAAGACAGAAAATCTAGTTACTACGAAATAGAAATACAAAAAAGCAATTTTTGTATCAAGGCTTAAGAAATCCTAATTAGTCTACATTTGTAAATATAAATGAAACCACATTTATATTGTATTAAAATATAAGTGCATATATTTATATCGAACACACGAACTTTTACCCAAATTGGAATTAGGTATGGCAAATGACACCCTCATGTTACTTGTGTCGTATAGGTATTGATATAAATTAGCTTGTCTGCAGTTATCAGCCATCAACTCACAAGTACCTACTAATGGTGGTTAGTTTACTGTTAGAATATACCTCAGGGAATAGTTTTATATGCAGCTAAATTGAAATATGTATGTGCTTGAATTGAATTCGAACCAGAGTTGTTAGAACCGAAGTAGATCACATATAGTGTACTCGGCTATTGGCTCTGTGTAACGAACTATTTTTAACTCTTTTTTGGTCTTCTTTTAAAATATTTATGTATCCTTTATTGGACTCTGTATGACATTTTCAATTCGTGCTCTTCAATTTGTAACTGTCCAGGCAATGCAATCGTATATTACCAGCTCTGTTAAATAAGGGAGATACCATTTCAACTTCTAACCTTCCATCTAGTCACATCTTTATTTGAAGTGGTTTTGTTTTATAAAGTCTTCACTTGGACCAAAAACGGTCACAAAAATTAACGTAACCAATAACGGGTAAAGTTGTTTTCTGGTGATCAACAAATTTGCAAGGAGCAAGGAGTTAATGTTTCATAATCACTTGGACTCGATCACTCAATTGCACATAAAGTCATTTTGAGATCATGATCGTAAGAACTCGATAAGAACTATAAGTTAAACGATTTTAATATTCATCACAAAAGCGCCTGGTGGCCAAGAACAAAGTTGGCAACTACTACGAATTGGTTGAAGTAACATAAGGTAATCGCCAGCTTATTTGATCACCGTTTTGTTATGACAAACTTTTCCCATGACGTCGTAGTGTTCATTTAATGTGAATATCAATTATTTAATTTTAATGACCTCATTAAAGATAACGACGTGCCTCCTTATCTGAGTTCATCTTTAGCATCGTGTAACTAAGTCTTCAGGCTTCATGTAAACGGATCTTTTCGCTTTTGTCAGTTGTCCATTGCTATGTTGTATGTGTATGTCTGTCGTCGTGTTGGCAACGGTAACAAGTGAACAACGTAATTACGAACGTGAACGTCTGTGAGATGAGGATAGCGGTATAAAGACAGGTGTGAAAACAGGCGCAGAGTCATTGAAATTCACACTATGATTATTTATAACTTAAACTTCCTTGTTTGTGGTAAATGCTGTTTATGTCGACGATTTATTTGTGTGTATTATAAATTTAAATTATTTTATGAAAGTGCTACTTAACTTAATTTACTGCTATGTTGGTTTACTTACGTTCTCTTTTTGTAGCCATCTTTAAAAGTCAAAACTAAATTATATCTCTTCTATGCTTGATAGGTACTTGTTTCGTTTTTATCGTGTTTACTTTCAGCTATAATTTACATAAATAAGTTTTCCTTTGTTTTTGTTTTATGGTGAAATACACTTGTCATTTTTAAATATTTAAAATGTCGCTCATACGAATTCAAATTAATAAAAACGATAAAACTGTAATAATTATACGAAACGAAAATTTTACAATTGTTATCCAGATTATGATAAGTAGTTCAGTTCATAAAAGATTTTTATAACCGAACCTAATTTAATTATGTTATCTAAGTATACGGTTTTATTACTTAAAATTTCACTCTTTATTTATTTCATGACTAGTTACTAAAAGTAATTTAATTTCATATATTTATTGTTACTTATTTCAAAATACCTACACGCTTCGTGGCGTAATTTGTATAAATGATTTCCTTATACAAATTTTATTATTACAATATAAATATCATGGAAACAGCAGTTTACATAACAAACCACGCTGTACTCGTATTTATTTACCTTGCTTTAAGAATAATTGCTCTTGAATATACTTTAATAATTTAAATAATTAATTACAGACAAAATTAATTACTATAGGTATTTATTAATTGCTTCAAATAAATAACATCATTATATACTTGCTTTTGTGGGAGCTAGCAGATTGCAATAGAATAAATGCATTGGCGTAACTACATTTTGTCAGGGGAGGTGGACCGTTTGTGAAAGTAAATAAGTATAGCTAAGTAAAAAAATATGCCGCAGACCCAGAGGCGGACTGGTAACGTGTCGGCCCAGTGGGAAATAAATTTCACCGGCCCAGCCGAAGTTTTTTTAAAGAAAAGTGCCGAAGTGTTGTTTTACGAAAAAAGGGGAAAAAGCGCCTTAGGCGAAATTTTTTTTGGGTTCAAGGTCAATGGCTGTTTCATTAAAAGTTTAGTTTTTCCATAGAGGGAATATTATACACAATTTACCGTTATTTAAGTAGTGATGCCATGAGACGAGAAATTTAAGTAATCTCGTCTTGGTCATTTCTCGGCTGTTTAATTCTTGCCTCGTCCCAATTTGTCGAATAAAATTTGTAACCATCGTAAAGCTAGATGTGACATTAAGAACTATTTTGTACATTTCTGTTAAATTTGCACACAATTCTTATTTTTAAAATAAAAAATATTTAGGTATATCAAATCAATAAAATGCTACGAACGAACAAAGTACCTATAATAAAATGTATTTTGACATTTTGGAAGATAATAATATCAAATATTTTTCAGTTTTTGTTACGAGAATTCTCGATTTCTCGAGAATTATTTATCGTCTCGTTATATTGAATTCTTTTCTCATCTCTCAATCCGAGACGAGAAAATTTATTGATTTTCGTTTCGTAATTTTGAGACGAGACGAGAATGATACGAGACTTCTCGTCTCGCCGGCATCACTACTTTTATGAGTAGAAATTAAAATAATTAACAAATTTAAAAATAAATGTAATGAAAATTGGGAAATTTATTTTTATATGTAATTAGTCTAGCGTTTTCTTAAACTTGTAAAGAACAAAACCGTGGCGAACAGCCGATTCTAAATTAATGACTGAGCATTGAGCAATACAAATCATGAATACAAAACTTAGTTTCGTTTGTTTATTTATACAATATTTAAAATAATTGTGAATTTTAATAAAGAAAAACTCAGATTTGGGTTTTTTGCGTTATTTAAAAAAATTATTATCCTTATCGATAATCGGCCCTATCGTGTCGGCAGTCGGCCCAAATTCATCGCGGCCCAGTGGGAAATATCCCACCATCCCACCGGCCCAGTCCGCCTCTGCGGCAGACCACTGGGGGTGTTGTCATAATTATTATGAAAGAAATGGGACGCAGGCGAAAAATTTTTGGGTTCAAAGTTATAAATACCTTTTAATTTTATTTTTGCGACCCCTCTCCTCGTAAACCTGCCTACGTCCATGATAATAGCACAGTATAAGCTCCTATTATACTGTGATAATAGTATTAAATAGTTACCTATACTTTACTAGTATTACAGTTCCGATAATGTTATCAAAATTCAAAATGCATGACGGATTTAACGTTTGCCATTTTAAGTTTCAAACTACATTCAAGAAATTAATTCAATATTAATCCTATTTATTTCTGCTCACAAAAACATGTAATTACTATATAAATAATCAATATTTACTTCCGTTACCACATTATTCAAATCGTAAATAATATAGTACATTCCAGGAATCTACATACTATTCTAATTTGTAGGAAACATCAATACAAGACATGATATCAAGACGTACTACGTTGAACGTCGTGGTTGAGAACTACGTGAATGGCTGTAGGTAGGTCGATTACTACAGCGGCGTTTAAATTAAAATGTGCATTTAATATCGCGTGCCGCTTTGGTAGATCGTTATCCGCACTGGCGTGACAAACTGAGGACGTGGAATGATGCCTTCGTGCTAATTGAGCACGCATGATGGCAGGTTCCCCGGGAGATCTTAACAATCGATTTGGTTGGGAATACGAATTAATTTGAAATTGACGAGCTTAACTCAAAAATAATAACGTTACTGCATTCTTCACTTTATAGCCCCAGGGAGGAATACTGTATTTTGTTGGAAAGTTAAGTGAAATTTCACAAAAAAATATTTTCAGCTGTTGTAACTTAAATATTTAGACACAAAATGACGCATAAGTATGACCTTATTTCTGCCAATTATTCACTGTAAACTGTATATCGTAGAATAATAATTATAAAATCAGTCGTTTTATTTCACAATTTGCCGAGACTTTTGCTAGAAACTCTGAACTGAACTAAATAAACAACCCAATACCCAACTTGAATACCAGAGACACGGTTTTGGTAGACACTCTGAATTGAAAAAAAAACCTTCTTAAGTCTTAAATACTTGATTTTGGTACAAATTTTGATTGAACTGAAACAGAACAACCCAATACCCTTCGTGACTCGTGAGTTTCACTGTTCCACATACTCAATTTTGGTAGATTGAACTGAACTAAATAAAGAACCTATACCCTTTCTTGAATGCAATAAAATAATGTGACATTGTGTTTTATAATATGCCTACATGCCTAGGTCTTTTATAAACAGCCTAATTTCACAATCTGTCTACGCAAGAACTACGTAACCAAACAGAAGAATATATGCGATAGCCCTTCAAATTTTCAACTATAGGTGCCTATCCAAATGCCAGGAACATTTTTATTTTGATTCTTTCTTACTGCTATCTATTTTGACTTGCCACTTTTTGGCCAAAATATTAATCAAGCTCTTACGGTCAGGTTACTTAGCACAAATGTTTCCAGTTTCAATTAGTAATTAGTAGATTTATTTGCATTACCTATAGATAAAAGATTTATATAAAACTTATCCTTATAATTTCAGATTTATGGTAGACCCACATCTATATTGTATAAAATAATAAAACAGTTTTTGATTGCTTCTATTATACTTAATTTCATTAGTTATACTATATCAATTGTTCAAATTGTTGCCGCTACACAAAAGATTTTCATCCATTATAAAAATAAGCTCCTCTACCTACATGAAACGCCAGTCTATTGTTCGCATCGATCAGCTAAACAAAACTTGAATGTCTACGGTCTAGAAACAGTGAAACAGTTTTTAGTAGAATGAATTTTATATAGCAGACTGTGAAAGAAAAATTGTTTCTTTATTGATACAACATGCAAGCCGCTCTTTGTATGCAAACGACGTTTCTTTTTATTTCCTTGTTGTTGAGTTTATGGAAGTGATTCATTGAAAATGAATCAGTAATGGATAAATTATTCAGTTTGATATTTGAATTTAATATGACTTCAGATTTCTTCCTTACAAGTCAATAATGACGGCAAGAAAGGAAATATTTGCCGTGGGATGCGAGATTTCCTATAAATTATAATTGATAATTTATTTTTTATTTGCGTTTCTTTCATCAGAATTGTTGCAGGATGATGGATGTTATTTGTTTTGATCGGTTTTGATCATTGCTTAGAACTAAACTTATGTTTCAAAATAATTTATATTGATTTAATAATCGTGACCCTAGGGTCTAACGTGAAGATTCATCAAAATCTCGAATTAGCAAAAAGTCACGATTACAATTAGTACTTCTACTATTATATACGCCGAGGAAGTAAAAATCAGCTTCTTCTACATTTCGTTGACCACCTATTGAAAAGTTAACCAAAATAATGATTTTAAAGCTCACCAACCCATTCTCAATCCTGCCATGTTTGCAAAAAGCAAACATACCTCCAAATTCCACCCAACCACAAACATTCAACCATAACTGACATCCCGAGTTCACTAATTGTTTCTCTAATCCCCTGATCCTGTCTCGGGTCCCAAAGCTGACCCTTGTGCCTTCACTTTCCACTCCTTGTTGATGTTGAGCTTCAGCAACGTTGCCAGATCAATATCACGGCGCGAACCGAGTGGCAACGTCGAGTTTACAGAGGTTACGAAGTTAGCGCCGTTGGGTTTCGGCTATTGATCGTCTCAGAGGCAAGAACACCCTCGAAGGTTTGAAGAGAGTTCGAATCCCTTAGGCTGGAACTTCGGCCAGGGAATTCTTGCGAGATTTGAATGGAAGGGAGGAACAGGCTGATTTATTAAGGGTGGTTTATTAGGTACAAGTTTACTAGGGTGATACAGATAAGGTACCTAGTTAGTTGTAAAGGCCCACTGGCATTACTAGTTTTATGGGAGTAATATACAGTCGAAAACAGCAGTATTCAATTTAAACATTTTCAATAAGATTAACTTAATTTTGTTATACTTAAGCCTCATTCTGATAAGCATTTAGTTTAAGGTTTGCATTTATGTTCACGTTCATAAAAGTTTATATTCATATAACTAAATACGAGCAATCACGCTGCCCACTTTCAAGCACTATGAATGCTCGTATTTAGTTACCTATATGTGTTCAAACTTTCTTAAACGTAAACTTAAATGTAAACCTTAATACTAAATACCTACTTATGTGAATGCAGCTTTACGCTGCAAACACATAAACGTACATAGTTTTACGATTTACATTTATGTTTACGTTTAACAAAGTTCAAATTCATCTAACTAAATACGAGCATGCACACTTTCCAGCGAATGCCCGAATTTAGTTAGATAAATTTGAACTTTCTTAAACGTTGACATAAATATAAACCTTAAGTAAATGCTTATTTGAATGCATCACATAAATGTAGAACACAATCGTAAACTTTACTCAGATATTTGATCACAAGCAATTACATCCAGTTTTGTTTCGTACATTTTACATAAGCCAAAGTAACAAGCATTAGATATAGATTTTCGACGGAAACTAAAGCCTCATTCACAGCTCTTAACATAGTCACTGTTTTTGTCGTATGTAATAACCTTGAAGTGTTTGACATACGTAGTAACATGAAACCATTCACAGCTCTAGTTTTAGTCTTTGTCTTAAGCATAAACACAAACATAAAAGTATGCAAACTTCAAACTTTTTGTCTTTGTTTTAACCTAAAAGTAGTTTGTAGACAATATACACCTATGTTCACAACAGTTTATTTCGTTGATCTGTCACAATATTCTGACGTGGGGAAATGAATCTTAGCGCAAAACAAATTATAACTGCGATTGTTAGATGAAGACGAGCTGCAGCAGCAGTAGCAATATACACAAAACTGCTATTGCACGAGGCATGGCCCAAAACAACATTAATGGCTTTGTTTATAAAAAAACCACGTGATGTTCGCAATGAAGTGAGATGTGGGATGGTATGTTCACCACATCCATGTAAGAATTTATTTTGGTTTTATTTTTTCGATATACGTTAAACTAGTAATAACAGGAAATTATACAAACCGAGCACTGTCCGTTTAATAATATTCTATATTATAAAAATGTATTTTATATAATATTTTTGTTTGGTTTAGCAGACGTGTGAACTTAACTGAAGACAAAAACAATGTTTGTGTCAACAGCTGAGAATGGGCCAAATCCACGCGACAAAGACAAAGACGAAAAACAGTGACTATGTTAGAGCTGTGAATGAGGCTTAAGTTACAAGTTACAATATTAATAAATAAGTTAGAAAGCATAGTGGTGTACTTTTTGGTAAACACAATACAAAGTTTTCTTCCTACTCCTGGAGATATATTTGATTAGATTTAACTCAAATCGCACTTTCAAGTTTAAAATATCTTAATTACTTACTTCAAAACTTGGTCATTTTATTTGGTCTTTTATACCATTAGCAGAAGCTTGAGTGAACTATAGAAAGCTTAAGATTGAATTCTATAACATGGCTTGAAAAGATGAAATGTAATTAGTCATTAGCGACCGAAGAAACTCTAAACAAACTCTTCAAAACAGTGAAAGGTCAAAGCAAAAAATATATATAAAGCTAAGTGTCTCCTCAGTGAAATTTGAATACAAATCATCCAATTACATAAACAAAAAATCAAACATAATCTTGTATCCCGGGGGCGTAGGAAAACAAGAAAAAACTCAAAGACAGACATCCTTTAACATCTCATTAAGCCGAAATTTGAAGCCCAATAACACAACAAAATCCCAACGAGATAAAACGAAACGATCTGAAATAAGAATAAAGAGAAGCACATAAAGAAAATCGAGCGAGCTGGCGAGCACTAAAAGAACCGGATAGAGTGAAACAGAACACTGAAAATATCACCGTCGCATTTGCTCGCATCGAAACACTCCACAATGGCTTCAAAGAGCAAGATAGAGAAGGTCTTAGGGGCACTCGGCAGAGGGAGAGAGACAGCATGATCGGCTTTATAGTTCCTCTAAGATATGAGACAGCGTTGAGTTTTTGTCCAGGTAGATTCGAGATTTTACCCAGTGGTAGTCACAAGAAAAATATAATATCTCTGCAGTTTTTGCAGATCTTCGTGGTGATTAGTCACACTCATAGACACTCACTATTTTGACATGAAGGATACAGTTTTTGTTTGTTCTTTGAAACAAAATATTTTGGATCGACGAGAAAACAAGATTGATTGATTTATTATTATCAAGATATTTCTGTTTCAAAGCATTTACCATGTTGTTTGTTAACTTTGAAAGGAAAGTTAGTTAAATGTCTTATTGTTTTGCGATTTAGAGGCAGTATTTAAATACTGTTTTATTATTTAATATTTTCCTCATATAGGGTTATTATTCGACACGCTAGGCTCAGTATGGGCTTTTATGAAGTACAGGATTGCAGTAGCTCACTACTTACTCACCCCTTAGAACAGCTGACAAAATTTGGATGAAGAGTGTGTGTATTAAGCAGTAAGGTAAATAAGGAATATAAAAAATAGATGGCAATGGAATTTTACCAGTGCTTTAAGACAAGCATAGTCTATGCATCCCGCTTTGAATATGAGTGGAATCAAGTAAGTACAAATGATTTTTGACCAGATACCATACTGAACATTTTTGTTTTGTTGGGTTTACCAGATTTCTGTCAGATATAAGACTTTACGTACTGTTATTATAGTTTGATTCTTTTTAGTTATACTCTTCTAAAATATTCTTTGGAAATGGCACAATTTATGTATGTATCGTATCGTAAACGACCATAATTACATTTATATTTACTAATAAAATTTCCAATTGGATACAATCATATAAATATTATCTTCATCATAAAACAGGAATGCCAATGCTGGTATACAACTATAAATAGGATAAAAGTCATGTCAGAACAGAGCCGTATAACAATAGAAAGCAGATAATAAACCCAGTACATCAGTATAAAAACTAAAACTACTGTCAGGATGTGAGTAACATATAAATCCTTAACAGAGAACAATTCATTTCTATGATTTCAATTTGACTATACATTCTACCAAATTTGTAATATTACATTAGAATATTCTTCTATAGTTAATATACATTGAATCTAGAGTGTCGACACTCTAGATTCAATGTGGGCTCTTGTGGAGTACTACTTTGAAACTGCGAGATAGAAAAAGCGAACTAGATGCCTAAAAAGAGGTAAGTCCCATTGCCTAGTCTTCCCAGTGTGGAATAATCTAAAATCTAAAGTTTGATCTCAGTAACTAACGAAACTACTACTGGGTCCGAATAATATCCTATCATAACCTCCATCATTCCATAATTGGGATGCAAGATCTTGTTGAACGGTTCTTCCGTAAAATCTAACATTACAATCCCTTACAACTACAGTGGGGAATAATCTAAAGTTTGATCTCAGTAACTAATGAAACTACTACTGGGTCCGAATAATATTCTATCATAACATCCATCATTCCATAATTGGGATGCAAGATCTTGTTGAACGGTTCTTCCGTAAAATCTAACATTACAATCCCTTACAACTACACGACTGTTGTATCGGAAAATTCCTACTGTAACTCTGGACATCGTCCGTCCGTTCACTCCAAGCTAAACAGAGTGGATTTCACGGCTGGCCGAATCTCCCCTGCGGCTCTAGGGACCGACTGAACAGCTCGATGCTCGCCTGTCTCATGGGACCGACGAGCCATTGTTCCCGATGCGGTTTTGTTCCAGCAGCCACGGCTATTAACATTTAGATCCTTGGGCAGATAGCGACAAATATGAAGTGTGATGATGACCAACTGTAAACGGGTTTAGACGTTAAGGGTAACTTGATATGGTGTGTTGTGGTGAAGGGTTTTGTTGGTTTTATTGCTGTTTAGGAGGTTTATAATCCTACTACAGCTGCTACCATTCAGAGAAATATTAAGCTATTTAATATGTGTAACTCTTAATTGTATTCATTGGAATGAAAGCTATAGAACATAAAGCATATTTTCCTTTTAAAAAACTGTTTATAAAAGTTAAGTTATTAGTGAATTGAGTCCAAAACCTTTTGACATTCAGTCAAACCTCTTAGCTTTATGAAATTATGCTTCAAAAATTCAATATCGTTCAAAAAAAAACAATGGCCATCCTTATTTTGAAAGGTTCAAAAGTTTACTAATACCACATATTGTTACAAATAATATGTCCAAGATTACAACAACAGCATATGGCTAATGTACAAAAGTCAGGTTATGCTAAAATGAAAACTGTAAAAGTATACTTACAGTCAGATGGTATAATAACAATACTTATAAGTGGAAATTTATAAAATTTAATTACTACTTTCATGTCATAAAAAGAGACTAAATGTAAAGACCATACTCAATAAACCAAAAAAGGTTTTATATCATAAATACGGTTTACGGTATAATATATACCAAGACTCACAATATGTGAAGTTGACACCTAAGTTTGATAAAAAGGCGTTAAGACATGTATGTATGTATGCTGTTATTATTTAAATGTTTATATATACATCCGTTGGTAGTATTTGAAACCTCCATTATACGAAGTTAGTCCATCTTGGAGAATTCTAGAACAAATTACAGAAAAAACTCTACAAATTCCTTTGTCAATGGCAGAAAATTGATGTTCTCCATAAAAATGTTCGGTAATTGCTGAAGAATTTCGGTTGTGAGATAGATATGTGTCCATGACATAAATATTAATGTGATTTTTACAGTTTGGTTTATTTTTCTGGTTTGAATCCGTGCCAAGAACGCTGTCAGTTCGGTCCATCGTTTAGTTTTCGTTTGTTTTGTGATTCATGATCGAGTAATCTTCGGAGATGACGAGCGGAGATGATATATTGCGCTATACATTATGTCATTGCTATTTCCAAAAAGATAAAGATATAATAAAATGTTTGATTTTGATCGATCATAAATTTTGGTACGAAATCATCGCTGAATCTGTGAAATTAAAATACAATAAAAATTATACCCCACTTCTTTCGAACTAAAAACGAAAATATACATTAAAATTTCATTACGCTTATTGAAATTGCATTTTAATTAACTTTTTGTCATAAAATATTTTTATGTCGTTGGGCTTAAAATAAATTTTTACTTTTATGTTTAATAATTAATTTTTAAAATACCATTTCCATTCGCGTTATATCCTTAGGCCACTGAATATATTTTCCTGTAAGTATTATTCGAACAATAAGAATGTGCTAAAATCTCAAAATAAGATAAGATATACAATTGTGTAAAGGAATCCCACGTAAATCCAATCTTCAATGTTTACCAACAAAACAAGACTAAATGAAGTGTAGATTGATGCCTCAACCTTCACACGACTAACATGAACAATAAACAACTGCAAATCGACGTTAAACAATGACCAAAGAGCAAAAAATCGTTGTCAGATATCGGGTATTGTGTACACTGCACTTTCTGTTCATTCAAGTAAGAAAATATTTATGTATTTGGTAACTGGAAATGCAATGTGTAATTTCTGTATTTGCAGAAGTATGTCATCGGCAATTAAACAATGTTTAAAAGAAATAAGGTTGTGTATACGGTTTATTTAGTTAATATAGTCAGTTTGGATAACCTCTTTGTGGTTGAAGAATTGTCATCATTTTTACAAACTGCATAGTAGAAGAAAAGCAAATGCTGTATCATTTAGTATTCATAGGTAATAAAATAGTTATTTATGTTTATAAGAATAGTAACGTAAATCAGTCGTAAAGATTATCACACGAGGCGAAGCCGAGTTTGATAACATGGCGTGGCCATATGATGATTTGTTACGATCCGTATTGCGTACAAAATTTTATCTGCTGGCGTAAATTAGTCAAAAAGTAAAATAATATTATTTGGTATTGAAATTTTTTTTGGAAACTTGCTTAGTAACGAGTAGTTTTTTATTTCATTATGGTCCTTGGCCTATAATGAATGCTACTATGGTCCTCAAATTGAGGCTTATAATATATTCATTATAAGACAAGGCATCAGATAAAACAATTTAACTTAAACCAGTTTAACTAATTAAAAGAAACAAATTATTGACAATTTGAGTTCTTATTTGATACAGTCAAAAAATTCTATTCAAGAACAACAAATAGGTAGGCACACTGCTGAAAAAAAGAAATTCACTGTTTTGAAGCTATCAAAGAATTAGAAATTCTTTGTTCCAAAGCAATTTAGCGGACATAGTGGTGTCGCATTTTAACAGACAATTCTCACCAAGACTACATTTTTTCAAATTCAGAAGCATGAAAGAATCCTAAATGATTCCTCGAAGAATCCTTGTGTGAACAGGGCTTTAAGTATGTAAGAAAAAACTAAATCAAAGATTGTCACATTCGTCTGTATGTACGAGTATTATAACCTACATGTTAATTAAATTATGTTTAAATTGGTTAATCTTCTTTTTAAAACAAGGGTGTAGATTTCAGTCCATTATAATTAAAACAAACCACGATCCATGCCCCACAATATCCCCTCTCAGCACACACACTGTGACAGCACGCGCATGCATGTGTTTGGGCCATTGCTCTCTGGCGTAGGTTATTTCAGGTCTGCCCTCCTGGCCCCTCTCCGCGACTAAGGCGAGGGGAACTTGGCGTTGGTTTATCACACCTACTAATCACAAGGCAGCGCTCGGCGTTGCTGTGTACTTTACACTCGGTCGCTCGATGACACAAGTAGGCCGGGGAATGCGAAACAATCGCACGAGAGAACGTACACTGGAGCAGAACCTTTCATCTGATAGAGATGAGGTGTGGGAGCGCGGAGCGCGCTTATTGATTCACTGGGTGTTAAGTGTTTGAAGAAGGAATTATAATAAGGATTTTCCAAGCGAATATGATAGAATGACTAATAAATTTGATAATATTGATTTTATTCACATAAACTTGATTTTATTGGTCATAATATGGGACGGAACTTACTTCTCGAACAATAGAAACTTCGCTATAAACGGTCCGATAATCCTTTTTGAACTGTAAAATAGACGTAGTTAGAATTTTTCAGAGTGATCTATTTATGCATTTATGTTAACAATTTTTTTTAAATATATTATGTAGGTACCCTGAAAAATTAATGAGAACTGAAACGGTAGTTATCTACCGAAATAATTCATTTCGACTATCCCTGAGCAACCTATTGGCGCACCACTGGAATGTCTTTGACAAACTGATTTATTAGTCTCAGTCATTCTGAAATACGGTATACCTACCTATCTGCAATTTTATAATCCTTATAATATCATAATCTCTTCCTAATATATTCTTTAATAAGTATAGCTTAATAACTAATTGGAGCAGTACAAAAGACATTGACACTGGCCTATGTGCCCTTATCTACCTCGAAATGGCACAAATAGCAAATGTACCTATTTTTAAATGTAATTTCCTCATTTATAGGTACAATTCTAATACCTACTAATGATATTAAATTGATTTATTGCAACAAATAACAAAGATCACAATAAATTATACCAATATGACGATTTATTGTGCATTGGATCATTGGAACATGTTAGATACCTGACTGGATTCGAACCTGTCTTGTCAGAAACAATCAAATAAATATAGGTACTATTAATTATAGTTTGTCATATATTAACACAAATAATATTGTGCAGAAACTTTCCAACATTTATTTTTTATGTAACAGTTTCTAAATTTCGAGCCTACAGTTATTTTTGTATTTCCATAACCAACCGTGGGAAACATTAAAATAAAAACTTTTTTCTTGCTACAAATAGTAGGCAAAAAATATTAAAACTTTCTCATAATTTTAAAAATCATTTGTAGAAATAAGAAAAATTTTCAAAGACTTAAGTAGGTATTAATGTATATATATATATATATATATATATATAGGGTTCACAGCGGTTCATAAAGTTATGCTATGAAATAAAATAAGCAGATACTCACGCATAATATTATACGTAGGTACATTTATAATATGAGTAGTAGGTACCTACATCAGTTTACCTATATTCATTTTTATTCAAATAAAATATTCAGATAAAACAATCACTCCTTTGATATTTTAATTCATATTTTCATATCTTTCATTATATCATGATATAATTGATTAGAAAAAGACAACAAGCAGAGTGACTATACAATAATTAATGCTATATTTCTATTTTTGCCTCATTTCTAAGATCTTTCTCCAATTTCCAAGTACTATTTTCTTTGCGAAATAAGTTCCAAAGTTCCATCCTGTTCGCAATTTATGAATATCCCGTTACGTCGCAATAACTGTGTATGTCTTTTTGTTTGTCCTGTGTATGTCTCTCCTAGGCTAGGCCAGCAAGTGCACAACCATGTTCGTTCGTAGTTGTCGTTGTTCAGAGCGCAGTAATTAGTGTGTAGCTGTTAATGACAAAACACTCTAAACATGCAATGTGTCTAATGTATTTAAACACTTTTCGTTATGCTTCGTATGACAACAAAATTACATTTGTTGGCATAAACGTTTAACTGTTTTCTAGATAACACCGGATGGATGGTTAGGAGAATTTAGCGAAGTCGTTTCGAGAAATTGCGCAAGAAATTTGCACTAGTTTATTAGAAAGGTTTTATTGGTTTTAAACGCCGTAAACGGCATAAATAAATAGTTAATTACACAGTATTATTAGTGATGCCGCGAGACGAGACGAGACGAGAATGAGTGTACTCTCGTCTCGTCTCGAATTTTCGAGACGAGATTGAAACAACTCTCGTCTCGACACGGTTACTCTCGATCTCGTCTCGATCTCGAGGCGAGAATCTCGATCTCGACTCGAGAGTCTCGAAAATTTAATTACGTCATCTGTTATGTAAAATATTAGCTTTATTCTACTATAGCGCAATTGGTATGACTTAATTATACGTAAGTATCAAATAGTTAATATAATTGACAAAAGGGGTGATTATAAATAACGTAATTCAAAATGAATTAAATTTTTTAAAGTTCTAATTCTAAATCAGATAACTCTTCATATTAAGTATGTATGCACCTAAATACGCCGCTGACATACACAGCGAGACATCCTTGTGAAAATAGTTGGAATATTAGATTCTATAAGGTGGGAGGTAAGAACATGCACCTCCTAGATGGAAAAGCCCTCGGAAAAGCCATTATTCTTCCAGCTCATCAAAATGCTTGCATTTCTGGTTTTTCAAGTACTTATATGTTTAAAAAATGCATTACCTATTACCTATGTTCATTGTTTAAGAATCAACCATTTTTTATATTATTTAGAATTGAAGTTATTTTAATTTATTTTGAATTTTTGTAAATACATTTTATTGCCAAATAAAATAGAATAATAAACGCAAAAATTATGTTAAAACTTGTTAATTTAAATCAGATTTAAGCATATTAACATTTTGTGTAGGTAAATCTTTAATTTCGTATGTACTCGTATATATTGTAAACTAAGTAGATCTTACGTTACGTAAAAAAAATCGAGATTTATCGAGATCTCGAATTATATTCTCGTCTCGTCTCGAAAAATCGAGACGAGAATGATGCTACTCTCGTCTCGTCTCGAAAAATCGAGACGAGAGTAAAGCTACTCTCGTCTCGAAATTTCGAGAATCTCGAGTCGAGATCTCGTTTTGACGAGATCTCGCGGCATCACTAAGTATTATAAACGATGCCATAATTGAAAAGAATTTAGTTTTATTATTTAGATCCATATATATTTTTGAAGAAATGTAGCATTTTATGTCATATTTCGGTTGACGACAATAATTTTAATTACAGTAGGTAGTATAATTCGACTTTTTTACCGATAACTATAATTGTATTTTCTTGAGATTTTAATAGAGAGCTAAGTAGTAATTATTTAGACCATCAATTCATGCAAATTTTGTGACTAGTTCAAAGTTCAAATTATTATTCTATTTTCTGTTCTTATTTAAAGTTTCTACAATTATTATGGTTCAGAATTATTTAGAATATAGGTGAACAATAAGGCATGTATGCCATTTATCTTTACATAATATGGTAAAATAAATAAACCATAAGCGATGAATACCTACACGAAATGCACAACAAAAACTATTATTATACCTATATAAACTTTCCTATTTTCTCATAGAACAATAAATATCGTTAATCAATTCAGCGTGTCAATGATTAATTTATAAGTCTCATTTTACTCTCGAATTACAAAACAAAAACACTATCGACCATAACAGAACTATTAATCGTAGTGAGCAACGCCAGTAGCAATCAAATCAATAATGATCGATTAAACAAACGACAAGCGATGGATTAAAATAGTGTCAAGGCATTACGTTTCTAATCGCGAAGGCTGAGCGATTGTTCGAAAGTTAAAAATCAATTGTTTTTGTTTTGTTGTATTCAAACGTTGTAATTAAATTTGTTCCGTAATATTTTGGCACAGGTGTTGTTTCATTTCAAATTGTTTAAACTGTATGAGTCATTGGTTGGAATATTGATACTCATGATATATCATTTATTCTTAGTTCATTATTAAATCGGTATCATAAAGTTAGAGGAAGAATTCAATAATAATAAAAGCCCCAATATCCCGTCATAGTAATTGATAATTCTTCTATCTAAGAGCCGAAATGAAGTTGTGGGAAATGGAATATTTCCCGGCAATTGAGTAATCCTAAGAGAATTCTTTAGTAGGGCATCATCAACTGAATTCGCATTAAGAGTGCGGCTAGGCGAGTAGGCGCCTGTGTGAGTCAGCGAGGCGCGAGTCTATCGACCGTTCTGTCGCTCTGCCGCCATCCGCCTTCAGCCTTCCAGGCCAATTTAAGTGGATGAGGATAATAAATAGCTGTTCGTGTCGAAGCCTTTGTGCGCGCTATCCGAGATGGCAAGATGGGAACGATGAGATTCCAGGGAAATGTGCTGCGCTCGTAAAGTGCTCCGCGCTAATGAAATCTCATGTTCGAGTGCCGCCGCCGCGCCATGCACTCCCATAGATTGAGATGCGAACAAGATCATTCTTAAAACACCTTCAACTTTATAATGGACAAGATATGTACTTAAATTTCAATGAAGCTATTTTTATACGATACGAGTACGAGTTGAGTTGGTGTAGTCTTTGCAAACACGAAACCTGTAAGGTTACATGCACCTGGGCGTGACGTTTGAAGGCGGCATAATTACATTCCACGCGGCGCGGCAGTGTAAGGACGTAGACATCAGACAGGTAACAGATTGAAATGTGTTGTGGTATTGTGTGGGTGTTGACTTACCTTTGGCTCTGCGGCGGTCTTGAGCTTCTTGGCGGGGGGCGGGGAGCCGCAGCGGTCGTCCGCGGCTGCCGCAGCGGCGGCGGCGGAGGGTGAGGGCATTATGACGACGGCCGCGACCTTAGTCTGCTCGGGCTTAGCGGCGGAACCTTGTGCCGTGGCGGCGCTAGGACTAGGGGGCGGCGCGGGGGACTGCTGCTGCGGCGTCGCGGGGCGTTGCGGCGTGGCCGCCGCGCTGCCCACGGCCACGGCCGCTGCGGCCGCCGCAGTGGGCTGCTGCACGGGCGCCGCGGCGGGCTTGGGGCTCGCCTTGTCACCACCACCACCGCCGCCGCCGCCACTACCACCGTGCTTGTCGCGCGCCTTGTCACGCCGGTGGCCGCTGCTGCCCCGCTTGGCCGGCGTGGCCGCGGCGCTACTCGCACTGCTCGGCGTGTTCACTGCACCGTGCTTGGTGCCCTTGTCACTAGTTGTACCGACACTAGTCGTTGTCGTCGCACTGTTACTTGAGTTCACGTCCGCGGTACCGTTCTGTTGTGCGGCAGCGGCTGTGGGTTGCGTTGCACTTTGTCCCTGTGGCGTGGCTGGTTGCTGGCCGGCTTGTGCCTGGCCCTGACCGCCGGGCTGCTCGTTGGACTTGACGATCTCGTGTTTCGCCTCGGACGTCTTCGTGCCGGGCTTGGTTCGCTTGATCTTCATCTTCAAGCCTTTGTCTACAGTGGCTGAGTGCTCGATAGCCAGGTTCTTCTTGGCGGACGCTCCGGGCCCGCCGCCGCCCGTAGACGCCATGCTGCCGGCGGCAGCACCCTCGTTCGTTTTCTCTATATCAGCATCCAAGTCAATGATAAGGTCTCCTATCCCGATGTCCCACTCGTTGTCATCGTACTCGAAGTTGGACGATTCTGCCTTCGCCGTGGTCCTGGAGTCCGCCACCCTCGGTCGGTGGCCACCGTCCAGCGAGCTGTCTCTCATTGGGGCCGCCATGCAGCCGCACCCTCAGCTCCGCGCCAGCCAACAGGCCGCCGCAAGCCGCAGCGCAACATCGCACCACCAACACAACACACAAACATCACACACTAGTATAGCACACACACAACGGACACGACGATGTTGCTCATGAGACGTACTGCTTGCTGCTGCCTCTGTTCTCTGTTACCTGGAACAACAATACCACGTCACGTTACTAGCCCGTCTCACTAGCCCTAGTCCCACAGCCACTAGCCACCTCACCCTCCTTCCGTCAGCCAATCACACACGCAGCCTCACATGCACAAGGGGAACTTACTGTCAGAGTTGCCGGCTAAACCTAACATCCTACCATGTGTGTTTAAGATTGTTAGTAAGTAAACGTTACAAATCATAATTTGGGTGTAAACTTTCAATTTGGTAATTCCCTGCGGTCTCCGGAAGTAGCAATCTAATGATCGTGTTGGTGATGAGTTGGCGCGGAGATGATGATGATGATGAGAACGCTAGAGCTAAATGGCGCACTTCTCGTCTGAACTGTGATTACCAGCGGAGCAGAGCCCGCGGCGATGCCAGATGCGCGCCGTGCCGGATAAATGACAAGCAATCTGTATTTCCCGTCTGAGTTGCCCGCAAATCAATCGATTTCCTCGCCGCATTTCTATCAATCTACAATTCTATTTCCCACCCGAGAAATGCATTCGCGCATTATGGAAAAATATTCACTTACTTTCAACGTTTTATTCCATGCATTTGGAAAACTTTCATCAATCAGAGCAGCAGCATCTGATTTGGCACTTGAATCTGAAATTACTTTTACATAAATCGATAACTTATAGCACCAGAATTTGATTGCAAAAAATCTCAATTTAGTTGGAATAAATTTGAAACCCTAGCGTAATTATACAGTTATTTTCGGTGCAAACCAAATGTTAAGACGTTAAGAGAAACATGCAAGTTTTTTAATTTTCTCATTTATTTATTGAAACATGCAACATGCGTTTGTCTTTTATTCATTCTATTATTTTGAAGTGTTTATTAGATTATTTCCTAGCATTTCCATTTAAAATTAGTTTCGAATCGATTAAACAGATTTGTACAATCAAGGTCAATTTTTGTTTGTAAACTAAACGCGACAGTTCTTAAAATTGTAACTTTGCTCCACTTAACAAAAATCTGTTATGAAATGCAGTCAGCACATGAATTTCACCTAACAAATACATATTTATGTAAATGTTTAATAATGCTACCTAACGTTTGACACGTAATGTGTTTGACATTAATGTTGAATGATGACATACTATGAAATGATATTCTTCTAATGAGGTTCTTGTTTGTATATTATTATTATTTTTATTATTATTAAATGTTATTAAACAAGTAATTCTCAAAATTATCAATTGCAAGAAAACTGGAATTATATAATCTCGGGAGATATATTAGTTGGTCAACATTACAAATTTTATTTCAAATTTTCTTCAAATACCTTTGAAATATTTTACATCTATAATATTTAATCAGTTCAGTGAACTAATTGAAATTATCAAGTTTCATTTTTTAATCTTTTTTGTTTCGTTCGTTCATTTTACACATTAGGTAAACATCGGAACATTCATTCACACATGTGTATTCACGCTCACAACGTGTCTATCCCAAACACATACTAATGAAGACGAATTGGAAGCTTTTAAAATATGTATTTTTGTGAAAATCTTTTTACGGATTTATAGACAATTTTTATGCACACTCGCTTTTACTATATGCGTAAGCATAAGAAAGTATAAAGGAAAATGAATAAAAATCTCAAAGTTCGTTTATTTTATACTAGTTCAATAAATTGCACAATCTTTGTTTGGAATTTGGTTTTGACAAAAAGCTGTTTCCCAAGTAACAATTTGCGTACATCGATTACAAAATAAAGAAAAGACTCCTAATCAAAAACCACAAATATTTACGATAAAAACAACAATCACTTAACCAAATCCAACCGTGACACGAAAAAAAACAATACAACATCGAGAACAACCCAGCGGAAAAGAAGAAACATCGAACTAGCAACCGAAAAAAAAAGAAAAAACAATCACCGAGACAATAAATAAGAAAGCGAGTGGCCATTACATAATTGAAGCCCAGGCCGCATATCTCGGCAACCCACTAATAACATGTCATGACATAGCCTACAGGCTTCTCGCTTCACTGCGCGATAGAGATAGCGCATAGGCTACGCCACGAGTGAGAGAGAGGTAGATCTAGTTCACAAAGGGTTCGAGAGTTTACGACATGGGTGGCGCTGGAATCCGGCTGGGAACGATAAACCCGGATCGCCGCTAGAAGTTACAAGCTCAAGGCGGAGAACTTTATACGAGATGCTGATAGATTATAACGACATGATTTGACTCCTGAAATGGACGCAACAGAGCCAAACTTTCAACATATTTGAACATCGGAAACTTTAGATTATCGTTGGCTGAAGATTACGAGAAAATACGGTATTATGGAGTCGTTTGGCCGCCGCCGCTTGAATTATTGGGTTTGTGCCACAATATAAAAGAAAACAGAATGATATTAACAAATTTAGGTAGGTAAAAATAACTATTCATCATACAAATCAAAATCTTTAAAATATTTTTAATAAACGTTTCAATAACTAAAATATACGGGTCACATATCTTATTTTATGCTTTGTCAGTTTCAATGAAACCAAAAACCAAATAATTGTTCTGCTAGTTGCTAGTTCTATGAACATAATATTAGCACACGTATTTAACATGACAAATTTTGTGACCGGTTCCATTAGAAATGTAGGCATTTCATGAAATATTAGCAAAACATAAGCAATGTGGCTCCGTCAATAAGACTTTTGACAAAACAGTGTTCACATAGAGCCCAAGACTTTTAAAGAACAGACAAACAAATGGCAATCAACCTTTCATGGAGGTTTTTACATCTGGTGTACTATTTATATTAGAGATGCAACGAATAATAAATGTGCCGAATAACGAATATAATGCAGGACTGTCTGCCGAATAACCGAATATTCGATGAATATTCTGCACTCGTACTGTTAAAAGCAATCGCAGTTCAAGTATTGAATGTTACATATTACGTCAAACTATTTGAATAAACCGAATAGCAACTTATTATTCGGTGTTCGACTGAATAATGAAAAACCTTCCGAATAGGCAGAATATGATATATTCGGTGCAACTCTAATTTATATACCTACATTTCCTTAACTTTTATTCTATTATTATTATCATTTTATCATTCATCCGGATCCTATCCAAATTTTAGAATAGTATATTCGAGAGTATATTATATCAAGAAATGAAACAAATTGGGCCCAGCGATATTTCAGGCCGTTCCGTTCTTGTTTGTTAAAGCTACCTATATAGGTTCACATAGCTTATGTCATGTCATGTCTGTGTCACTGTGTTATGTTATGTCTGTTGACTTTGCATGCCATGCGGTATAGTGAAACTTTACTTGACGTTTGACGTATGAAATTATTGAAGATATCGTTTAATAGTTTTGTTCACGCTTTCTATACTTCTCCTTTAAATTCTTAAACTATGATAACAATAACAATAAAAGTAATTTAGTTTAGTTAATATAAGTTAATGATCTGTAAATTTATAATAACTAAGAAGATAGGTAGTGAAAATAATAAACAGTGACATTAATAAATTGCTATCCAAATTCATCTTGTAGAGAATCACACTAAACGCAACAACTGTCAACTGATTCAAATCCACTTGACACATTAACTGATAATACTGCGCCGACGCAGACATATGACAAAACATAAAAAGTTGAGATCGAAGCAACTGTTAAGTTATATCAAAAGAAAAATCGTGGAATTAAACTCAAGATTTCAATCATGGTAAGCGAGCTGAGCACCGAACCTATGTGTTATCATATCACTAGTCGTTTTTAGTATTTAAACAATATTACGTAAAAAAGTATATTATGATAAGTGTATAAGTAAGCTTTCAAAGGACGTACGGCGGTTTTAAGAGAACGAAGCGAAGCGAGGAATGCCCACCCCTACAAAATTAAGCAAAAATATGTTCTCGTTGGACCCATGAAATTGACTTTAATTTTGGTCCGATTTGTTTGCTCTTTTTTAAAATTTAAAGATAAAAGATGTCTCTAGGTCTGTCTAGTGCCATTTTTTTTTAATTTAAATTTTTACATGTATTTTTTAAGCTCCAAAGTTAGTAAAATTTTAAGAACTTTGAAGATAAAATATTAAAAAACTAAAATAAAAATTTAAAAAGTGACACTAAGCGGACATAGCCTAGACTTTAATCTTTCATTTAAAAAAAAAATTGTTTAAAAATATTTAAAATTAGTGGTAATTTCATGTGCCCAACGAAACCTCTTTTGTAGTAGAAAATGGCTAAATACGGTTCATTTTTCGAATCAACTGATGTCGTCACAATGGGTAACAATGGTTTGTGACGGCATCGCTTCATTCGTTAAATGGATCTTCAAAACTAGTGGGGATTCCTCTTAACGTCTCTAGTCCTAAGCACCGTTTTATATTACACCTGCATCCTAATTTGACAAATAGAACTGCAAAGTAGTCCGTGTGATGTGTAAAAATATCGTTACCTAGGTGATTGCGGTTACAATATTCATTGTTCCTCAGTAACAATCAACTTTACATTGACAATTGAAAGCAAAAATATATACTTTTCATAGCAGTCGTATAGATAAAAAAAAATATTTAAACGAAAAATAAACAAATATATTGCAGTAACAATGGATTACCTATCATGAAACTGTCTAAGCTCGTATCAAGTTGACATGCAAAAACAATACCTACCTACACAGCATGCAATTTTCATTAATAATACTTATTGTTTTCATTTTCATTGCTTTCATTACCGCTTTGTATAGCAGCAAAAATGTAAAATCTTGCTTATGATTTGTAAGTACCTAATGTAAATCTAAACATTTGATTTATGATATAAAGTTGAATAGAACTTTGCTAATCTGAGCTGTGCTACTCTTTGTGCAACAGCGATAAATTACAAAACATAATAAACACTATAAATCTAGTTGGCCGCCAGATACGAGGTATATATTTCAGAATTTGCAGCCTCGATGCTGAATTTACTGATGCATGAAAAATAGATTGATTTAAACAGGTTCCCAGTCCCACCGATGTTACATATTATGTTTGCGTAAATTATAGTTTATTTATTGGAACTGTTTCCATTTGAATATAATTAATTCATATATTAACATATCAGTTTTCAAAATTAATTATTATGCATTAATACATAAATTATTTATTATTGAGCATACTAAAATATTACAAAATACATTTGCTTCTCATTTTTGCATCCTGTTATAAATTGAAATATTTATATGAACACGCTTGGACGTAATTTTCATTTATAATTTTAACACATATTTTAAAATAACTATGTGTAATGTAATTTCTGCTTGCATTATATTTGAAATTATGTCTTGCTTTTCAATACAAACAACATGACGTCAAAACCACAGATACAAAATTTAAAATAAATACATCTATTACGACATTTTAGTTATCTTTGTGATTGTCTCAGAATCGAAGTCACAACATATTTTATAAATTAATTTAACGGTATGTGCGGTTGTCAGCCATTAATTCCTGCCAGGGTTGAACTGGCCAAGTCGGGAAGTCTGCAATTTCCGACGGGACCAAAGACCTTTTGAAAGTCAAATTGCAAATTAATTTTTTTTGCTATTTTTGCCAAATTATTAAACAAAATATTTCTATATTTTAAGCAGACAAGTATACACTGGAGTGTACCCTGAATGAGAAAAATTTTAAAATTGTTCCTATCCTGCCGTAATTTCAAGCTTTACGTGCTTTTAAGTGAGTCACTCTGAAACATACTGATATTTTGGGAAGTGATTTTCGGGGCCAAATTAAAAATGTTCCCTACGGGGCTAAATGATGCCAGTCCGATCTTGACACCTACATTTTGTTAATTGATCTTCACTTGTTGATTTGTGTAATAAAACCAGTGATTTTTAATTTGACTCTTGGGAAAATGAAAATATCATCACAAACTTATAACTTATAACTTTGTTCATATTAAATTAAATGCCTTTTTAAAGAGGTCCATAGACAAAAAGACTTACCATGTTAAACTATTTAAAACATTGATTTGAGTTTATTGAATATAAAAAAGTTGCAAAAATCCAGTTTTATGAAAAGGAAAACTGCTTTCAGTTCCATTTCATCAACGAAATTTTCTTATAAGCGAACAAATCAAATGAAATACAATTACCTACCTATAATTTTTTGTACTAACTATAAAAATAATTTCAGTCCTATTGTATTTGAATATAAGCCAATTAAACTAACAAAATTTAGTATTCAGAAAAAAAGAAATATTTGTCAATAAATATTGAGAAGTCTTAAACCGAACAGCGGATACGATATAGTTTTGTCTATTTAAAGCATGTATAAAATTATTTCAGTGGTAAACTAATAAAACAAAAGTAAAATAAAGCGTTTGAGTAAAGTCGAGCTTTCAAATTAGTTTTTGTTTAGTCAGTGTTCAAATTCTAAAGTAAGACATCTGTAGCAAAGAAAATAAATGGCGCATAATTTCGTTTCACAATTCATTACATAGTTCACCGGTAAACACACATTCTAAATAGTCCATAAAAGCTATTTTAGATGTCATTAAATCGACTATAACTTCAAAATACATTTGTTCTTGTCTCTTTGAAAAAATACGTGAAACACGAAATATACATTCTAGAAACTAGATTATTTTTAGTTCTCCACGCTCACGAAATGAAACATATGGTTAATTCACCAAGAAATTATTTTGATAATGGAGTTTACTCTGTTTCGCTATTCTGCCAAGTTCTGCATTTGTATTGTTGAGTTATATTTATCTTAAGATAATTTGTTTTGAGCTTTAATATATATTAATGTGTTCCATACGGACTCGCATACGGATTTATATGCTGTTATAAATTTATATTGGAAATGTTTGACAAAGTCATTAGGTAGGTGATTTATACTAATGGCTTTGTTTTTAAATGATAACGGCTGGAATTTTTATGTGGAGCTAATTTCAGTATAATTAACAACAAAGAGATATATTAATCATATTAAGTATAAAATGTTATCGAACTTAAAAAACATAACTTTGGATTTATGTACCTGTACCTACTTACCTATAGTATTACGGACTTTTTGCTTTATCGTTTTTAGACAAACGTAAAAACAGGTTTAATTTCACGAATTAAGTTCAATGGAACTTCTACCAGGCTCTATCTTAAAACTTCAACATTTAATTTTAATTTTATAGACTAAAGAAAATTATACACAATTTACCTCGTTATTTACACTACCGTCGGTACTTCTAAATCAGAATACATAATGGTTAGATTACTTTCAAATTTAAATCAAAGGGCGAACTTTAGGAAAGTCAACGTCAACGGTCAACTTTAAGCTCTGGGCTGGGCAAAATTGAATATGTAAAAATATTTAATAACATAAAAATTCTAGTTTTTATTTACAACAGATGCATTAAAAAACCTCAGTGGGTGACAACCGTTGACCGTTTTTAACCAAATTTAACAAGCACTGCGAATATTTGAATATTATAAGATTTATAAATTAAAATATTTTCATAAGTTTAATATTTTTCCACTAATTTCACTTATAATTTCACACAAGAATTAATAAAGAATGTGTTAACTTGTTTTGTTAAAATTTTGAATACTTATTTGATGTAGGCGATAAAATCAATTCTTTATTTTCCTGAAACATTCAATTCACATGATATT
This sequence comes from Agonum fuliginosum, assembly GCA_947534325.1. NCBI lineage: Eukaryota > Metazoa > Arthropoda > Insecta > Coleoptera > Carabidae > Agonum > Agonum fuliginosum. The sequence continues at coordinate 11,015,835 of OX384037.1, read as the reverse complement.
GATAGTGTTGCCGCGAGACTCGCGACTAGTCTCGATCTCGTCTCGTCACGAAATTCGAGACGAGACCACAAAGCAAGTCTCGAATACATATTCGAGATCCAAGTTGAATTCATTCTCTCGATCCCATATCGAGATGAGTCGAGGAATTTGGCGACTAGGCGAGACGAGATGAGTGACTTTTTATTCGTTTTGGAAATTCCGTGACGAAACGAGACTCGGGTATACTCTCGACTAATCTCGACAATCGGCATCACTAGATATTGTCCTCATTCGTCATTCCCGATGTCATTCCTATTCTATTCTAACCCAATTTCAAATCCCCACACCTTCCTCAGGACACCATCACAAACGGTGCGGTTGGCGCAACCATTAGCGGTCAATAAACGTAAATCAATCAAAAACAGCGCAGCTTTTGACATGTGGAGCGTAGGGGCGCGAGTTGTGGAGGACAGGACACATCACGGTGTCGTTATTGGTGCGATGATCGATAGCTATTGCTCTGCCAGCGGCCGCGAATAGCGAATGTCCAATCAAAGTAAAACGAGGAAAATGGTAGACGAATCAATCATTACAGTGGCATTGGAAAAATAGAGTTAAGAAATGGTAAATGAGTGTAATTAGTTTTCGATGTTATTACTATACTTAAACCGAAACACACGAATTTAAAAGGTTTATTTATAACTCCAACCCCATATTATTTTCATCATTAGCTTAAACCTAAAACCGAAATGTTTTTATAACTGTTGCAGAACAATGTCATGGCATAGAAACCATAGAAGATTGTAAGTAAAAAAAAAACTGATACCTACAATATTAAACATAACAATGCTGATGCACTTATGTATTCTTACTTATTTATACAAATTATTTAATTTTAATTGTTTATTTTTGTATTTTTGTTGCTAACCATTCACCGGGATTAATTCTCAATAACATAATGGTATAGATATTATTGTAGTGGAATCAAACCACTCAGACCCAGTGGTATTAATTATCGTCGATTGTTGGGATCGAACTAGGCGGACACTCTACCATTGAACTAACTACTGGCCTTTTATTTAACAATTCCTTGTTGATGTGAAAATAGCGTAAAAACCTGTGATAGGTAAACTGGTAAACACCTTTTATAGATTATAGAGCTGCTTTTCCTCGTACTTTCATAAATACTTAGTTATATAATTTTGGTTAGAATCAATCAGTTAAATAAATTTGGTTATAATCAAAAATCTTGGCCGAAAAGCATTTTCATGGTTTACTAAAACACAATTCAATTGTTGTTTTGTATAGTAGTTGTTCAGAGCAGATAATGGAATTAAAACTGAGCTAACTAACTTAATAAAAATTATTCAAAATGTAGGTATAGGCTAGACTGTTTTCACTTGTACTCTGGATCAGTGTGAAAAACAATCGAATTTTTTTTATTGAAACATTTAAGTACAGCCTTTAATTTTAGAGTAAATACATGCTATTCAATTTTAATGTTAAGCAATTAGTACAGTACTGTAATTTCATTAGTTAAATTTAAATTTTCATTGGAATTCCATTTTGTTTGATATCGTTCTAATTCTATTTGTTTTCAAATCGTTAAAATTGCAGAAATTATAATCATGTTCCTAATTACTTTCCTAACGTTTTAATGTTCATTTCTCTAATAGTTCAGTCAGGAGAGTCAAAAATTAACTGAAACCCAAGACTAATACATAACCAAATGAAATTTGGCATGTGAGTAGTTAAGAACATACAGAAACAAAAAAAAAATTCGCTCCACCTCGGTATGCTCCGCTTCCCACAAAAATTTTTAGTTGAAACTCAAAATTTTCTTGTAACGCATTTTTCTCGAAAACTATCAAAAATTTTGGAAAACAGTTTTGACAGGATGAAATCTGAGGAAATTTGCTATCAAAATGGTCTTTGAAAATTTTCCATAAGTAGTCCGTGTAGGCACCAGCCGTTTAATATTCGAATGACTTGAGAATTTTCTGTATAGTAGGCGCTACATTGCGAATGACGTAATAAATTTGCTGCTACAGAATGAATGTGGTATAACTTCGTTAAAGAACATCATTTTGTAAAGATAAAAATTGCATTTTATTCGTCGAGGCTTCCACTTTCAATTGCACTAATAACATTTGCATTTCCGACCTCGTTTATACCGAGAAACTTGCTTTTTAAAGAATCATAACTCAGTATTAAAGAATTCTCAATATTTTCAATATCTATGAATGAAATTGTAAACTCGTTGAGGATTATCTTCACCAAATCATCCCCAATCACATGCAAATATTTGGAGGGTTGTGTGTTGTACGTCCGAAAAGAAAACTGGTTTTCGCTACCTTCTTTATTTATAGGTTATGATCTTTTTTTAGGAAAACTTCTGTTACATGTACGTAGTAGTACAATTAATGAAACAAATTACATAATCTTGTTGATTAGGATTTGTACTTAACGATAAGCTCATTAAAAATCAATTTACGGGGCCAAAAAGTGGTCTATTTTCAAAAATGCTCGTGCCCGCGATAAATAAAGAAATCTATGAGATAGCAAAAACCAGTTTTTTTTTCGGACGTACAACACACAACCCTCCAAATAGTTGCATGTGATTGGGGATGATTTGATGAAGATAATCCTCTACGAGTTTACAATTTCATTCATAGATATTGAAAATATTGAGAATCCTTTGAACGTCTTCTAATACTGAGTTATGATTTTTTTAAAGCAAGTTTCTCGGTATAAACGGGGTCGGAAATTCAAATGTTATTAGTGCAATTGAAAGTGGAAGCCTCGACGAATAAAATGCAATGTTTATCTTTACAAAATGATGTTCTTTAACGAAGTTATACCACATTCATTTTGTAGCGGCGAATTTATTACGTCATTCGCAATGTAGCGCCTACTATACAGAAAATTCTCAAGTCATTCGAATATTAAATGGCTGGTGCCTACACGGTGCTACTTATGAAAAATTTTCAAAGACCATTTTGATAGCAAATTTCCTCAGCTTTCATCCTGTCAAAACAGTTTTCCAAAATCTTTGATAGTTTTCGAGGAAAATGCGTTACAAGAAAATTTTGAGTTTCAACTGAAAATTTTTGTGGGAAGCGGAGCATACCGAGGTGGAGCGAATTTTTTTTTTGTTTCTGTATGTTCTTAACTACTCACATGTCAAATTTCATTTGGTTATGTATTAGTCTTCAGTCAAAACCTCTCCTGACTGGACTATAATTATTGTACGAGTGCGAAAGTGCCTATTTGTCGTTTCTTTATTGTTATTTAATACAAAATGGACAAGAATCGCAATTCATTCAAATTTTGTGCATCTTGCTGCAATAGAGGTCGTCAATCATGGTTCCCTACGATGTTATTGACAGATGAACCCCAGGGGTATTTTTATAGCCGCAATATAATTTTTAATATAGCGGCAGGCTTTGAACTAAGAACAAAATTGGATCTGCTTTGATACATAAACCACCATCTTATCATTTTATCTTCCTTCATAAACTCAACCCTAGTTTCAATCGAAATATAAATACGTCCTGATTTTTATCACCACAATCTTTTAAAAAATTCAGTATTAAAAAGCATTGTTACCGTCTTTTTTAACCCATCACTCTTCTTGACAACTTAAATTACTTGCTGTGACTTCCCTACAATGTTTTAAAAATTCTCGTCGCTGACAACAACGTATTGGGAGAAAAGCAACCCTTTTAGGTTATGTTAGCATAAGGGTTAACTACCCTATCCCTTGCGAACCCTTGCTCGCGAAGTGACAGTGAAAAGTGCCCACTTCATGTTGGTAAGGGTTGTTCGGGGTTTAAATGAAGTTTAAGTGTGATAGATTGGCTTTAAAATTCGGTCGACAAATGCTATGAATATTATCGACATTATTGGAAGTATTTGAATTGAAATAGAAATGTAACTGTTCGTATTTAGAATTCTTGTTAAAAATATCTGTGATTTAAGAAAAGTAAGTAGGTACCTATTTTATAAATAAAGAAAGTGATTCACGCACTAATATCGTTAACAAACTTTTTAATACAATTATTCGTCAAAAGTCAAAACGATGGCAAGGACTCACGAGATTGTGTTTATTCCGAACCGTAAGCATATATCGTAAAATTTGAAAGTGAAATGGCCGTAACCAAAATCGTCGACTATAAATTTTCAATTAAGTTAGTAATAATAATTTATATTCATTACTTATACGTTCGTTCAGTGTCGGATTTAGAATCTGAATGATTAATTTTTTCAATTTAAAACCACAAGCATAATCTTAGCGAAATACTCTAAATTGAAGCTATAAGATCATTAACAAGTAAAAGAACAAATAATTTTCTATTATTCTGTATAGGAAAGTGAATAATTAAGGCATGTATATGACGGGATGAGCAAGAAAACTTTCAATAGGGTACTTAACATTTTTTATATTGCAGAAATTTTTATTTTTGTACAATATTTGACTTATAAGAAGATAATTAATGTTAAAAAAATGTAAAAAAATCAAAAATTATGTTACCAATGTTTATAAAAATTGATTTAAAATTTACATGCTTCAAAGCAACGCCTCTAATGTGACGTCACGTGTGCTAGCCATAAGCCGCAGGTGCGTTGATGTTTTATTTGGGAGAGATGTTAGGGGGTTATTTTGTAATGTCAAAGTGACAGCAATTTTAAAGTTTATTTTATTTCTTACCTGAAACTACTCTTTGCACAAACAATATGTTGTAAAATTAATACTTATATCGCTTATATCTCAAAATAAAGACAAAACACGCAGAGGTTCTATCTTCAAAATTTCAAAATTGTCACTGTCAACACAATTACAACAAAAACAAACTTCCCCTTTGCCCGACAGACATACGTAGCAAAAATAGTATAGCCGTCTTCGTCTAACACTACGACGGCACGTAGAAACTTAACCCAAACATGCGAAGCACACGTGACGTCACATAAAGCGCGAAAAAAATACCTGAATTTTGAATAATTTTTTCCTCCTCTGTAGTAATAAAATTTATACAAAATAAAAAAATACGTCAAACTTAAGTTTAAAATATAAAAAAATCAGCATAGGTGTTAAGTACCCTATTACCTACTGGGCATTTGACCTTGGATGAAAAAAAAAACACCTGCGGAGCATTTTATTACCAGTTTTTATTTATTTTAATTTTTTATATCTTTGGGCTCCTCTGGTCAAAAAATCCTAAATCCGCACTTGCGTTCGTTACTTTAGTTATGGTTAAAGACTACTATGATATCGGATACGTGATGTTACAGGAAGATCTATTGGCTAAAAACTATATTTTTATAGTAGGTATATGGAGTTTACGTTGTTGTTACCAGCTATAGTCACGTTTAATAAAAAAATATAGAATTAAATCCAGTTAACAAGGGTTTAGCATTATTGTGTTACCTATGTTACATTTTCCTCTTGCATTTTGCATTATTAACATTAACATGGATTATCAAGAATAATTTAATGCAGGTAGGTACTCATTCTAAAACAATTAATATGTTAGGCTTTAATTAGCTTTTAATTGATTAAATAAATAATTATCGTATGTAAAATTATACTTCTTAATAACTTTATAAAGAATGTAGGTATAATGATTTGTGTTGTGTATTTTTTATTCACTTACTTTAGATGTAGGAGTGGTTCACTCCTAGACTGCAACAAAACAAAACAAACTAATACAGAACTGATTATCTACTAAAAAATAATAAAATATAATACATTTTTATCTTTAAAATTTGTTTCTTTCTTTTGCAAGGAACTTTTTACTGTGTGCAAGTAGATAGTGTGTTATAATAAGAATTTTATCTGCCTTATTATGTGTAGCAAAAAATAACAATATTTAGCAAAACAATAAATACATACGTTCACTGTAAGATAATTACGATTGATAATATTAATTACAAGTACATCATGCGAAGTTCATCAAATAAATTGCAAAAATACTCGTACATTAAAAAATTTGACGCCATTTCGATATCAGTTATTTAGAGCGATATTACTTGTATTATATGCCTGTATTTCACAAATATCAGTGGTTAATAATTTATGACAACGCACCGAAATCAATAAAATGAAACGTATATAACATGTTTTATAGATAATAACGTGAAATAAATTGCTCATTGATGTGTTCCACGTGAAACATAAAACTAAAATAAAATATTTATGTTTTTGACATTAGTAATCGCATATTTTATGTACGTAACATATGCATTATTGATGAATAGTAGTTTATTCTGGTAATAAATATTATTATTGTAGTTATATAAATACGATAAATTTTCCGCTCTACTCAAATTGTAATCATCTGACCGACCATGTTTGTATGTACGAGATTATTTAGTTGTTAAATATTTATTATTATTAGGAATATAACTTTATTATAACAAATAAGTCATCATTAATTACGTTTTTATATATTAAATATATACCAAGGTACTTTGAAGTAATAATCAAGCTATTATTTTCATACAAAGAGGAAAAACATTATAAAGTATCAAGCCAGTATTAGATGAATGAAGACACGAAAGCACGAAACAAATTAATTTTTTTTAATGATACAGATTAAAACCAGATAGAATATAGAAACTTATGTAAAATAGCTTTGGAATCCTCTTTCTATAAAAATCCTATATGCATATATAGAGTGTTTAAAAAACATATTTTGGTTCAAACCAGAACACCTATTATATAATATTATTATGTGCACAAAAATAATATCCGTGGCTTTAAAACAATAAAATGAAAATAACATTACTAAAGACTAAAGAGCAAATGATAGACACCTTAACATACCTACAGTACCTACTCAAGATTTTCTAATAATTCTTTAAAAAATTAAATAAATTTGGACGAAAAAATAATATTTTATTTAACCAATCTTAAGCTTCCTTCAAATAAGCATTTAATTTGAAGGTTTACATTTATGTTTACGTTTAAGAATGATTAGATACATTCATGTACTTAACTGTACAACCATCCGCAATTTTCACTTTCTAGCACTAAAGTTTGAATTCTCCTAACTTTAAGTTTATGTTTACCACTTACTAAAACTATTTTAATAATATCAAACAAAATCGTTCCGTTTATGAACTCGTCAATGAGTAACGTATCAGAGTCACCTATGATGATGATCGAAAGATCGAAACGCGTCGTGATCAACCTAGTTCGAGTCTTGTATCCCAGTTAGTGTTGTGTTTGGTTTTTTCGGGTTTTTTGCATTGAATCATACATTATATCGATCTTTGTATCAAACCTCACACCATACACTAATCTGGATATATTTCTCATTGACGAGTTCATAAACGAAACGATTGTATTATTGTGACAATGAACTTCGGAAATTCAGAAATAATTAATTTTAAAGCTATTTTAAGTTTATTATGTGAATGCTGTGTTTCTTAAACTTAAATATAAATGTCAACCTTCACACTAAACGCTTATGTGAATGAGAATTTAGGTTTTGAGAAGCCGATGAGGACATTCAAAATCCAATGTGGATACATTTAATTAAATTGCCTATAAACTATTATAAAAAATAATTTTAATTTTAAAACTACCATACGTAAACGTAATAGTAAATCGTCGTAAAGATTACTTAGTAAAGTAAAGTATAACAATATAATAAAGTGTAAATGAAACCTGTAACGTAAACAAGATAAAAATACTTAAACAAATTCACAAAATAAACAAAAGAAAATCTAAAATAAACAATAACACAATTACAAAAACGATTAGTCAATTCCTCGGTCAATTTATTCAAAACTTGAACAGTCAATCAATCATAATTAGGTACATTCTTTTAGTTATTTTGAACACAAAATCAAATCGAAACAATAAACACATGCAACGTCCTTCAGTGGAATTACGCACATGTCACAGCATTAACAAGAGTAAATATCTAAATATGCATGATGCTTTCATAAAGACGTACTAGCTAATTTGCATAAATTACACCGTATAACATGGCATTCTACATAATACGTGTTGAAATTATCAACGAATTCTTCTTAAAATGTCAACAACAATAATTATTTAAATTATTTTTATTGTAACAGAATACCTAGGTACCTACCAAAATGGTTTCAAAGCTAATCGGATTTTTAAGATATAGGTTATGATAGGTTAATTAAAACTTTTTATTAGTACCTATTTCACTGTTTGAAATATTGCCTTATCAAAAGATAAAGGCCTTAACCAAATTGTATAAAAATGAATTTTAGTTGATATTTATAGTTTAAGTAGAATTATACATACATATGCATTACCTACATACCTTTCACGCCTATTACCTATTTTGGGTGTATATACTTTTTATTAAAAAAGTTTATTTGGATACATTTAATAATATGACAAAAAAAGATTTTTTCCTCTTACAACTATTATTTATCAATAATTCAAATAAAATGTACCTACCTATATTTATTAAGTTTATATTACGGAAACCATTCACAAGTTAGTGATAGGTTAATGATAGGTTCTTATTAAACTTTAAATTTATTATAGGTGTACATTGCTTTTGCTAGCTAGAAATCGTGAAAAATGAAACAAATTTTGTATTTACTGCTTAGTTTTTAACTAGAAGTACATCGGCATTATTATAGTAATACCTTATTTAAAATTAAAGCATGCAATATAAATATAGGTACATAATTTCAAAATAATCAATAGGTATGTGTACCTTGTTACATTTATTAAATTTAATTTTACAACGTAATTGCACTAATAGCAAAAAGCTAATACTTTCAACAACGCGGATAACAAATATATAATTAAAAGACCGTAAAAGGCTCTAAATAAAAATATAGGTTATAATATGTTAATTAAAATGAACTTTATTTGACATTTTCAATTTCTCGCGATCTTAAAACAGCTCACAATACTAAATGTCATAAACTTTATAGCATAATTATTTAATCTAAAGCTCATTCTTTCAGATTGCAGATTCTGTAATGAAACGAAACAAAAACACTAATATGCCAAGCTACTTATAAATTAAATGGAAATATTACGGGCACATTGCCAAATACAACAAAAGAGTAATTTTAGATCGTGCACGTGGAGAATTTCCATATCATAGATTTTATTAATACTACAAAAAAAAAAGCTCTCACAATATTTATACTCTCCATTTTAAAAAATATAGAGACATCAAATTAATTAATTGTTAAAATTTCTTGAGAAAAAGTACCTACGGCCCGAATAAAATGACACTAAAGAAAAAATGTATGTTTAGCAATTAAAGTATTTTTATTTATAATTGAAACTGAATACATTCTAGAATATCTAAATAAAAATAAACGAAAACATCGAAAATACCTATTTGTACCATTATTTTGAATTAAAACATAATTTTTATAAATAAGATATAGGAAGTGCCAAAAGGGGCCAAAAGTATGATATTAAATATTATTATTATTATTTAATAAATGGGTAATACAAAATATGAATAGGTAGGTATGGTATAAGTATGGTACCTATAGGTATATATGGTTCGAAATTTTAGTATATACGAGAGAAAAATCCTAATTTTAAGGGTTTTGGCCCACTTGATAGCCCGGTAAAAATTTAAGTTCTAGTCCGACCCTGCTTTGCGCCCCTATAATCGACGACTAAAAGTAAAAATTAAAATATTGCCCCCAGTAATTTATATCCTTCCTATCTTGCATCTCATGAAGAAATAATATTTCAAAAATAATGACATTAATAAATAATAAACTAAAATTAGTTCAGTATTAAGCAATGAGTTATGAGAAAACAAAAGAACACATCCCGGAAACAGTCAAGTAACAGTACAATTTATAGTAATTAATATTTTTTCACGCTTGTCATTGTACAAAAACTCTAACATTATTTATTAATGTAATAAATTAGCTACAAGACATTTGATTGTAGCGAAACAAGTTTTCAAATCGGTTAATAATACAACGCTTAGTTGTGAAGTACATTGTTTATAGCTGTCGCCCAAGGCGAAATATAGTCAATTTCGCTTTAACAATATATTTAAATTAATCAGTTACTGGTACAGGTGTGCAAGAACTAATGAGGTTACTGTGTGCCGCACGATAACATTGTGGGCTGGACTAGTAAGGCTAATACGAGTAATCAGCTTTCGCTGTAAGAATTTTGTGCAATAATTACACATAATTGATTTATCTACTTGGAACCTTTTAATTTTATTGACATCTGAGTTTTAAATTTCATCATTATTGCTATATTTGTTTCAATAATTCAACAGTTTATTTTGGGTTTTGTTGTGGCTGTAGGTAACATTTTAAGAATTTGTAATAGTACTAAATTAATTGTTGTAGAACATAGAACCTAATTATTCATAAATCACAATATCACAATAACATTTAATTTTTAGTTTAGAGCTATATTTATATTTCTTTGTCAACTTTTATTTTCTCTTGAAGATGACTCACCTTCAGCATATACAAAATTATGTAATATACAAATATTTGGTCAATATGAACCAAATTAATTCTACAGAATTATAAAACAAGTGACTGATTAAAAAATTATTCAATAGTATATAAGCTACTTTTTTGATGTTATGTTATAGATAAATTTATTGTAATTTTGTAGTACAATTAAATGACCAACAGATAAAACATAATGATAAACTACTTAGGTAGGTATACAATATAGTAGATAAATCTTTATAATAACATTAAAAATCCATTATAAATATAAAAGTTAACTTTTATATTGGTATATATTTTGCTCTACTATTATATTAAAACTTCTCAATTAAAATTCTTTATAGAAATTTCACTGGAAAAATGTAATAACAATTCCTACAAAATAGAAATTTCAAATCAAGATAGGTATAAGATAAAACTTGGATAAAACCTACGCTATCAATTAAATTAAATCAATTTATCGATCTTGTTATCTGTATCTCGATAGCAATTTCACGTTTTAAGATAACTTAAGCTACCCAATTAAAAATTAGTAGCCCAGAGAATTCAATTAAAATAATTATCCAAAATGCCGAACGGAAATATTCCGCCTTGACCTGTCACCAAATAAATAGCATGCCAATCAAACCACATGGACCGCGAAATTTTTAACACTATGTGTTGCAAACGCATTTCACTCGCCGCTGATATCAAACCAACCTGTGTAATTACAAAATAAATTAGTCGTCACTTTATTTGAAAATGTAACATAAAAATTAAATATTTATTACAAAATTATGTATGTTTTTTCATGTAGGTAATATAATATAATACCTCATCATCATCAGCAAAACAATAATTTTAATACATCAATTATTAGATGATTATCACACAAAAACACATTTATTTATATAATGATCTATTTTAAGAAAATGATTTTAATAGCTTAGTATAATTACACAGTCGCGCCAACGATTTGTGTTATAGAATTCGTACATTAAAATATTTATCTATATGACATTGCATTAAATTTAATTATGGTTATCCATGTATATTATTTTAAATAATTTGATCTAATCAGTGTACCTATATTAATTATTCTTTTTCTCTTTTAAACCCGTTTAAGCTAGAAAGGTGCATGTACAATTTTCTCCAAGTATAGTAGATCATTTTTTATTTATGTATAATTTAATCAAATTGACTGGTAGAGTAAACTGTGATAGTGGCATAAATTACTATGATTAAACGTCAACTTCAAAGTGTTCCGAAATTAAATATTTAATATTCACTCGCTGATACCTGATACCATATTATTTAACTGCCTATAAATATTTAATTAAGTGTATTAAATTTATAACGTGTATGGTGTGTGAATATTTATAGTTACGCCTCTGTATTTTTTTTGCTTTTGAATTTAGAAACGCTTTTAACAAATCTTTTCTTTTGACTTCAAAATCAAACAGCTTTTTGCCAATGCTTACATATTGCAAAACGTAGTGGACAACGTCAAATCTCATATGACTTCAAAATTACTGATGATAATAATTCAAAATCGTAAGAATTTCATATAAACTTATTTTTATTACCGTCTATAATGTAGGTAGGTGTTACGGTATTATGAGTTGATTCTATATTTTTGATAAGACGTATTACGAGTGTGTAGACCAATAATTATTTACTTCATAAAGTCAAATTTATTAATATCAGATTATAAAACAATAAGTCATTTTTTTAAAGACTTTTATATTTTGTTTTGTGTATGATTATTACCTACATTATAACAGGGTGGATAAAAATCGTGATTTTTTTTATTTAAATCAGATTTTTTTGATTTAAATCTGATTTTTTTGATTTAAATTAGATTTTTTTTATTTAAATTAGATTTTTTAAATTATTTTTTTAAGTGCGTTAGAACAGGTATTTTGAATTACATTTTTAAATATTATGAATATTCCAAAGTAAATATTAATAATAATAATAATGTACCAGTAGACTAAATGAAAAAATTTGTCTTCTTTATTTTTGCTCTTTTAATTGTTTTATTTTTTTACTGGTGATTTCTTTGTATTTTTTATGTAATAAATACATATACAGGAATAAAAATTATTAATCTTTTATTTAAATTATTAAATTTAATTTATCTTGATTTGAATCAATGATTTTTGAAAAAAAAACACAACCCTGCATTATAATAATTATTGTTAATTGTTTCATCCTACCATAGTTTTTATAGGGAAGAATGTGGAATATTTTTTCTTTGTAAAAGAGTTGTTTTCGTTTCATTTTCATTTCAAATCGAAAAATAAAAAGAAACTGCATGTTGCAAACATTTTAATCATGAATTTTATTGTAAAAATTATAATTACTTTGACTGCAATTTTGCTTATCAGTTTATTTATAAAATATTAATTGAAATAAATTTATTTTAAACGACAACAATTTCCAATAATCGAATATTAATAAGCATTAAAAATATTATATTGTAGGTACATTATTTTCCTTTCATAATAAAATATAATATACCTACCCATAAAATTATACAACAAACTCGATATAGAAATATTATGAATTGACCGATATTACAACTCATAAATATAATATATAATAATACCATTAATCATAAAAATAAAACACCATGAATCATATCACGTTTATTTGTAAGTTACTGTTTTGAAAACATTAAGTATTATTTGTTATACATATATCTCTAATCATAATCTTAATCACGGTCAGTGCGTTTGTTTGTGATTGTTGTTAAGTCGGTTTTACAATAAAGCAAACATTCTAAATTCTGGAATAAATAATTGAAAAGGGCGCAGCAAAAAAGTATGTTCTAATTCTATTTTGTGCATTTTTATATTAAAGTTTAGTTTCAGAATAACAAAAACACTTAATAATATTATTGTTGTTGTGACATTTGATATTGGCCGTTACGGGTCGTAATTTTTGTATTACCTATAAAAAGTTAAATAGATCCCGGATACAGATATTGATCTAAATAAATTGTAACCATATAATTATATTCTAAAATGTCAAATAAAAGCTGTTCATTGTACAAAGTTTTCATTGCTCTGTTTCTTACAGAAAAAAAGAATATTAAACAAAAATAGTGTAATGTGGGTTGGGCTTTAGCCGTGACTTTAGGTAGGTACCTACTATATACGTGCCAATTTCTAAGATTTATTTATTAACCTTCCGGTGATTTAACATTACCCACAGTCAAAGTAAACATTTAACTTTCTTTCGAACACAATAAGAAGCTTAGTTAATGAGTCAGCTAACTGTCGTGGCGCTGCATATTTTCATTTTGTTTTCTACACAACTTCATTGCGGTTTTGCGGATCCGTTTCTATTTTGTTTTAGAAGCAATGAAACAGTGATAATTTGTGACTTTTATTATCTGGGAAAGTTTTGTTTTTCTGCGGTTTGTGAACACTAATGGAAGGTTGTTTCTTTGAATCTTGATAAGCGTGGTTATGCGGTTATATTGGTTAGTTTGTGCAGATATTAAGCGACAATTTAAAAAACAATGTGATGTTTGTTTATATATTATTTTATAATTATACCATGACAAATAATAAATATAACATGCATGATACGAGTTGAACGAAACTAGTTTGTTTTAACTTCTAATTCTATAACTGATACATAATTAATCTAGTTTATCAAAAATGTAGTTTAACCTATATAAAAAATTTCTGCGTCTACCCCCGAAATTCCGTATTTCTGACATTCACTGCTCTCTTCGAAATTCGAATAAATGATATCAATGAGTGAAAGTAAAATTTCATACAGTGTAGGTATATTAAATAATGAAAATGTATAAAATAAAAAATATAGAGTTGTAGAAAAACCCGTGTCGAAAAGGTCTTACATGCTCATGTTTCTTGCGGAACTCCCCTTCGGGTCGTTTCACAAATAAAATCCTACAAGTAAGATGCATAAATTTATACCTTATGATCTATGGCTAAGTGTACATTTCTATTTTATAATCTGCTTTCCTCCTGTAGTTAATCAGGTTTTACAGTATGTTAAAATTTAAATTACTAGTTCTTTTATTTTGTTTTTCCACGACCATATACGAAACTAACAATTTCCATACAGATACCTAGCTACGAAAATAAACAATATCAAATATCCGTTCAAACTGTTCGAAATGTTATCAAACAAGTAGCCATATCGCCACAGTTTAAATTTTTGTTTACCTTTTAGTAGGCGTCTGTTGTCGTTTTGACATTTGATAATGACAAACACGACATAAAAAGTGATGTATTCACATAAATTAAAGTTGTCCATTTGCTGTACCTATCTGGTATAATTTCAAAATTTAAATATAATCTATATTCTTGTTATTGAAAATTCTGTATCATTAAAATTATGCCAATGACAGTTGACTTCAAAATATATTCATGAATAAAATGTTTAATATTTATGATCGTGGGAAAAATGGTGTACATGACTCGCAATAAGTGTCTATCGAATGTTGTGAGATTTCCGATCTCGGCAAGCCTCGTTCGTCAACATTATATATTATATATAATATATTATATTAATATACTATTTTATACCATCCTTATGATCTCTAACTATTGCGTTGGTAATAATTCATATTGAACGTACAATTTAACTAAATAAAATACAACGATGTAGGTTGTAGGTTATGCTCTACCCCTTGTTTTCTTTCTCTCATTACCATACACATGTCGAACATACATACAACATACAGTTACAGACATACCACTTGATAATTTTTAGCCATACTCCGAACTTGAACTGATTTTGATTGCAAGGAACATACCTGAAACAAAACAAAAATATATTAGATTAATATACATGTACAATTTATAAAGATTATAAAATCAAATGTATAACATGAAAGAAATGTAAATTAGACTATATATCAAAAATATTTTAATAAAGTTTACGATCGAGGATAGTTGATTTTGGAGTTAATGCGAACTTGGCTTTCAGGATCATAGAAATTAAATCACAAAATATATTGTAAGCTTAATTTTAATATAAAGTCGGAGTTTCGGCCATCATCATTAATCATTACAGCATTACAGGGGAACAATGAACACACGCAGGGACGCAAAGTTGTCAATCAGATCGAAGGAGTTCTTAACATTGTATTTTGACTTAGTTACATTTTTAAGTACATTAGAAAGATATTTCGCAAGATGGTATAGGTCGGTGTATCAATAGTTGAAGTGATAGGGCGTAAAGGTACTGCAGGTTTGTGAATTTTTGGAGGCATATACATTTTTCCTGTATGGGTGATTTACAGCAAGTTCTGGATGTTAAATCGTTTTAAGATAATTCTTAACTTAACTTACGCATTTTAAAAATACAAAAAGAAAAAGGGAATAATATTATTCAGAGAAGTTAAAAAAGAAAACAAATTAGCTCCGTAAAAAATATCTACTTACCCGCATTATCGAACCCGAGTTTGGTGTTTTGCAATAAAAAATAAATGAGTTGATAATAAATGATTTGAGTATTTAGTTATCTGTGGGATGATCACAGCATTTATGGAATTAAAGGCCATCAAAAACTGACGTAGAGTAATTATAAAACATCAAACGCGTATCTGGTGCCAATCAATGCAGCCATATAAAGCACAGCGCACCGTAATTTCTCGACAGATGGTCCAACATACGAATTAATATTCATGACGGGACAAAATGCTGCCTGGATATGCTAAATACTGATAGCACTGAACAGTGAATACTGATTGATATGTTGCACCAAAAACACGCGCACTAACGCTTTCATAGAATGAAATCATGCGAAATGTGCCCATCGTCGAAATATGAGAGATGATCATTAAAATAATCTTCAGTAATAATTAGACATTAAAAAACGATATTTAAATTGAAATTATACATAAAATTCAAAAGTTTTTTTCCGTATCTGAAGCTTTAGAGGCCAATTTCTCTCTAAAGTAGGTATTGGTGCAAATTTTATATCGTAAGGGAGAACTTAAAACTTTCCAGGTAACGTCAGTTTTCGAGCTCTATTGCCTGGACAAAACAGAACAAAACAAAATTTTCAAAACTACACTCGTAACATTAATGCAAAAGGCTATTCAAAATACTTCTCAGGTATTTAACTATAAAGTAGTAAATAATTATATGACATTCAAGAAAATGTAGAATAAGTATATCTGTAAACCGAAGTAATATTTAAAATTGGTAAGAATGCAATATTTTCACAGGACTTATTGCAAATAAATGTGATACTGATAATAATTGACAGTATTACGTAGGTAGGTACTTTTTAAATATTAACACTGTAAACGTTAGCTGTTATCAAATAACATATGTATTTAAATACTTTAAATAAACAAATGCACTGTATTGGTTAAATCCATAGCTTAATATTAGGCAATTAATAAATATCCTAACTTTAATAATAATAAAAACAGTTTAATATACAATAAACCTAAAATATTTTATAATCTACCTACATAAAATGTGTATTCAAATCAAAATCCCTGATCCCTATCTAAACTAAACAATAAAAACTACGAACGCTTCGCATCAGCAGTCAAAAAGTTAAAACGTATCACTAATTGCACGTTTAATTTTTTGCTAAAAACCGTTCAACCAAAAACTAATTTATTTTGACAGAACAATCAAAACAATCGAGCGAAACTATGTAAAAACAATTGCCAATCTATTATCCTAGTTCCCACCGAGTGCGCTGTGACAGAAACAAAACACCAACTCTAGCATGACAGATAATGACGTTACGATGACTTATTCAGCATGCGATTGGCGCACTTTTATGGCAGTCTTGTCAAGCAACACGCCACAGAGCGGCTTACTAGTTACCGATACTAAACGACAGAGTGACCCAGTTTCCAGCAAAGTATGAAATTACGTGTAGAGAAGTCGTAGAAAGATAGGAACATTTTGTGCGGTTTCAGATTTCAGAGTTGTAATAGTTTAATGGGATTGCAGACTTGGCCGTAAGCAGATTTGATGGATAACTTAAACAAATGCAACCGGATCCAGGAAGTTTGTAGTTTGTTTCTGAAGAACTGTACACCGGAATTCGCTTACGGTTCAAAAATAAATTGTGTAGGTAATGCATATTGTGGACGTTGTTTGTCGAACTGTTCGTGAAGAAATTCAATACTATTCTCGAAAAGTTTAAGTAAGTTTATGTTCATTACAAACTTTCTTTTCAATAAAAGCCATAATAAAATGTACCTACCTATCATAATAAATAAAAAAAAATGTAATTCAAAATTGGATAATTATCAATAATTAAGCACCATTCTCATAAGGATTTAGTTTGAAGGTTTATATTTACGTTTAAGAATGTTTAAATTAATTCGATCATTCTCTCTCCAAACATTATTTTACCAGTTACGACAGCTGTTTTAAGTTTATTATGTGAATGCTTTGTTTCTTAAACTGAAATAATATATAGGTATGTAAACCTCCAAAATAAATGCTTATAAGTATTATAGGAATGAGACTTTAGGATTAGTCGAAATATTCAATCTTCCCCTGAAATCTTCTGAATTGTAACTTCAGGTTTCAGCTATAGCAATATATTAATTTTCATTGGACAAAGTTCGATTAAAACGCCATATGACAATTAACTCAAATTCCAAATTTTATAAGACTCTAATATACTAAAATTGCTCCAGGCTCCAGTAAAGTGATATTTCTTTGCAATTTTAATGGTTTGCCAAATTATTTTTTACGGTTTAGTTTGGTTCGCGGTTCGCTCTGGTCGAGTTCTGGTTTTCGTTCCTGTTCCGATTCGTTTCGGGTCCCTGGATATTATTAATATATTTAGGTATTAACAGAGGTTTTAACTATACTTATATTTAGAGCATTATGGAGATTACCCTGTTCGAAGGTGACAAGTTTATGAAACCAAAGGCCTTTTGGCTTGATGTTCTACTTACATACATAATGTATCTTGTATTCAAGCAAGGCGTAAGTAAATACGCAATAAGATAGGTACTAATAAGACAAATATAAGTGCTGCTTTAAATGTTTAAATATACAAAGTAAAACTAATGATACAAAACAGTGATCTCATTAATCCTTTTATCATTCCCATCTACCTCCAAAATAATTTCGCATTAAAATTAATAACCCACAACGAGACATCTCAAAATCTCATGGCATGGGCGTAGCAATCACTGAAAAAACAATCTCTTGCTGTACTAGCAAGATCAAGTTGCCTTGTATGGTCAAGAGACAAGCAACGGAGCGAACATCGCCGTGAGACAAAGAAGACTGCGAGAGAGAAGCATGAAGAACCGACAACATACCACGGGGACAGACAGGTATTTTAACATATTAAAGACATTGTCGGTCGTGTCGAATTGTAATGTCCTGCTGGTAATCATCAATGTAAGGTTGTCGAGCGGGTGAGAGACATATTATAGGTGCAGTAGACCACATTGGTTGCAGCCTAAATTTCACCTGAATTGAGTAAGTCCAATTCAAATAAAATATGTTAAAATGTTATTACGCTCAGTTGTCAAATTTAAGTATGGATAAAGTCGTATCCCCATTATGGTCGACACTATCGATTTACAATATTACTAATGAGTAGATCTCATTCGACATTCGATGCTTAAAAGAGATGTAGTCACTATACAGCAACATTGTGGATCGACTATGTCGACCGTAATGAGGATGCGGCTTAAGACTAATAGTATAATAATAGAAGGTTGTTTAATATTTTCGTATTAGAGCGTAAAATAGGGAAACACGGTACTACAGCAAATAGTTTAAATCATAGAAGAAAAAACTAAACTACCCTGAAATAAAATGCACATATAGAAATGACTCAAATGAATTCACACTACATTTGCTGAATTCTCTCGCAAATGGCTATCACCTATCAGTATACTCATTTCTAAACCAAATTCGGCACTATCTTCAATAAGCTCTTATTATGGTGTACCTACGGGGATGAAACAACACTTCCAATTATTTATTCATTCAAAAATTATTGAGGAACAATAATTTTGATGTATTCTTTCGATAAGAAGAAATCACACATCGAACAGACTTTACAAGAAATTAGTGTAGGTGCCTACTACATTTTAAACACCACATCTAATCGAGAATCTAATAACTTACAATTATTAATCAGTTCACGTATTATACCATTCAATTTTTGTCTTCTAGGTCATCACATAACTTGTATGTTGTATATTTGCAACATATAAGTTGAACGTCAAATTAAAACGTGTTCCAGTTTATTACAGTGCATTTAAAATAAGTAACTGTTATCATTATCCATAAAATAATTCATAATATTTACAATTACATATTAAATACATTAGAAGTCTGGGATTTTCTTGAATTATCAAATAAACTGATATTTTATAGAACTAAATAAATTTTCCTCAAGTTATTATCTTTACCACAACGTTAAACAAAAACAAAAAAAATCTGCTGTGGCCAGTACACGACCTCTCGCCTAATTCTGCTTATTCTACTAATCTAATAAATAGTTTTACTTACATTTTAATAGTTTCATGTTCATGTAATATGTAAACGATAATGTAAACCAAGATGCAAGCAAAAGATGTCAACTGTACTGTCACTGTCATTATAATTCAAAATTTGAGTAAAAACAAATTTCATATCATGGACAACAAGATACTGGTACTTAGTTGCACTTTATTTTATTGCTAAATACTACCAGATTCAGCAAATTGTATTTAAAATTAACTGTACCCATAGATAATTATATTATCTTTTATTTTTATTTGCAAAAATTGTCATAAATAAATAATGTACCAATTTATTTAAGAAAAACTATATCAAGTTCCAAAAAGTACTACTTCCGGTTTACGGATTTCTACCAAAATCTTATCCGGTGTTAAGATCCCTTTTAAAACCTTACATATGAAATTTGGTTATTAAAGGTTTGATACTTTTTCAGTTATCGTGGACGAAAAATCGTCAGTCCATACATTCATACAAACACACACACACACACGCACACACACACGCACACACATACACACACACAGACATCATCGGGAAAATATTAAATTTGTATTCTAGAGACCCTGAATCGTGCTTATCCACCAAAAACTCCTACTCGAAAATTTTGACCCATTACAATACCTCTCTTATAGAATATGAGGCGAGAGGTAAAAATAACGTTTGTATCCTATTTATTATTTATCGCATTTCAAGTGATTATTTACTACCGTGATTCACCAATTACTTTATAATACAATATAATTGCTGTGTTATGACAAACTCCTTGAGTGATTATTTTCAGCTGCTTCTCATGTGAGTTTCACATCCGTCACGTATGTGGCTCGCCACTAAAACACTTGTTAAGATCGTAAAATTAATTAACTTAATTAAACCTGCTACCAAAATTGCTCTTAATTAACACGAGGTTTTAAAATTCCGTGCTATAATTAAAAAGCGGCATGTTTATGATGCAACGCCAAAAGGAAAAAGAAACTTTTTTGAAATTTCTTACAAATTGCCTACAACTTTATTCCATTTATGCCGAGATTGATTTACAAATTAGACTCAAATGATAATTAACTGAATTTATGATATCGTTAGGAATACCCATAAAAATTTCCGGCTCACTGTAAAATTAAAATAGTTTATAAAAACGGATTTTAGTTTCACCAAAATATTTTCATAATATGTATTTAAAAGCTTGTAGCACACCAGACAGTCACTTCTTTAGCAACTAGCAATGACTTAAATATAAAATTATTTTGTAATGCCCATGCCACACTTGTATTGAAAATTGTCATGTGACGAAAATCTCTCGTACTGGATGTCACACTTTTATGATAAAAATAATATGAAAAATTATATAAATTATTTGGAGTAGCAAACGCTTTCTTCTGATTCGGTATAGGACGTGTAAGACGGAAATAGCAGCGCTTCTATTTTTCGTCATACACAGTTTTGGTCATACATGATCAGTGTATTATAAATGTGACATGGGCATAAGGAAAATTATGAAATCACATCTGCCAGAAATATTTTAGAATTGAACGCAAGTTACGTAATTTATTATTATTTAGTACAGAGTACCTATATAGTAAGTTTGAAGTAAAGAGTCGGGTCAACTGTGTGAACGGGCGGAGATAATAATTTTTGTGTAGGTATACTACATAGTACACAATTTGACCAAGTACTGCTTGCCATATTGAATTCCACACCATAACCATAAGTAACGACAACGACAAATAAAACACTGATCGCAACAAATTACAACTATCAAAATAAATTATTCACTAAGGGGTAAGCATCAGTATGAGAAAATTCCTGACTAATGTTTCTGAGATACGGAGTAGATTCTTTGAAGATTCTGAATCCTGAAAAAGAAGAAGTTTTCTTTTTCTAGTGAGAGTTACCTGTTAAATTGCGGTGTCGCTAAATTGAATAATGAGTTTTGGAAAAGAAGAATTATATTGATTGCTTCAAAACCATGAATTTTTTAAATTAAGATTCAGGATGTTGGTATAATCTTCAAAGAATCCTCGTGCGAACAGGGCTTATACGCCCAAAATTCTCTCTTCATTGCAATAGAACTAGGTATATAGGTACATAATTTGTAATGTCACTAAATTGATACACATAAATTGGGTAAAGAGGTAGTACCTATGTTAGATTTGTATTAAACTTAAAAATACAATGAATGCCGTATAATTATTTTTCGAGTTATTTTTATTTAAAAATTGATTCATTCATTATTCATTCTGTTGGTTTAAAACATTCAAAATGATTATCTACCTACTATAGATATCTCTAATGAAACATGTTGTCTTTTTGTGTACCATAGAATTTTCTTGCATGCGGGTTAATTTTAATTTACGTCACTCCATGATATGTAAATGCTGGTACACAAAAATACAAATATTTGCATAGCTACTATCTTAATTTCAACACTTTCAATAGATACTAGAAATATTTCCAATTCTTCTCCGGCATTTCAGCTATTTTGTGAGCATTCCCATTCTGTTCTCCCTTGTAACGTAAGACGTGGCAACATCGCAATCGACCGCTTTGTTATCGACACGTCGACGGGCGCTGGCTCAGCCGAATCGTCGAAATGCAGAGTTGCCACGTGGCAAGTCAACGAACGATCAGGCCGACTTTACGGCGACGTTCGTTCTCGGCCTGTGCGTATTCGAACCAACATCCTAATAATAATTGTCAGTTTCCGTCACACGTACAACTACCTGTCATCTGCGTTCCATTGATAATTACAACTACACTGTAAAAAATTGATGTAATTTTACTATGATTTTCATTGTAAGTATTACAATATTTTTTAGGAATTATACAAATTTATGTAATATTACTGAAAATTATATTAATTATGTGGTATTACTTAAAATGATGTAAAGTCACATTATTATAGTAAAAAATACAGAAAAAAAATAATTTTACGTAAATTTGCACTGTTTATATGGCAAAAATACATAAAATGGAGTAAAAATTACACTTAAATGTTGATAATTGTGTAATATTACATCACCTTTTGCTTTTTCATTTTTTACATCATTTAATATGAATTTCACATAACATTATGTAAATTTTCAATAATTATGTGATAAAATTACCTGCAGTTATGTAAAACTACAATAATTTATTAATTTATTATGTCATATTACAGAAAAATTTGTTTTTTGATTTTTTAATGTAAAATTGCAATAATCATTGGATATAATTACTTTTAAAAAAAGTAAAATTACAATCAATTATTAATTTCCTGTAATTTTACATCACATTTCAATTTTTTTATTTTGTTACATTTGTTCAAAATTTTGTAAATGTAAATTTCACATTGTTTAATGTAATTTTGTAATAATTGTGTGATTTATTTACCTACAATAGTAAAATTGGATAAATTATGCAATATTACACTTTAATTTGTTTCATTTTCTCACATGTTAAGGTAAATTTTAAATTCCCTATGTAAATTTTTACAATTATTAGTATGTATTATTTAAGAGAACCTGTACTTTTTGCCCAATCTTTATTCTTACGACCGCAAAAATTTAACTTACGGAAGCTATTGCCATTTTAACAATTAACCTGAATTTGCAAATAAATGAATTATTATTATATAATTCAAATGTGTTGTAAACAGGGTTGTTATGTTTAAAATAATTTGTTTTAAACAAACTGTTTTAAACATGTTTTAAACACGGCCTAATGTTTTAATGCATGTTTTAAACTGTGTTTTAAATCAGGTGTTTAAAAATGACATCGAAATCCATTCACGACGCATAACACAAACAAAACAAATTCAACTACCGACCATCGGTGACTCCGCTCCTAGCTACGCAGCTAGAGCGATGTAAATCCCCGTCCTCGCACAAAAAGTAGCATTGACGACATATTTCGATGGAAATAATATTTATTTAAAACAGATATCCTGTTTAAAACATGCTTTTTTGTTGTTTAAAACATGTTTTTTTGTGCAGAGTTAAAAACATGTTTTAAACCAAAAAAACAGTTTTAAACAGTAAAAAACAAATGTTTTGTTTAAAATTGAAAAAACATGTTTTTTTTCAACCCTGGTTGTAAATACATAACAAAATTTCTCGTAATTTTCTTATTTTTAAAATTTATTTGTTTGCATCATTAGAGGATAAAGTTAATTTTGAATTTTAAAAAACTGTAATAAACACTGAGAGAAGTATTAATTAATTGTTGTATCAAATTTTATTTGTCATATTTAATCATTTTATTTAAAATATTTGTTAGTGTAATATAATAAAGTAATACGATAATTTGGTAAAAAGGTACTGACAAAAACCACAAAATAAAATTTTTAATAATATCTTTCAAACATACTAATTGGATTGATTGAATAAGAATCGAATATTCAATGGGTCAATCACTATACGCAGTTCGCCTTTCATATTGTTATGGGATTAAATTAAACATTATTCACAATGTACGCCTTTATTATTAAAATAACAAACACCAAGTCGCCTTGTTTTATAATACACCGATGAGAGTAGAATAATCGCCACTGTTATCAGATTACTTTCGTAACACTATTTTTCAATTTATTTTACAAACAATTTTCGTCTAACAAAAATATTTCTATTTGAAAAAGCGCGGGGTCACACCATCTCCATCTAGCGTGAACAGAGAAGAATAATCTTTATGTTGAAGGTTTGAGCAGTCGAAGTCAAATATAATCTGCTAAACTCAGCTGTCTTTTTTGTGTTTGTATAATTTTTGTACGAAGCATTATGTAGTGTGTTTCAGTTTATGTATTAGCATTTGTTTTGTTAATTTGTTTTGAAAAGAAACTACTTGTTAAGGTAAGAACAATTCTAATTAATTCGTAATAATTGTACAGGTTTGTGAG
>OX384037.1:10041058-10386058 GCA_947534325.1 Agonum fuliginosum | reverse complement strand
TGTCATTGCGATTTTCTTACCGAATATACACTTATGTTCAAGAGAAGTTGTTGGAAAGCACTAAAAAAAAATTCGGAAAGTGAGAGAATGTTAATAGGATGTAAACCAATTCAATCCCCAGCTCAGTCTGAGATTTTTAAAATATTGTTTAATTAATGATTATTTTGGAAAACAGAGTAATCTTACCGTTGCCAGAGTTGTCCTCGAGGTCATTCCATTCATCGAGAACTCTGACGGAACCATCTTCACCAATTCCAACGAAAGTGAAGATAAGATGGGTGCAAAGTGTAGGTTCAATTTGTTCTACATCGAATTTACCATTGCCTTGGCGGTATACGGCCCAGCTGCCGTAGTAGCACACTACTTTGTCTGAAAAATCAAATCAAATGTAAATTTTAGAAATCGACACTTCTGGAAAAATTATATGGTTGAATAGCATATGCCTGTCATACCGGTATGCCCGATGAAAAAGTGTATGACATTTTGATATTTAAAAATCTGTTCACAGTGAAATTTCAAAGTACTCTACGCACAACGTAGAAGAAACACTCTTGGATTAAACACTCTACAAGTAAAGTCTCTGAACGTACCCATAGGCCCAATTTTACCATTTCCCTTTTAAAATGCGGTTAGTAAACATGCGGTTAAATATAACATGAAGTTAACATGGAGTTACTGTCGCGAACGTTTTTCCACATAAATAGAAGGCTCATGTTAACTAACTCCAAGTTTATGGATATTTCTCATTAGGTTGGTATGGTTTTTTCATAATCAGTTGTATTTTATACAGATGGAAACATTGAATGTTGACAGGTGATTGATTCAAACCTCACTATTTTTCATTGTATATGTAATTTCAAGTAGAAACAATAAAGTTATTTATTCTTATTGCGTAAGTATTGTACACAGAGAATAAATATGTACGTAGGGAAGTAATAATAAACAATAAATATAACTTATTTTTTATAGTAGCATGACTGAAAAGCAAAAAACTGGAAAAAGAAGAATTGGAAATTTTTCTTCGGAGGAAGAATATATTCTATGTAACAAAAAACTATTGTTGATTCCCTGACTTATCTGTTACATGTCGAATAACATCTTCAACCTCTTCAATGATGTTTTCAACAGTTCTTGTTGATAGACGAAACCTTTAAAAAAAATCTTTTCCACTATACTTTTCAAAATTATTAGGCGTTACTATTAGTAATATTCTTAGTGCCCTTATAGGCACCTCTTCGTCATCGCTATATGCATTTATGTTATACGGATTCATTTTGTCTGTCAATTTTTTAGGTTAGGTTAGGTTAGTAAACACGAAGTTAAAATCTTAACCGGTATTTATTCCACAGGTTAAGATAACATGTACTTTAGCTTGATGTTAAGGATAACACCAGTTGGAAAAACGATTTTTGTAGCTAACATGAAGTTAACACCATGTTATATTTTAACATGGAGTTGGTTAAATTGGGCCTAAGGCCCAATTTTACCATTTCAATTTTAACATGCGGTTAGTAAACATGCGGTTAAATATAACATGAAGTTAACATGGAGTTTCTGTCGCGAACGTTTTTCCACATAAATAGAAGGCTCATGTTAACTAACTCCAAGTTTATGGATATTTCTCATTAGGTTGGTATGGTTTTTTCATAATCAGTTGTATTTTATACAGATGGCAACATTGAATGTTGACAGGTGATTGATTCAAACCTCACTATTTTTCATTGTATATGTAATTTCAAGTAGGAACAATAAAGTTATTTATTCTTATTGAGTAAGTATTGTATACCGAGAATAAATATGTACGTAGGGAAGTAATAATAAACAATAAATATAACTTATTTTTATAGTAGCATGACTGAAAAGCAAAAAACTGGAAAAAGAAGGATTGGAAATTTTTCTTCGGAGGAAGAATTTATTCTATGTAACAAAAAACTATTGTTGATTCCCCGACTTATCTGTTACATGTCGAATAACATCTTCAACCTCGTCAATGATGTTTTCAACAGTTCTTGTTGATAGACGAAACCTTTAAAAAAATTCTTTTCCACTATACTTTTCAAAATTATTAGGCGTTACTCGTAATATTCTTAGTGCCCTTATGGCACCTCTTCGTCATCGCTATATGCATTTATGTTATACGGATTCATTTTGGCTGTCAATTTTTTAGATTAGGTTAGCTAAAGCCCTGCTTACTCGTGCAATAGTTGTACATGCTGTGGAATTTGAAACTTCGCATAAATCGACCGCAACCGATAAAAATGAACCTGTGGCATAATATCTTAAAGATAGCAATACTTGTTCTGCAGGTGATAATGCATGGTTTCTGAAATGAAGTAAATTAATATATTATTATTATTATTATTATTATTATTCTATGTAACAAAAACTATTGTTATCATCTTCAACCTCTTCCATAATGTTTTCAACGGTTCTTAAAGATAATCGAAATCTTTAAAAAAATTCTATACCACTATATTTTTCAAAATGATTGGGCCTTATTCTTAATATTCTTGCTGCCCTTATAGGCACCTCCTTCGTCATCGCTATATACATTTACGTCATACGGATTCATTTTGTCTGTCAATTTTTTAGGTTAGGTTAGGTTAGTAAACACGAAGTTAAAATCTTAACCGGTATTTATTCCACAGGTTAAGATAACATGTACTTTAGCTTGAAGTTAAGGATAACACCAGTTGGAAAAACGATTTTTGTAGCTAACATGAAGTTAACTCCATGTTATATCTTAACATGGAGTTGGTTAAATTGGGCCTTAATGTGACTAACGTTTTTTTCTTAATATAAATTCACATATCTGTAATTCAATTTCAGATATCAGAAATTAAATTTCAGATATCAAAAATTGAATTTTTGATATCTTAAAATAAATTATTGATATCTTAAATTTGTCGAATTCATGATATCAATAATAATAATATATTTAGTGATATCAATAATTCATTTAGTGATATCAATAATTCATTTTCAGATATCAATAATTATATTTAAGATATCTTAAATTCAATTTGTCATATCTGGAATTCAATTTCACATAAATTGAATTACGGATATGTAATTAAGGATATGTACATATCCATAATTCAGTTTATATTGTTTAGTAGGTTATTTTAGAATATTACTAGACCAATAATTGTGGATATCATTAACTGAATTACAATTATGTTGAAAATAGAAAAGATTTAATAATTACCTGGAGCAGCAAATGAACTAACGAAGAAAAATACGACCAAAAAGGCCGAAACGACTAAAATTTCTCCCTTCATAATATGTATGATCTATGAAAAAAAAAGATTTTTTAACCTAAACTACAAGTATAGAAATGATCAGTTAATGAAGATCGTTACTCCGGCAAAGTAAAGGTCCCGGGTTCAATCTCCGGTGGTGCTCATGATTTTCAAATTATTTTTTTACGTACTTTATAAATATTTAATTTTTACCTCTCGCCTCTTGTAATCATGCTAAAATTTCGATAGTGAGTTTTTAATGATTAAGCACGTTTTGAGGTCCCTAGAACACGATTTTGATAATTTCGCGATGATGTGTGTGTGTGTGTGTGTGTGTGTGTGTGTGTGTGTGTGTGTGTGTGTGTGTGTGTGTGTGTGTGTGTGTGTGTGTGTGTGTGTGTGTGCGTTGCGCGTTTGTGTGTGTGCGTGTGTGTATGTGTGTGTCTGTATGTGTATGTGTGTGTATGTGAAAATAATTTCAAGTTATGCTCCTTGAGTAGACGAAAAATTCTGTTAATAAATTTATGCTGTATTTTTAACAACAAGGGAGATATCGACGACGGGCATTTCGATGACTCACCCTGTATAAGCAATACTTATAAGCATAGTTTGAAATTTTTATTTTTTATTCTTTTTTGAAAAAAGGCCTGGGATAGTTTTGTCCCTGCAGTAATTAATGTGAACCGATTACTGGGACAATAATGTCCCTGCAGTACTAAGAAGACACCAAAATGTTTGTTGTTATAGCTTCATAGTACTGTTGGGACAAATATATCCCATACAATATTACTGCAGGGATATATTATTTATCCCAGAATCTTAATTTTTATTGTATAAGCTTTCCTTGCAAAATACTGTATAAACAATTTACCTGTCACTAATATGATGTACTACAATTAGAAAATAATGTCAGATTTATCTCTACACCATCAAAATACAGTCTTTATGACAATCAAGCAACCACGTGTGATAAACGACTGGTTTTCACTGACGCATGTGCTAGTGGTTTAGTAGGTACTATCCATTCAAAAATGTTAAATGAACCATAAACTAGTAAGTTATCCCATCCCAATGTAATTTAAATGAGTGAATTTGAGTACAGATTTTTTTGAAAATATTTTGGGACTTATATATCCCCGCAGTATTGAAAGGGTTAAATCAATTTCAAGGTCATTTCAAGGTCACCATCGAATGTCGCCCTTCAAACTATGTAACTTTTATTTCAACAATTTTTTTTTTATTTCACTTAGGTTTTGAGTTATTTGACTACCTATCCTTTTCTTTTGCTCACCCTGTATATATATATATATATATATATATATATATATATATATATATAATATGACAACTGTCATTAAAATTTATTAACAAGATTAGTAATTTATTGAATAGTCGTAGAAAATGTAATCTGCCGTATTGTTAAAGTAAATATTTAGCAAGTTATTGTTAGAATTTCTATTGACATACCAATAGCTGGCGCAAAATAAAACCACCATAGTCCACTTTTAAACTAAGACTAGTAAAACTAAAAGTCACATTATTACGTAATTTATAGGTAGGTACTCTTTAAAAGTCCCAAAAATTTTAATTTATATATCTATATATTTAATCAATGACTATAATAATGTAATATTGTAATTCAGAAATTATTTCATTAAATTGAATCACAAGCATAATAGAAATCAACTAGACCTTTGTTTTTAGTTCTACTAGTTTAAAAACTGACTATAAATAGTAATAATATTGTTTATATTTGTAAAAAAAATTATCTATAACAACTATAATATTCCTTGCACAAAAATTTGCTTTTGTAAATTTTAATTTAAATATTATTCAATAAGTCTACCTTACCTTCGCCGAAAATGATTCTGCAAAGTGTAACTGCCAAAATTCGAACTCCTTTCCTTATATAGGGTTAAATCAATGTATTTTATCTTATTTTAATATGTAGGTATAAATTTATTACAACACTAAATTTTTTATTTCTAAGTATTTCAACATTCAACATTATAACAATATAGATAATATTCCTGTTTGAAAATGTTGCTTACAGCCTATATAAAATAACTTTATCTAGTAATTATTGCTATCTGTCACACTTTACATAATTTTGCAGCAATTACTTTTCACTTAAATACACTGACGAACAAAACATTCAGGTCAATTTATAATAAAAAATCTGACGTGGCCAGCACACAACTTCCCGCCGTACCTGGTACCTAGAGTACCTAAATAGAAGGTACATTTACAACCAATTTAGACCCTGCGTAATTTTGACTTGAAGTGGAAATTGTGCCGACTTAAAATTTATATCATTTACAACCACTTCGTTAAAAGTGAAAATACGACATGCCATCTGTTGTAAATAAAATGTATTTTCTTGGTAAAATACGTATCTGTCATATCGCAAATTTGACGTTTGGTATGAAAATTTTATAAATATAAAACATCGACTTTATTTTCATAACATTCATTGGTATAGAAAAAATAATGAATGATACAGATTTAATTGTTTCTTTGGGAGCACTTGCATGTGTCACGGCAGTCGCAGGTCCGGAGCAGGCCACGGCGTATAAAATCACCGTGTCGACACATGGGGCCACGGCGTATAATATCACCGTGTCGACCCATGCTACACCACAGGGTCCACGGCGTATAATTTCACCGTGTCGACACATGGGTCCACGGCGTATAAAATCATGGCGTATAATTTCTATCCCCACCACAGGGTCCACGGCGTATAATTTCACCGTGTATAAAAGCAGTGAGGGCCACGGCGTATAAAATCACCGTGTCGACACATGGGGCCATCGCGTCGACAAACGGGTCCACGGCGTATAATAACATGTTCATCAGTCTTGTCACTTTTTCTGTGGTGGCCAATAGCAGAACTAAAATAGTATGAAATAAAATCTTACTTATAGTAAACTGTTTTGTTATCAAATTCACGTTTAAATTTACTGATGGTTAATGGTGACACGATGACATTTCGAAATATACATAAAATCTTATTATAAATTTATTGGTTATTGTAAGTTTAATATTATGGCTTGTGCATTTCCCAAAAATATGTCATTTTAAAAGTGGCTGAATATAGGAAATTTTTTATCATGTAATTAAATTAGAAAAAAATTCTTGTGAGTGGAACTATATTTATATTAGTAGTTAAAAGTGTAGGGTATGGCAGGAGGTCTTGTGCTGGCCATATCAGATTTTTTTTTCTGTCAAAGAGCAGTTCTGACAAACCTATCCTGTCAGAAAAGTGAGTGCGATAGATACAAAGTAACATGAGTTGAGTGAGACATCAAAAGTACGCTGTGTGACAATGGAAAGTGCGGTAAATTTGAACGAGCGCTGTGATCACAATACACATACACAAGCATAAAACCGTGTTAGCGACCCCTTCACCCCCAATTAAACTGAATGTATTTTTGCTTTTGTAATTGTGAATTTTATATAAAATATGATATGATAATTTTGCAACGTGTATGAGCATTAATAAAATTCGAGAGTTTTTGCCAATATCGGCAACAAATTGTCGATATTTCTGTCGTGGAATCCAGGATTTAGAATACAGTGAATCTGATCCAGGCGCAGATAATTACCTGTTTCTCCGCTCCGATAATCTAAGTTACATTCAAAAATGTGTGTACCTAGACCTACTTATATGGAATTTTATTCCAATTTATTAAACTATATTATTTACTTTATTTATTTTTTTATAATAAAAACGAGTATTTAACCTTGAACTAAAAACATTTTCGCCTGTGGCGCAGTTTTTGCAATTTTTTCTAAAATTACCCCCATCTGTACTTGCGTGGCATTGCGTCTCAAGTTATCTGAACATATTTTGATATTTTAAATAATTGCGACTTACTATTTAACCAGAAAAATTTTAATAATTTAGTTTTAGCAAACCGATGCTACCTGTATAGGCTAAAATGCGGATTTTCAGTTTTACAATAAAATGTATACATTCGACGGGACGTCGGGACCCAGAGGTTTTAGAAACTATTCAAATAAATGTTAGCTTTCAAAAATTATTTAAACAGAAACTTACCGCTACCCTGACAGTCTAAAGTAGCATCATTTTACGGGCTTTTCAAATGTGTATAAGTTTTCATTTTGTTAACAAAATTATCAAAATTATAGGAATTAGGAAAACACTCTAATTTTATAAATGCTCACATTGCAAATTTATCATATCGATATTAAAACACATAATTACAAAAATAAAAATACATTTAGTTTAATTGGGGATGAAAGGGGCGCTAACACGGTTTTATGCTTGTGTATTGTGATTACAGCGCTCGTTCAAATTTACCGCACTTTCTATTGTCACACAGCGTACTTTTGCTGTTACACGCACTCACTTTTCTGAAAGGATAGTTTTGTCAGAACTGCTCTTTATGACAGAAAAAAATCTGATATTTTCCTAAATAATTCTTAAATAGTATCATAACAGAAAAATATTTGAAATATACTAATTACAGATAATTTTTGTTAATATAGGTATTGTATACTGCATGTGCATAGAGGCATA
This sequence comes from Agonum fuliginosum, assembly GCA_947534325.1. Taxonomy (NCBI): domain Eukaryota; kingdom Metazoa; phylum Arthropoda; class Insecta; order Coleoptera; family Carabidae; genus Agonum; species Agonum fuliginosum. The sequence continues at coordinate 10,378,273 of OX384037.1, read as the reverse complement.
ACTGCACTTTTACTTTAATTTATTAGCAACTTTAATGAATTAATCTTTTGGAAAAGCGTGTGTATCTTCTAATTTAATTACATGATAAAAATTTCCTATTAAATATGCAGCCACTTTTAAAATGACATAAAAATGTCGATCGAAGAGCCATCTTTGGGAAATGCACGAGTCATAATATTAAACTTACAATAACCAATAAATTTATAATAAGAATATTTCGAAATTTCATCGTGTCACCATTAACCATCAGTAAATTTAAACGTGAATTTGATAACAATAGGGTAAAACAGTTTATTATAAATAAGATTTTATTTCATACTATTTTAGTTCTGCTATTAGCCACCACAGAAAAAGTGACAAGACTGATGAACATGTTATTATACGCCGTGGACCCGTTTGTCGACGCGGTGGCCCCATGTGTCGACACGGTGATTTTATACGCCGTGGCCCTCACTGCTTTTATACACAGTGAAATTATACGCCGTGGACCCTGTGGTGGGGATAGAAATTATACGCCATGATTTTATACGCCGTGGACCCATGTGTCGACACGGTGAAATTATACGCCGTGGACCCTGTGGTGTAGCATGTGTCGACACGGTGGTATTATACGCCGTGGCCCCATGTGTCGACATGGTGATTTTATACGCCGTGGCCCGCACTCCGCAGGTCTACAACAGCAAAATAAATGCAAACGAAGAAAAAGGCGAATTTGGGTACATCCAATACTTCATGCTCGGTATAATCAAGGCGCATATAATAATTTATTGCAAGAAATGCGTTTATATGATCAAAACAAATTTTTTAATTATACCAGAATGTCAGTAGCGTCATTTGATCTGCTACTATCTCTTATAGGACCAATAATAAAAAAAACATTCCCATCGTGAATCTATTCCAGAAGGATGTAGACTAGCTTTAACGTTACGGTTTTTAGCTACTGGTGATTCATATCCTAGTTTGGGCTACGCATTTAGAATTGCTACATCAACAGTTTGTAATATTATTAGAGAAACTTGCAACGCAATATGGCATATTCTTCAGCCTTTATATTTTAAATCAAAAAATACAGAAAAATGGAAAGACATCGCCGATGAATTTTATGAAACATGGAACTTCCCTAATTGTCTTGGAGCTCTAGATGGGAATCACGTTGTTATCCAAGCTCCAGCTAATTCAGGATCTAGCTACTACAATTACAAGAAAACGTTCAGCATAGTTTTATTAGCAGCTTGTGACGCAAACTATTTTTTTACATATGTGGATATCGGAGCCTTTGGATCCGAAAGCGATGGGCAAGGAGTCAAAAATGGTTTAGCTTTTGTTTTCAGTTGTAACTGTATTTCTGATGTATACAAATATACAGCTCTGTCAAGATGACATAAAAAATTAAAAATTTATTCCTAAGACGGTTTAAACTTAAAAATATTGATAGAAAATATTATCTACATAGGTAGTTCTAAATAATAAATTATGATTATCAGAGCGCAATCATTCAGTTCCACAAGTAAAATATTATACCGTCATTTTTGACAACGTCAATCACTTATAATTTATAAAATAGTAACCAAAGAGCAACATTAGGAAACAAAATGTAACTAAATATATATATATATATATATATATATATATATATATATATATATATATATATATATATATATATATATATATATATATATATATATATACATAAAAATATTAAATTCTGAGAGTAAAGTAAGCCGAAAAACAAGTGCAAACACAATTTGGACTACCAATAGAAAATGACCAGTGCGTTGTCCGTACCACAGAACAAAAGTCCGTACTCTTGTCTATTTAGGTACTCTACTGGTACCAAGAAAACTGACTTATAAAAAATGTATACCCACATACAATCCGGAGAATGAATGAATCTTTTGATATGCTTTTGATGCAGATTTTTCATTACTTATTAATTTGCATTTTCTGTTTTATTTTTCTGTTTAAATAGTCTAGATTTTTACTCTTCTGTGTTTAAGCCTTTCTTCGTTCAATTACTAAAACATTTAATACCTTACTTATGACTTAGGTATATGGCGTTAGTGTCAACGTGTCATCCGTGTCACCTGTCAATATTACGCAGAAACAAAAATCAACCAACGTAAGTTTCAAATGAATTTTCCTCTTATTGTCATTGTCATTACAAGTAAATACTATACCTATATATGTATCAAAATTTATAGAAATTTTTGACAATGATTCTTTTCACTCGTTAAAAAATATTACTTCCGGTGAAGACATTTGTACCAAAATCTAATGAGCTCTTTCAATTTGTATTCAAATGTAGGTATAATATCAAATATCAACATTTTTAATACGTATTTGAGATATCCGACCTCCAGAAATCCGGCCCGGACCACACATATACACACACACAATATATACACACACGCACACGCACATAATATAGTCATCATCGTGAATCTATCAAAAATGAGTTGTAAGGACCCTAATTCGTGCTCATCCACTTAAAACTCACTACCCTATTTTTAGCATGATTCCAATACCATATATTAGGTGGCGTGGAATAGGGATTATGGTATTAGGCGTTGTAGTATTAGGCGCCCTCCTGCAGATCTCAGTAGTTTGGGACGGGGAAAATCCGAAGCACGACTACGTCCCCTTGACGTCCCACGTCAAGGGGCCCAAACGACAAACTAGGACTACGTACTCAGCATTACCGTAGGCCCGGCGGATATGGAATCGAAAGATTTTTTATAATTTTTCAAATTGTATTTTTACTAACTACACTCGGCAAAAAAACGCACCACTTGACAATGCACCCAAAATTCCGAATTTTTAGACCGCCATAACTCAGTTGAATTTGCTCGAAAATGGACGAATTTTCGAGTTCTGGCAAAATTTAAGTTTCCTCTTTAAGGTCATGCAAGTTAATCTGACGCAAAGTGGCAAAGTTCATTTTACCCCCTGCCACCCTCTTTTTAAAAAAGTTCTGGATAATACCGGGTGTAAACAAAATCGTGGATTCAATCCACTACCAAGAGGCTATAAAGTTCATTCATTTTCCTTACTGAAAAAAAAATTGAGTTCTTCCGATGATGTGGCGCGAAGTTTTGAAAAATAATTGCAGTTTGTGCCTTTTCGGTAATAGCTCGGCTAATTTTGCACAGAAGCTGCAAAAATTTTCATCAAAAAAGTAAGTAAAAACGTAAAAACTAATGCATTGCGTTCAAATGTGCAAATAGAGCATACCAAAATGGCGGATACCATTAGCAAAATTGCTATATTGTTTTATTCCAATGGTCCCTCTACAAATTTCTATCCGTTAAGATTATGAGATACGCGTTGATTTGTCGACGATGTATAAGTAAATTTAGAGCAGTTTACTGATTGGAATTGGAAGAGAATTTAAGGCGCTACACTTGTGCCAAAAATATAGTGAAAAAGGAAGCTTGCTATTACAAACTGAGTTCTTGTTAGAACACCTACACTATTCATATTTTATATATAGATAGTTAAAAGATGAATCTAGAGTGCTAAGAAATTATATTTTGAAATACTTAATAGTAATAAATTAGTAAAAACTGCCGCGCGACAAGGGGGGTTCGCCCGCTTCGCGGGCTCAATAGGCGAGCGGCGCACCCCCAAAAACGTGCCTAGAAAAACAACTTAACCTCTCATGGAAAAACTAAAGGTTGCAACCAGGTGGAATCGATCCGTTATTTTATTGCAAACAAAAAACCCTTGAAAAAACCTAAATACAAATTTTTGATCCGAGTGGCAGGAAATTTGTTATTAACAAAAATGTTGCAATATTAAAACAAGATAAAAAATCTGACGTGGACACCACATGACTTCCTTGTACGCCTATTAAACTGTTCATACTGTTCTACTAAAATGTAGAATGTAGACCTCCCGGCCTAGGCCATACCTACTTTATTCTTTTAGCTTATTATACAAATATATTAATATATAAGTACTACTACTACTATACTCACAAATATATTTTAGTCATTTAATTTAAACTGCAGAAGAAGATATAAACAATATTTTACTATTGTCACTGTCACTGTCATGTCATAATCATTTAAATTTTACGTAGTAACAAATGTTAATCGATCATGGACTACAAGATACCGAAATACTAAATTATAAATATACCGGGTGTAGAATTTTTTTCTGACCTATAGGAAATACAATGTTAAAATTTTAATTTCGCTCTAAGTTTTTACTTATTGATTTTAGAGTAAAAGTGTAAATACAAAAGATGTTCAGAATAAAAAACTGCATCGAATAAGCTTAAATTTTTTGTTCAAATCGATTTCTTTCACGAAATAAACATGAAATAAAAATTAACAATTTAGGCTAGTTTCAGACTGCCATGTAAAATTAAACAAAACAAAAATATTTATTCCGTCACTCTGACAGTTGACAGATTTGATATAGTTGTTCTAATTGATTTATTGAACCATAAGAAGGATTCACTAATCAAAAAAAAAATTAATAATTATTTTATTTTACTTCTTTTCTTCCTAAGGTACATTTTATCGTAATTAATTGTAGTGTTTATTTTTACGTACGTACGTACGTACGTACGTACGTACGTACGGACGGACGGACGTATGTGTGTCGCATAACTCAAATACGGTTAGACGTAGAAAGTTGAAATTTTGTATTTAGGACTGTTACAGCATCTAGTTGTGCACCTCCTATTTTTGGTTTCAATCTATAAACCGGAAGTAGTACTTTTTAAAAATATTTCGATAAATATTTAATTTAACACAAATTTTTTTATTTTAAATGAAAGATTATGTGATTATTACCTAAAATCGGTATTTTATAAATATTTTTGTATCTGGTATCATTTAGGAATAATTCCATGATCGATTAACATTTGTTACTACGTAAAATTTAAATGATTATGACATGACAGTGACAATAGTAAAATATGCTTTATATCTTCTTCTGCAGTTTAAATAAAATGACTAAAATATATTTGTGAGTATACTAGTATAATATGTTAAAAGAATTTATTATATTATTCTACATTTTAGTTATTAAGAAAAGTATGAACACACAAGGCGTACAAGGAAGTCATGTGGTGTCCACGTCAGATTTTTTGATCTGGCTAATTCATTTTATTTTTCATGGCACTCTATGTAAACAGCTCAAATTTATCAAATTTAATTTACGTTTATCTCTTGACAGGAACCTTTTATATTAATAAATAAGCGCTCGTTTCATGCAGTTTTTTATTCTGAATATCTTTTGTATTTACAGTTTGGTTCTAAAAGCAATAGGTAAAAACTTAAACAAAATTAAAATTTTAACATTGTATTTCCTATAGGTCAGAAAAAAATTCTACACCCGGTATACTTTAATTATTCATGATAGCAGATACAAAAATATTTATAAAATACCGATTGTAGGTAATAATCACATAATCTTTCATTTAAAATAAAAAAATTTGTCTTAAATTAAATATTTATCGAAATATTTGAAAAAAGTACTACTTCCGGTTTGTAGATTGAAACCAAAAATAGGAGGTGCACAACTAGATGCTATAACAGTCCTAAAAAATACAAAATTTCAACTTTCTACGTCTAACCGTATTTGAGTTATGCGACACACATACGTCCGTACGTACGTACAGACGTCACGACGAAACTAGTCATAATGGATTCAGAAAAGGTCAAAACGGATATTTCCGTAAAAATCTGAGAACCGAAATTTTTCGCGATTACAATACTTCCTTATTACTCCGTACAAGGAAGTAAAAATGGCCCCGCAAGTAGTTTTATTAGGTTAATTGGCTTAAAATAATCACTTTTTGTCTCTTGGCATTTTTTCGAAAAACGCACCCTTTTCGAGATATAGGCGATTTTAAGTCGAAAAACGGCCAATATTGTCCAACTTCAAAAAATCATATCTCAAATTCTAATGCACCTTTTTACCTTCCGCTTACCTGTAAAGGAAGGTATTGGAATCATGCAAAAAATCGGGTAGTGAGTTTTTAGTGGATGAGCACGAATTAGGGTCCTTACAACTCATTTTTGATAGTTTCCCGATGATGTCTGTATGTATGTGTGTGTGTATGTGTGTGGTCCGGGCCGATGCCGTCTATCGGATAACTCAAATACGAATTACCCAAAAATTTTGATATTTGGCATTTTACAATTGTATACGAATAGAAAGAGCTCATTAGATTTTGGTACAAATATCTTCACCGGAAGTTAAATTTTTTGAAGATTGAAAAGATTAAGTGTCAAAAATTTCTATAAATTTGGATAAATATAGTATTTATTTGTTATAAGAATAAGAGAAAAAGTTATTTGCAATTTACGTTATAAAAAAATTGTCTTTATCTGGTAGCATTAAAGAACTGCAGTAAAATTTAAAAAATAAATTTATCAAATAAAACGTTGAAATCTTGTAATCCATGTTCGGTTGATTTTTGTTTCTGCATAAAAAATATTGACAGGTGAGACGGGCGACAAGTTGACATACGACATTACAATAAATTTTAAACAAAGAATAACAAAATCGGCAATCTTTGCACATGAAATGGGTGAAAAACATGTAGTTTCACATCCGTTGTAAAAGTACATATCAATTATAAGACATTTGACCTTGAAGGAAAAAAAACTTTTCTACTTTACAGGTACTGTGGAGAGACTCTGCCTGAAACCCATCACGAAATGAAATCCTGGATACGGCTCTGCTCAACCCTATGCAGAGGTCCATTGTCAGCATTCTGAGTGTCCCAGTCCCACAATTTGAAGGTTTCTACTGAAAAGAAATAGGTAAATTTATAAAATGTTAATTTTGATGATTTTTTTATTTATTTGACCTTTTTACATTATTTGTTGCAGTAATTCGAACAGCCCAGCTTCAACTCCCATACAGAGGTTCATTGTCAGCATTCTGGGGAAAAGTTTCTACCGGAAAGAAATAGGTAAATTTAACTTCCGGTTCTTGGACTCTCACTTCCTGTGGTATCACTGCACTCCTGAGATCTGAGGCCCAACAAAGTAAAGTTTTCTACTAAGAGAACAAAGGTAAAATTGATTTTATTTCTGTTTATACGAATTCAAGTCTAATTTTATTTTTCTTGCATTTTTCAGACTCTTGTTTCTTGGACGATGATTCCTGTTCGCTGTTTCCGGTCGTGACATCTTTACTGCCGGCTGCTGGACTTGCAGTTCCTGATGTTCCGACGTCTTCTAGTTCCTGAGACGTGCGACCTGGTGCAAAATGACCATTGAACAGGGCCCAGTACTTCTCAACATCGACATCAATAAAGAGATGAAACTGTGAATCAAATGTAAGTGTTTCAATATTATTTACTTATAATTGAACACTTCAAAAGTTTTTTCAATTATTAGTATTTATTTAGTACATTTTTGTTTTATAATTTTGACAAATTCGTAAATTTACTATATTAGCTTATATCAATTTTCAAACAAAAATGGTATTATTTCAAAAACAGAACTAAATATATTTCTATTTTATTTACAGATTCGTATTCGAACGCAAAATCCTTGGACTATACGTGGCTTCAGCATTCGTCACTTAGTATTTAAGGTAGTTTTGTTAATAAAATGATGATGATGACACCAAATAGTCAAGAAAGTGCCTTAGATAAACACCAAAGATACAATGCAAAATGGTGCATATTTTTCAGTTTTTACTTCCTTGTACAATAAGGAAGTATTGTAATCGCGAAAAATTTCGGTTTTCAGATTTTGATGAAAATATCCGTTTTGACCTTTTCTGAATCCATTATGACTAGTTTCGTCGTGACGTCTGTACGTACGGATGTATGTGTGTCGCATAACTCAAATACGGTTAGACGTAAAAAGTTGAAATTTTGTATTTAGGACTGTTATAGCATCTAGTTGTGCACCTCCTATTTTTTGTTTCAATCTACAAATCGGAAATAGTACTTTTTACCTTCCGCTTACCTGTAAAGAAAGGTATTGGAATCATGCAAAAAATCGGGTAGTGAGTTTTTAGTGGATGAGCACGAATTAGGGTCCTTACAACTCATTTTTGATAGTTTCACGATGATGTCTGTGTGTATGTGTGTGTGTGTGTGTATGTGGTCAAGGCCGGGGTGTATGTTGTATAACTTAAATACGAATTACCCAAAAATTTTGATATTTGGTATTTAACATTTTTGTATATATACTGGAAGAGCTCATTAGATTTTGGTACAAATATCATCACCGGAAGTGATATTTTTTTAAGATTAAAAAGATTAATTGTCAAAATTGTATATAAATTTGGATAAATATAGTATTTTTCCTCACTGTGAGGAAAAATAGCGTACTTCACAAGTGGGAGAAGTAAAATGCTCCTGTAACTCGTGTCCTGATTGGCCACTCGCTTTGCTCGTGGCCAATCAGACACTTGTGACAGAAGTATTTTACTTCTCCCACTAGTAAAGTAATATACTATACCGGGAGTTTTTTTTATTAGTAAACATAGGGCAGGTCATTACCATAGTTACAGTGTTACAGAATGACAGCAATGTATTGGAGCGTCTTTTTTATCAGTAAACATAGGGATAATTACATACTAAAATAAATATAAATTAAAGAAATGATAAATTATTTATTTATATTTTCTACACTTAAGAACTAGGTAGATACCTACATTAAGCTAATGAGAATTTTTTTAAACGAATTAAATGCTCAAAATTGGAACCATTATCTTCTAAACAATATCCTAAACGATTATAAAAATAATTTATAGCATTTGCTGGGGAGTAATATTTTGGAAGCAGCACTAATTCGATTTTTTAATTGTTCAACATTCATTCTGTCACCATTGTACACATTATTTTTTAAGTGTCTACCTAGTTCTTAAATTCTCATTAGTTTAATGTATCTCCCTAGTTCGTAAGTGTGGAAAACATAAATAAATAATTTATCATTTCTTTAACTTATATTTCATATTTATTTTCGTATGTTAATTATTATCCCTATGTTTAATGATAAAAAAAACGCTCTAATGCATTGCTGTCATTCTGTAACACTGTAACTATGGTAATGACATGCCCTATGTTTACTTATAAAAAAAACTCTCTGTATTTGTAATAAGAATAAGAGGAAAAGTTATTTGCAACACGTTATAAAAAAATTGTCTTTAACTGGTAGCATTAAAGAACTGCAGTAAAATTTAAAAAATCTGACGTGGACACCACATGACTTCCTTGTACGCCTATTAGACTGTTCATACTTTTCTTAATAACTAAAATGTAGAATAATATAAAAAAATCTGACTTTATTCTTTTAACTTATTATACAAATATATTAATATATAAGTACTACTAATACTGCTACTATACTCACAAATATATTTTAGTCATTTTATTTAAACTGCAGAAGAAGATATAAAGCATATTTGACTATTGTCACTGTCATGTCATAATCAGGGGTAATACCATAAGAGATGATAATTTTTTAAGAATTGTTTTGTCGTTTCCACGGCAACTTAATTCTAACAATTTCACGACACAAAACAGCATCCATCAATTTCCCGAAACGAAGTTGAGGGGAATTGTCAGATGATGTTTTGTGGAGTGAAATTGCAATAAGTTGCCGTGGAATAGACAAAAATTCTCTCAAAAAATTATTATCTCGAATGGTATTTAGGAAGAATATTTTTCTTGTTAAAAATACTACCAAAACGACTCATTTTGCTAAATATTTTGACGTTTCATGTGACAAATTAATTAATTTTTTGTTACTGACGTCACAAAATAAAACCTAATCTACAAAATTATGTTGTCAGATACATCATTTTACATTTTCAATTCTATTGGTTGCATTACGTCATTTGACGTCATCATTACGCAATATGATTGGTTAAACCATCTGTCAAAAAATATTCATTTAAATTTTACGTAGTAACAAATGTTAATCGATCATGGACTACAAGATACCGAAATACTAAATTATAAATATATATTTTAATTATTCTTAAATGATACCAGATACGAAAATATTTATAAAATACCGTTTGTAGGTAATAATCACATAATATTTCATTTAAAATAAAAAAATTTGTCTTAAATTAAATATTTATCGAAATATTTGAAAAAAGTACTACTTCCGGTTTGTAGATTGAAACCAAAAATAGGAGGTGCACAACTAGATGCTATAACAGTCCTAAATACAAAATTTCAACTTTCTACGTCTAACCGTATTTGAGATATACCAAAATCTAATGAGCTCTTCCAATTTGAATACAAATGTAAAATACCAAATATCAAAATTTTTGGGTAATTCGTATTTGAGTTATCCGACATACACACCGGAGTTGAACAGATACACACAGACATCATCGTGAAACTATCAAAAATGAGTTGTAAGAACCCTAATTCGTGCGCATCCACTTAAAACTCACTACCCGATTTTTTGCATGATTCCAATACCTCCCTTACAAGTAAGCGGGAGGTAAAAATGGCCCCGCAAGTAGTTTATTAGGTTAATTGGCTCAAAATAATCACTTTTTGTCTCTTCGCATTTTTTTGAAAAACGCACCCTTTTCGAGATATAGGCGATTTTAAGTCGAAAAACGGGCCAATATTGTCCAACTTCCAAAAATTATATCTCAAATTCTAATGCATCTTTTTAATTTAGAAAATTGCAAAATGATCTTCAAGATTTGTACTTTACCCCTATATTTTTTCCATATGGCCACCTCTTTTTTTTACTTCCCAAATTTATAGCTAAATTTTGATAAAATTCTTAGTTTTCGTTAAAGGGGTGGAAACGCACAAGTATTGAACAATCAGTCTGAAAACGATTTTTTTCCATTAAATTGGTTACATATAATATTTTCTGAAACTATTTATCAAAATGAGTGAGTATTTAGTTAGTTTTAGGCCTTTTTTCGTTGAAAATGTAAAAAAATCAGTTATCAAATTTTTTTCTTTTATTTCCACGTTGCTTTACGTTATTATACCGGAAGTTTTTAAAATTAGTAAACATAGGGCCAGCCGGCGGAATCTCAGGTAGCCTTTGTTGAAACACAGTTTGTAGTTCCCCTCGGCAAATATAGATGGCATTCCTTCATAAATTATCGGTAAAAAAGAGAATTATTTTATCAAAAGTGCGAAATAATTGTAAAGTAGGCGTTATAAATTTTGTTCATGTTACATTTTTAATTTTGACATTTTCTAAGTGCAAGTATTTCCTTCACTAGATAACACATTTTGACTACAAATGATACTGTAAGTAATTATTTATTATAAATAACAAAACTGCACATTAACATTTCGTTATTAAATTATAGAATTATTCATATGGATACGATTTACGAAAATATATGAATAAAATAAGAATACGAGATTGAGAAAAATTCATAATATATCAGCCTTCGCAACATATATGAGTGTGTCAATATCTTAAAATTGTATGTAATTAATTAAAAAAATTATCCCGAACGACATTTGGTAAATATACTTTTTTATTATATTTACTTACTTTACATTTATGTGTCTTATTGTGTGTAATATTTCGAAAGTGCCATGTAGATTATGATTATTTGTTTACTAATAAAACGTTTTTTAAGGTATTATGTGTGTTACTTATTTTTTTGAGAACTACAATAATTTTAAAACTAAAAAATATGAATAACAAATCCAAGCCAGCTATACCCACGTCAAATTTAGTTCTCCTCGGCAAATATAGAGGCACTACGAACTGTGTTTCAAGCAAAAGCATCTAGATTCCTATCTTTAGCTTGTTTATCGATGCATAGGGCATGTCATTACCATAGGTACAGTGTTACAGAATGACAGCAATGTATTAGAGCGTTTTTACCTTCCGCTTACCTGTAAAGGAAGGTATTGGAATCATGCAAAAAATCGGGTGGTGAATTTTTAGTGGATGAGCACGAATTAGGGTCCTTACAACTCATTTTTGATAGTTTCACGATGATGTCTGTGTGTATGTGTGTGTGTATGTGTGTGTGTGTGTGGTCAAGGGGTGTTAGTCGCATAACTCAAATACGAATTACCCGAAAATTTTGATATTTGGTATTTAACATTTGTATATAAATTGGAAGAGCTCCTTAGATTTTGGTACAAATATCTTCATCGGAAGTGATATTTTTTGAAGATTGAAAAGGTTAATTGTCAAAATTGTATATAAATTTGGAAAAATATAGTATTTATTTGTAATAAGAATAAGAGGAAAAGTTATTTGCAACTTACGTTATAAAAAAATTGTCTTTATCTGGTAGCATTAAAGAACTGCAGTAAAATTTAAAAAATAAATTTATCAAATAAAACGTTGATATCTTGTAATCCATGATCGGTTGATTTTTGTTTCTGCGTAAAAAATATTGACAGGTGAGACGGGTGACAAGTTGGCATACTAGCGCTATATAAGTTCTAAGTAAGATATTAAATGTAGTAATTGAACGGAGGATGACTTCAACACAGCAGAGTTTTCCTGTGAATGAATCTTTTTATTCACTTGATACAAATTTCTGTGTTTGAATATTTTAGATTTTTATTTGTATATTTTAAATGGGCACCGGATTGTACGTATACATTTCTGTTTAAAGTCTAGATATGGCGGAAGGTTGTGTGATGGCCACGTCAGATTTTTTTATAGGGAAAATTAACATACTAAAATAAATATGAAATATAAATTAAAGAAATGATAAATTATTTATTTATGTTTTCTACACTTAAGAACTAGGTAGATACATTAAACTAATGAGGATTTTTGAAACTAATTAAATGCTCAAAATTGGAACCATTAACTTCTACTTTTTAAGTGTCTCCAAAGAAGTGGAAGTAGAATGGCCTCCAAGATCACCAGATCTTGCACCAAATGATTTTTTTCTTTGGGAACACTTAAAAAATAATATGTACAATGGTGACAGAATTAATGTTGAACAATTAAAAAATCGAAGTTGTGCTTATTCCCAAAATATTACTCCCCAGCAAATAGCTAATGCTATAAATTCTTTTTATAATCGTTAAGGATATTGTTTAGAAGTTAATGGTTCCAATTTTGAGCAATTAATTAGTTTTAAAAAGCCTCATTAGTTTAATGTATCTACCTAGGTCTTAAGTGTAGGAATAAATAAATAATTTATCATTTCTTTAATATAATATTTCATATTTATTTTAATATGTTATTCATCCCTATGTTTACTGATTTAAAAAAACGCTCTAATACATTGCTGTCATTCTGTAACACTGTAACTATGGTAATGAAACTACCCTATTTTACTGATAAAAAAAACTCTCTGTATAGTAATATTTAATTTTTTTAAATTATTAACTAATTAATACATATTTATACATAAAGTAAGAAGGTAATATAGAGTCACAGGTTGCCCAGGAAAACGTACAGCACGTGACGTCATGAAAATAGTTCTGCCACAGAACACCGCAGTGCTAGTGTACACTATTATATTGCATTTCAAATTAAATATGAAGGAAATTCAATATTACATTTCAAAATAAAATTGAAAGTAATAAAATATTTAAGTTACTCACGAAAATAAATATTTTTGACAGATATTGTTTCTACCTTTTGAACAAGCAAGGTGAAAGAAATTTGTGTCATTTATCTCATAAAGTTATTATTATTTATCTTGTTCAGTTATTGCAAATATTTGTTTATAGTTAATTACATGTTTTACATAAAACTTGATTGAAAGATTAGATTCATAAGCGACAGCTGAGTAAGATAACGAGATTTAAGAAGTACGAAGAGTTTATAATATTGTTGATATTCTATTTCTTTAAGATTTTCGTTAGCCTTTTTATAAAGTCAGGTAATATATTAATATTTAAATTTACCATAATTTTACTGTTATTTTTATTTTTATAAAGTTAATGAAATGGTAAAGACATGGTACTTTTTATTGGTAACTACACTGCCCTGTGTGAAATGTCGATTATTGCATAGATGACCTCAATATTGAACACATTTTATTCGATAAATTTTCACTTTGAAAGACCACATTCATGCCTTTAATAATTAAACGATAGAAAAATCTGCAGAAAAACATGAACGACAGCTGAAAAGTGAAGAGATTATGGATAAACGGTATTAAAAAGAAACGCTTCATAATTAAACGATAGAAAGATCTGCAGAAAAACATAAACGACAGCTGAAGAGTGAGATAACGAGATTTAAGAAGAGTTTATAATATTGTTGATTTTTTATTTCTTCAAGATTTTCGTTGCCTTTTTTGTAAATCCCGGTAATTCATTGATATTTAAATGTTTCCATAATTTTACTGTTATTTTTATTTTTAGAAAATAATGAAATGGTAAAGACATGCTATTCTTTATTGGAAACTACACTGTCCTGTGTGAAATGTCGATTATTGCATAGATGACATCAAGCGAATTACAAGCAATAATGATAGCTCGGGAGGAAATTATGAATACATAATTATTTACATTTTTATTTATTATTATTACACACTTTTGATAATGAAATTTAATAACCGAATTTAACTTAAATCGTTTAATCCTATTCATAGAAAAAATACAAATTATAAAGATGATTTATTTTGGTAATAAATCCGGTCTTAATATTATTATGAGGTATCTTGTTAGTTTCTATTTTCTGTATAACTTTGAAATAATAATAATTCTTGAATAGAGATATCTTTATAATTAATATTTGAATAATTATAATTGTTTATAATTCGTCTAGTTTTAAGAACCACAGTTTAAGAATACCTTTAAGTAAGTTAAATCGTTTTATAACATGTATTATATTGAAACAAATATTTGGGTAATTTCATCTCAATAGTTTGTTGCTCTTTTATTGCTATGTACGTATGTGTTTGTAAAATAATATTTTGAAATATAAGTATATATTTTCAAATACCTTATTTTATTTTATAATTTAATTTAAAAATATTTAAATATACAAAATTGGGCATCATAATCAAGTTAGCCTTGGTTAGTTCTGCCACAGGACACCGCAGTGCTAGTGTCGAGCTTGTTTCCATGAGTTTCCACGGTACTTGGTACTCTATATTACCTTCTTACTTTATGTATTTATATGTGTCAAATATTTTTTAAATATCTATAGAAACACACTAATTGAATTTATAAGGAATAATGCTCATTAATGGAGTCTAATTGCATCATTCTAATTCAGTCTCACTATCTTCTGACAAAAATCAGTTATCCAATTTTTTTCTTTTATTTCCATGTTGCTTTACGTTATATATAGTAATATTTATTTTTTTAAAATTATTAACTAATTAATACATATTTATATGTGTCAAATATTTTTTTAAATACCTACCTATCTACAGAAACACACTAATAGGCCAGTCATTCTGGATTAAATTTACATTGGGTACATGAAGTTCTCGTGCAGTCAATGAAAGTTGTACCCATCGATAGAATAAAGTCCCCTGACTAACATATTGATTTGTTTCCGCTTCAAAATATCAGCAACATTTATTATTAATAAAAAACTAACGACGAATCTCGTCGGCCGCACTTTAACGCGCTATAAGTCCGGTATTTCACTGCTGACCGCAAGAATAAAATTATTACCCTGTAGGGCAGGAAATTTCCCACAAAATATACCCACATTTCAACCCCCAAACATGCCCGGATATTTTTAAATAAATTATAAATGCATTTAATTTACACCTGGAGTTTTTTTACCTCTCGCCTAGAGAGGTATAGGGATCGTGAAAAAATTCGATGTCGAGATTTTTGTCAATAAGCACGTTTTAGCACCTTTAGAACCTATTTTGACTATTTTCACGATGATGTCTGTGTGTGTGTTTGTGTGTGTGTGTGTATGAAAGTCTGTATGTGTGCCTACTATGCTCTTTCGTTCTTATTCATTATCTCAAATTCTATTGAACATAAAATTCTAATACTTTGCATTATATATTTGTACATGTTAATGAAGAGCTGATTAGATTTTGGTAAAAATCTGCCAACCGGAAATGGTATTTTCTTGAAGCATTTTAACATTTTTTGCAAAAATATAGAAAATTCTGCGATAATTACAATTTGTCATACGACATTTCAAAGAACAAATTATATCTTACAATATTTATTTAACATCTTGTCTATATCTCTTACCAATAAAGGAAAATTATTTTTCAAAGATATATAATTTTACCTACCACGATTTGTAAATCACAATATAGGAAAAAAATTAAAAACAAAAATGAATATGTCAAAGTGACAGATGAACAGACGTATACGCAATTTCTGAAATGTTTGTGGCACCATTTTAAAAGAAATGTAAATATTATTAACTGAACATAATGTAATAACTAAACCCAAATTCACATAAATTACAGTGTTAAGGCGGGAGGTCGTGTGCTGGCCACATCAGATTTTTTTATTAGTAAACATAGGGCATGTCATTACCATAGTTACAGTGTTACAGAATGACAGCAATGTATTAAGGAGGTACACTCGAGTGGTTGGAGGTTAGGGGCATCTCCTATACTCGCAATGTATTTCATATCAGGGTTTCAACTTATAAAAAATAAAAAAATAAAATTTTTATTGTATGTAAACGCAGT
Organism: Agonum fuliginosum; assembly: GCA_947534325.1. NCBI lineage: Eukaryota > Metazoa > Arthropoda > Insecta > Coleoptera > Carabidae > Agonum > Agonum fuliginosum. The sequence continues at coordinate 10,361,734 of OX384037.1, read as the reverse complement.
CTATTTGAATTTTTGCTAATAAAATGAGATTTAAATAACTTAATTAAGAATATTATATATTTTTGTTATGTAAAAATTGTTTATTTTATAAGATTTCATTCGGCTAAATACCAGTGTAAACTACGGCAACGCTGTGCTGTACATGTCATTTTTCACGGTCTTATGTCAATCTGACAGATAGTAAAAATGTAAGCTGAAGAGAATTCTGCACTTGAAATTTCATTTAAATCGTTGGGTATGGATTATTATTTATCATTTGTGCATATTACCTTTCATTCTTGTGAAAAACTTGTGATTATAGATATATAATGTTTTTTTTCTGGTTAAATTCAAATTTCACGCTTTTCAACTTTGCCGCATCTATATTATATGTTCTTGCCAATATTCTCCAGTAGGCATAAACGTCAGTCTTTCGATTAAGAATTCTTGTTAATTACGTGGTAAATGAAGCTTGTATTACTTTTATCCGGTCTATGAGATAATAATGTACGTTTTAAAAAAGCAATTGGAATTTTCTGTCATTTCCTTAAATGCTTTTTACGTTGATTTAAAAGTAGTCCCATAAGAGGCCATGTAAAATGTAGTTTTTTAATATTTATTTTTGGATAATCTACGTGGTGAAAAATTATGAAAAAATTCAGGTAAAATTTTTACAATGTTTTGATTAATTTTGCAAAGTTTCATTAAACTCTCTCATTATTTCAAATGTCGAGTGTACCTCCTTAAAGCTGATCGTTTGACGAATCGCCAAAAAATGCTTTTATAATTTATTTAAAAATATCCGGGCATGTTTGGGGGTTGAAATGTAGTTTTATTTTGTGGGAAATTTCCTCTCCTACACGGTAATAATTTTATTCTGGCGATTAAGAGTGAACTACCGGACTTATAGCGCGTTAAAGTGCCGTTGACAAGATTCGTCGTTAGTTTTTACCTTCCGCTTACCTGTAAAGGAAGGTATTGGAATCATGCAAAAAATCGGGTGGTGAATTTTTAGTGGATGAGCACGAATTAGGGTCCTTACAACTCATTTTTGATAGTTTCACGATGATGTATGTGTGTGTGTATGTGTGTGTGTGTGTGTGGTCAAGGGGTGTTAGTCGCATAACTCAAATACGAATTACCCGAAAATTTTGATATTTGGTATTTAACATTTGTATATAAATTGGAAGAGCTCCCTAGATTTTGGTACAAATATCTTCATCGGAAGTGATATTTTTTGAAGATTGAAAAGGTTAATTGTCAAAATTGTATATAAATTTGGAAAAATATAGTATTTATTTGTAATGAGAATAAGAGGAAAAGTTATTTGCAACTTACGTTATACAAAAATTGTCTTTATCTGGTAGCATTAAAGAACTGCAGTAAAATTTAAAAAATAAATTTATCAAATAAAACGTTGATATCTTGTAATCCATGATCGGTTGATTTTTGTTTCTGCGTAAAAAATATTGACAGGTGAGACGGGTGACAAGTTGGCATACTAGCGCTATATAAGTCCTAAGTAAGATATTAAATGTAGTAATTGAACGGAGGATGGCTTCAACACAGCAGAGTTTTCCTGTGAATGAATCTTTTTATTCAGGTGATGCAAATTTCTGTGTTTGAATATTTGAGATTTTTATTTGTATATTTTAAATGGGCACCGGATTGTACGTATACATTTCTGTTTAAAGTCTAGATATGGCGGAAGGTTGTGTGATGGCCACGTCAGATTTTTTATTAATAATTAATGTTGCTGACATTTTGACGCGGAAACAAAGCAATATGTTAATCAGGGGACTTTACTCTATCGTTTAGTACAAGTTTCATCGGCTGCACGAGAACTTCATGTACAAAATCTAAAATGACTGGACTATAGGTAATTGAATTTTTAAGGAATAATGCTCATTAATGGAGTGTAATTTCATCATTCTAATTCAGTCTCACTATCTTCTGACAAAATTTCTGTATGGTCATGGTCAGGTACAATTTCAGCATTTTTACATTGAGATGAACAATTACAGATGTCACAACATTTAAATCCTTCCGAACAGCAAGAACAAATTTCTTCTTCTACATAAGGTGTTTTACCACTGCAAGAACAAATAAATTTTTGCATGAACTCCATCCCTGTATCTCCTTCAAAATAATTCAGGCATAATAAATTGTTATACAATTTCCACCCGTATAAATTTGGTTCAAAAGACATTATTTTCTCTGATCTTTCTTGCGACCATTCATTAACTTGCCATTTTACTCTTAAAACGTATTGTAATAATGTAGGCTCTGATGGAGGTAATTTATCAACTGTTACATTTTTAACACCTGCTATTATAGTATATCTTAGATCATTTATAGATTTCACTAAAGTTTTCTGTTTATTAGCTTTGCCAGCATTATAAATAATACACAAAAGTTTCGTGACTGCATATAAAGCTTTTGCATTTGATAAATTGACAATGTCAGATAGTTTCAACAATGCAGCGTATGCTTTTTTTCCAATAAAGTAAAACGAACTTGTGGTATCGCAACCACTTAAAGCATTTTTGAACCAAATTTATACGGCTGGAAATTTTATAACAATTTATTATGCGTGAATTATTTTGAAGAAGATACAGCGATGGAGTTCATGCAAAAATTTATTTTTTCAAAATCGGCATGAAAATCGTCATTTCCAGACTAATTTGCGTCATGAAAGTAAGATTTTCATGACTAGGCATGAAAATTTTATTTTCATGCCTGTATTTTCGATTTAGGTCTTTCAAAGTCAAAACGGTGCCCCTGTTGGTCAGCGCTAGGGTCTGGTTCTGGGCCAAACAATAAACAATATTTTGGTCTTAACGTATACCTACCTTTATTTTAAAATTTATTTATATAAAAAATCATATCTTTTCAATAAGACAAAAGTAAAAGAAACTTCAGTATTTTAACATATACAGGTTTCGCCAGTCAAATGGAAATATTTGATATGGGGGCTTAGAGCTCGTAGGGAAGTGGTGGGGAGGAAGATAACCGACTCAACATTATCAGCGTGGTCTACCATTTAGTTACAATAGATCGTTGGACGGGTGAGAGCGTGGCTACGCAGTTAAAGCGTACTCTCTCAGCGGCGAGATTTTAGACATCATTTCAATCAGCCTGTTCCGTCGAATAGGGCGATTCGAACGTGGATAAACAATCTTGAGCAAAGTGTAAAAAAAGGTGGAAGTGCAAAAACGGTTCGAACCCCCTGAAAACATCGCAGCTATTCAACAGGCGATGTTGAAGCTGCGATGCCGAAATCGAAAAAAACTAAGGTAGGTACTTTTTTAGGTGAAAATTAAAATTTGTCTATAAAATAGCGGATTATAGTAAGTAAATTACGAGGAATCCAATGCCACAAACCGCGCTTTTATAAGACTTTTAGTGTTCGACTCATGAGCTCGCAAAGTTGCACAGAATCAATCTTCTTAAAAGAAAAATAGTGGTTGCATTAAACATTTAGGGTAATTAATTGTATTTAATAATTACTTGTTGCTTACTTTTTTGTTGTTTTTCAGAACATTATATTAATATATTTACTTTAATTATAATACAATAAAAACAATCTAAAAAATTAAGAAGTTTCTACTTCTTCTTCTTCCTGTGGTTCTGGTTCTTTGGGAGGCATCTTAAAAGGTTTGCATTCAGGATATTTATCTGTTAAAAAGCTCCTAAGTTCACCATGTTCGGCAATTAAATTTCTTCGAACTTGGTCTTGATTCCTGAGATATTCTTGCTTTTTAAGATGAATCTCCCAAGATCTGTGTTTTGTATAAAATGGAGGGAATTTTTTCCTTTGCAAAACGATCCGCCCGTCTAGACAATATTGTTTGAAATCGAGAATTTCATCGGCTTTAAGTTGATCGCTGGTTCGGCAAACAGTAGGAGATGCCAATACTGTAGGGTAGTAACTGTTTTCTTTTGAAATTCGCACTAGATGAAGCTTCTTTTCTTCGGCTAGTTCTTGATGGGTTTTCTGAAATAATGAAATAATTTACATTAAAATTGTATTATCTATATCGTAATAATTGAAATGGACTATAAACAAAATATAGCTAATTTTAGATGGTCTAAATAATAGGTACACCAGTCACAAAAGTTGTAGATTGATAAAGTCGTCGTTTCGGCTTCGTTTTTAGGCTTTTTCAGGACAAATGGAAAGTTACAAAATCGAGTAAAAATGGTCCAGGGCGTAACGATCAAATTCTCGATGACCATTTGATAATAAATAAAGATCTACAAGTTTTGTGACTTGTGTACCCATTATTTCGACCTTCCAACATCCAAATTTCAACAGTCTAGATTATATTTATATTGCTACTTTTGTCATAATATTGTTTTACTTCGATTTATCACAAAATTGGCTCTAAATTAATTTATATTTTCGCACAAATTATTTGAAATCATCTTAAGAAATTTAAAAATTTATGTATCGTGTACTGTATTTTAAAGTAATTCTGTCACTAATACATTTGAAATAACTGGTTTATTAGGGTCCAAGATGGTAATTATTAATTGAAGCAAAAATGCTTCAGGATGCTGGTGTGTATTATATTTTGGTTTTGGACGATTCAAGAATGTAAGTATTAAAATTTATATAATAATATAAATATCAAGACAATAAAATAAAAATCAATCACAAGTGTTTTGATGATGCAATAAATCATATACCATTTTTGTATTGTATTCAAATGGTATGGAATAGAATAAAATCACAACCATGCCAATCTCGCACATAGTAGATTCATAATCATAATAATAATCTGTTTCCACACTCAATGGAAGTAAAAAATATGATAAATATTTAATTAGTTTACTAAAACAAGATGTAAATGTGAATTACCTGTTGCAGTAAACCTAGGAAAAAAGCTTTGACAATGTGCTGTAAACTGGTTGATCCTTCAATTTTAGCGTGAAGATCTTTAATCCCAATTACTTTACAGATTGATTTGATTGCTCTATGACAAACTAAACCATGGCCTTTCGGTTTTTGGCTTACATATATTTTCGTACTTCCAAATTGTGTGAAGAAATCATGATGCACTAAAACAGAGAAAAAAATATGAATCTTGAACAGGTTTGAAACAAATCCTCACAGTCATTTTTAAAACGAAAATAAAACTTAACTCAGCTTTTACAGGAGGTACAGATCCTGAGAGCAAAACTAGTATTATTAAGTATCAAGAGCGGTAATTGCAGTTATCGGTTGAGGATAATGTTTGGAGACCGAGACGTAGTCGAGGTTTCTAATATTATCCGAAACCGGTACAAAATGCACTCAAAGCCAGTGATGCTTATAATATTTTTGTACGATCGATAGAATAAAAATAAATTTTAAAATAATGCTAATTTTTTGGTTGTTGATTTTGATGTTGTTGCCTTCGTTTCTATTATTGTTTAGTAGGCCGGAGTGAAATTGCATGAAATTTGTTTTTAATTCTATTATGTTTAGCCTGTATGATAGAAAGTTGCATTTGTGTTTTTTTAATGATTTGGCAAAATTTGAAGTCAGAGAATTAAGGTCTTGAGGGTCCTATATTGAAAACAAAATTAGGTTTTTTGATTTTGATTTTTTAAATTATTTTGTCCATCAACAATTTATATTTTAGTCCTTAAAATAAGTCCTTAAAATTTAATCCATTAAAAAATGTTTCTCAGATTTATACAGTGAAAAAATACATTTAAGAAAATATGTATCTTTAAATTACGGATATTTTTTGTTAAGTTTTTCTTAAAGTTTATCTATTTAAGTACCAAACCATATATTGGTAAAGTTCTCAACAGGTTTGAAAAAAAAATCATATAATTTTATTTTGCTATCTGTGCCAGTTTTCGAGAAAAAGGCAGATAAATGTTCTAAATCTAAAAAATTATAGGTATATTACCTATAAATTTTCTTATGATAGGTACCAGAATTAATTTATTTATTATATAATTATTTACTCGTTCTCAACTCTCGAGTTATATTTACATAAAGTTTTGCGTTTTAATAAACATTTTTTATTTTAAACTGAGAAATCTGCGCATTGACAACCCGAAATATCATATCGCTTCTGGCAATTAAAATAAATCTAGCTTTTAATGTAAATCGATTTTACATTTTTCCTTATTGATTTGTATATTTCATTACACGTTTTGATATTATTTTAATGATTGAAATGAGGAACACAATAATTTGAAGTGAGATTTCTTGATTAAATAGTGAGAATAATAAACTATTGGACATCAGCCACAAATTTATTTCTCAACCTCTATCTGCGATTTCGACACCACCTACGTCTTCTTCAGGAGGTGAATAATTTAAAAACTCTTTTATAATTTAACAATTACAGTTATTAAAATATATTTTTTTCAGCGAAAATTCTATGAAGACACAAAACAGCCAATGGAAGAACTAATTTCAATATAGTAACATGTTAACATAAAAATCTATTCGTAATTTGTTACGCTACATTTCAGTTTGACATTTGCATTAAAAATTGGTTTAATTGTAGTTTAATTTAATGTAATAAAGTAAATAATTCGCATAAGCAAATGTAAAATACACAAATACACACATTTAATGAATATTTCATTATAAAAAGAATTCAAAAATAGAGCGGCGGTGTAATTAGGATTTTCTTACCGAATTTGCACTCATGCAGTAATTCTTTTCCAGAATTTTTTTTTAGTGCATTCCAATAATGTATTCAGCTCAAGTGGTAGAACACGAGAGCTGATTACGTTGTTGGAAAACACTAAAAAAAATTCCCGGCAAGAATTAATGCATATGTGAGATTTTAAGTGATTTTTAAAAAACTAAATGTCATCTAGGAACCTAACAATGACACTGTATGTAACGTAAATTTTATGTACATATTACCTATCTCTAAGGTCAACTTTTCTGTATGTAGGGCATAGAAAATTTTAATTTGAAATAATTATAATTTTTTATTTGTTTATAATTTTGGATATCGTCTAGGACCCTGAGGTTTGCGTCATATGGAACTGAAATTTTGCATACATATTAAGTGTACCAAAATGCAAGTTTTGCACATACAGGCCTCAAATATTTTCGAAAAAAATTTTTTCACTCCGGCCTATTGTTTAGTTATTACCGCATTCATTAGGTAAAATAAACTTGAACAAAATCATACAAATATACCTGTGTGTCCGTTGTAAATATCAATGTGCATAACTTTCTGCCCAGCACGGTTTTTAGCTTGTCGCAAAGCGCCTTTAACTTCAGTACTTTTGGCTAAGGCAAAACCAGCTAAACCATTTCCGTTTCCAGTCACAGCCATCACTGATATTCTTCTAGTTCTACCGAAATTTCCCTTCATATTGAAGATTGTTTTAAGTTCTAGTACAACTGATTCAAATCCTTCGAATTTGTCTATAAAAGAAGTTATTTTTAAGTGAATCACACACTGATAAATTGAATTTTTACCTTCTCCAACTGGATCTGGTGGTCCAATTTTTCTGCCTGGCATTTTAGCGCCCGACCAACCACGTTCAATTGGACTTAGTTTCATATATCTAAATGTTCCCATTTCGTCGCGCATTTTAATTAATTTAGCTTCTCGTTCGGGATCTTCTGGGAGTTTTTGCTGTTGAATAAGTTCTCTGCCTCGAATAATTGGTGCTGACAAACCAGGCCACACCATATTTGCTTTTCCGACACCAATTACTTGTCCGCGATTCAAGTCTTTGGCCATTTTCTTGCCAGATCCTCTTCCACGACCTCTTTTTCGGCCGGCATTACTTACGGATGTTACTCCTTTCCATAAATGTTCTGCAGGCACTAAAATATGGTAAATATTAATTAATTTAATAAAATTTGTAAACATAAAGTTGAGGTTAGTTTACATTTATTGAAGAAGTTTGTTGTGAACCGAATGGAATTGTAAACATTTGTGTTATTTACTAGTAAATCACTATTATTTTTGACTACATTTGATATTATGTTACATTTTGTACTTATAGCTAAATTTTGTAACGATTTTGTTAAATTTAATAACCTAATAGCCATGCTGAAGCTGATAGTTTGACATTTAATTTTCTACTGCGCAAGCGCATGCGGCAGGCACTGCTGCCAACCTTAAGTTCATGTTGTATTGTATAACAAATGATATTTTTCCTGTTTGCTTGTAAATAAATAAATAAGAACAAAATATATTGAATACAAATATTTTACTGCCATTAACATTAAATAATAATTTAAAAAACAAAAACAAAAAGTACCTAGCAGAGCGTAGTTTCGATCTACGGACCTCTGGGTTATGGGCCCAGCACGCTTCCACTGCGCCACTCTGCTCTTGCAATATCAGGATATAGAGTTTTTATAAAACGTAAAAGTTTGTTAAATATTACTTAAAAATCAATATTTGCATTAATTAAATTATCATAATAAAAGATATTTATTTAAATAATACTTTACCATAAATTCGCATCATTTACCTTTACTGTTTTCACAAAATACAAAATAGAAAAATAATAGAGTATTTAAAAAAAAATTTCTCTTCCAGTATAACGTTAAAGTATAAAAGAGATAAAGAAGCATATCTTTCAGGCGCTCTAATTTACAAGAATGTTAGATTATAGTAAACTGAATTGTTCTCAATTCTTAAAGATAGATAGATAAATTTTGGTGTGTATTTAACACCAGAAAATGAAAATCTAGAATATTTATACATGGAATCATGGGAAAATGCAACACCAGAAGATGAAATTTATAAAATTGAAAGATAGGTAAGTAATAAAATACCTGCATCAAAAAATTCATTTACATGAAAATTCAAATCTAGAACTATAAATTCGGTATGCATGTAAACACAAAAAGATACAAATCTAGAAAAATAGTTTGTCTCTTCAACACAAGGGGATACAGAAATTAAGTTGAACAACCAGGTACCTACCGCATTTTGAGTCCCACATACTCTCTGTTTAAGAGCATTCTGTACAGGAAGAATATACACGTAAAAAGCACTTTACACGACACATGGTTGCACATTTTAACAAAAACAAATTTTTATATGGTAGATAAGGGATAAAACTTCGTTCTATTAGTGCCATTTTTTCTGTTTTGCACCGAAGTTTTAGTTTATAAAATAAAGAAAACTACAAAAATTCACATTTTTTACCTCTAATTTTCTCGAAATCAGAAAGTTTTTTCTAAAAAATAACACTACCCAAACGTAGATTAAACTTTAAACTACATGATTCAACTTTAAAATATCATGTTCTGCGAAATATAAATACAAATCTGTAGGTGCTTCTAAACGCCTGCAAGCGGTTGAAAGTAAGTAATTTCGACCGTTGAACGTGCTGAAAAAAAAATTGCACAAATAGAACGAAGTTTTATCCCTTATCTTCCATATAAAAATTTGTTTTTGTTAATATGTGCAACCATGTGTCGATGAGGTGTATGAATGTAAAATGCTTTAACGTGTACATTTTTCCTGTACAGAATGCTCTTAACAATAATTTTTCTAGAATTATTTATTTCGAATCTGAAATTCAAGATTTGAATTTTCTTGTGCATGTATGAATGAATGCTACTTATAAATTTTCTAGATTTGCATCTTCTAGTCTGGTGCGACGTTTTTCTGTGTATAAATAGATATTCTACATTTTTATTTTCTGGTGTTGTGGTGTTGAAGCCATTTCCGATAGATTTGTACATTTTGTACAAAGTTGTAGTGAAGTAGGTATTATGATTTATATTAAAAGTAGTGAGTTTAACTATTTTGTTATAATAAACTACTATTTATTTTTTTTGTTAAAACGGTTAAAACATAATAAATTTTATAATCCGTTTTTACTACATATTATGTATGTGATTTAAACAAATAACTTGTGATTTTGTGAATAACCGTCATTGCGATTAATTTAATATACCTAGATATAGAAATTAAAATTGCAATTTTCTAGACACTTAAAGAGTAAATATACATTACCTATATGACTTTTGGTTTGACTCCTCCTAGTTTAGAAACAGACTAGTATACAGAATGTTTCATAACTTCGAGTACATACGTTTAATTATGTTGTTTGATATGCTGATTACGAATTAAAAAGAATGTTTTTAAAATTCGAATAATTAAGGGTAGTTTACCTGTAGCATTTTTTGTCCTACTGCACTGGATTCGTTTTCCTATTTAACACAAACAATAGAAGTAGCTAATCAACATCTTAAATTACATAATACTAGTAAAATAAAGAAACAAAATTTAATTATTTTCAATGAAACAATATTTACTCCACTCAGTGGCAGTGGCAACGAAAAATTTTTGACTGGGAAACATGGAAATGAATTTTGCGATTTAAAAAAAAAAATTTGATTCGTAATCAGCATATCAAACAACATATACCATTAACGTGTATGTACCTGAAGTTATGAAACACCCTGTATAAAATATCACTAATTTTCTATGTGTAACTACGATTACGATTATTAAATAATATACATTCAATATATTTTGCTGATTAATAAATTAGCTACCGTCAGGGACTCGAACCGCTCAAAATAACGGTTCAGATTCGGTTCATTGTGCTTTATAGGGTTCGGTTTAGTTCCGGTTCTCATATTTCTTCTTAAAATGAACCGGTTGCCGGTTTTTAAAAAAGTGGTTAAGTTCCTGTTCAAAAATTTATTAATTAGCAATTAATTCAATAATTTCAGTTTTGGACTGAAATATATAGATTTTTTAAATCAAATAAAATTTTAGTAAACTAGAGAAAATGCAACAATTTTCATAAAAAATGAATAGAATTCATCGGTTCGGTTCGGATTATGTGTTGTCCTAATATTTTATAATGGTTCAGGTTTGGTTCTCGGTTTAATAAAATAGCTACGGTTTGTTCCGGATTTCGTTCCTTTCCGGTTCGGTCCGAGTTCCTGCGTACCGTTAAGTTGTGAGGTAATTAATTAGCTACTACCTCGGCTACTACTTATAATGTTAAAAAGTTAAAGTTTACTATCGTTGAAAAATACTCGTTGAATAATTTAGGAATTTAGGTACTATTGCGATTACCTTCGGATTACCTAGTTTTCACTTCTTAGTTTAGTTCCTTCTATTTATAAAAAGATTAAATGATAACATTAAGGCTACGGATATACGTATTATAGACCACTGTACAATATAGATCAACAGATAGTGCTTGAGCTTTCAGATTAACACACTTTTGAGTTTACAATTCGTCGACCGTTCAACCGAACTAAAAGGAAAAACAGATTCTGAAGTTCTATTTAATTCTAATATAACTAACCCAGGTAGCAAACAACAATGAACACGGATTTCTACACATTCACATAAAGTAAAAGAAAACAGATGAAACGATTAGATATTTAAGATTGAACAAGATATCTTTAATCATATTTAAAATCAATTGAATACTTTCATGTCAGAAAATTACCTACTTTATCAAATTGGAACACAAATTTTTAGAAAGTGCAACAGGGATACCTACCAGACAAATAAAATAACACAATATCTAGGTAGGGTAGGTATATAAAAATAATAGTTATTTATGTTACAAGGACGAAAAATGCAAGTTCTCGTACGACTATGGAAAATCGGCTTTGCCTCGTTCGGCAACCTTAGGAGTACGTGAGCTTTTTCGTCCGTGTAACATACACTATTTTTTATTCGATTGTAAGTGAGAACTTAAAATAACTAGAATATTAATATTTTATTATAAATTATTCTAAATTTTTGTTTAGTTTGCTAATTGTAGTTATCTGCGAAACAGACAAATGAAACAAAAAAGAACAAAAAATTATTCGACTGTGTCAGTTTGCTTAAAAAAACGCGTTTGCGTACGAAAAGTACTTCTCGGCCTAAGACGAAAAGTGGGTCACCTAGCAACGGCACAAATATTAATACTCTACCTAAAAGGTTAGCTTTTCGTCCGAATATCTTAACCAAAAAACGTCACTTTTTGACATAATCGAATAAAAATAATCTTATGTCAAAATGTAAGATAAACTTTCTGAATAAAAGAAAATTAAAACTAATAGGAAATTGGAAGGAAAATTTTTAATTTTATAACTTTAAAATTTTATTCGGCTTGAATGTTTGGTATAGGGGATTCTCTTAAGGGTATCGACTCCACGTAGCTCCTATGTTAATGCATTAGAAACGCTCGCTAAAAATACGGAAAAGCAGTCTAGCAATTTCTACAATGCTCACGAAGTTTTATAGATAAAGCTAAATTTCATAAATTTATTTACAGACGAAGAATGCAACTAGGATTATGCCGAGTTACATGTTCTAATAAATCTCTTAATAATAAGAAAAAGTATGTAAAAATTGCTTAAAACACACTTTTTCATGAATTTTGTATATGGATTTCAAAGATTTTTTCAGAATTCTAATTGGGCATAATCCTAGATTAATTCTTTTAGAAAAATCTAGTAACTGTTTTTCCTTCAAATTTTTAATATGCAATGAGTAAAGCAGAAACTGCTACACCTCTAAACACGAAATATTTTGTTACGGAGACGAGACCCTTAAAAAATAGCACACTGTTGAAAAATAATATGCATTTCAATTTAAAATGTTGTAACTGATATTGTCAGAAAATCACAATTAAAAACTTTGTACACAATACAAAAAATGGTTAATAACGGTTAATAAGATGTAAAAAATATTTTTCTTCATGTAACATTCCGTTTTTTTTATTATCAAAAAGCAATGTTCAAAATAGCTTTTTATTTCTGGGAAAGTATGCGGCCTTATATCTTTTTAACTTACGTGCATCATTATCAATTTGGTTGTGTACTTCCTAGATCCTAATCTGTTTACAGGATAAAAGGATAATAACAGGTTCTGAATACAAACCTACAATTATCTAAAACCTAGAAACCCAAATGGTTAGGGTGTATTCGGACAATAGAATTTGTACATCCTGTTTACAGTGGCTTACAAAATCACATTACCCAGTTAAATGAAGAAGAAGCGACTGAAGAGGATGTCGCAATTTTCAGATTTACAGACTTCCGCAATTTCTGCATAATTTAAAATTTAGTCTTGAATTTAGTAAATTCATGTCGGTACCTGGCAAAATTATGTAACACAAATTCGTTTTGTACTTTAATAAGTATAAGGAATGAATATGTTCCTGAGTTTCTGAGCGTCATTTAATTAATTCACCATCATATCTAATCTAAATATAAACATTTTAAAATATTTATTTTTTTAATTTGTAGAGGAAGGTTGTTTGTATGACATTTGTGTATTACAATTTTTACTTGATTTGTTATTATAGGCGTTATAAACATTGGCAATTTTGTAATTCATTTTAAAGTGTATTATGTTTTGAATTTTAAAATTTCAATACAGAAATGTCACAGAACCAACTTTCTTCTACAAATTAAAAAAAAAATGTTAATTTTTGTTAATATTTAGACTCGTATTTAGACTAAATTTTACGGTGAAAACTAAACCCCTTTTTTGACACAAAAATAAGGTCAGGCAGTATAAATATTCGAATAAATATTCGAATTTCAATTTAGTTCCACCTCCAAACTAGAGTCATATTGGGTACACTTATTAAAATTGTAAGAAATTGACTCTTTTGATAATAACCGACCCGGACCCATAAATTTTGGTAGTGCAGTAACCGTTCCTCTTATTATTTGTATCTAAGTTCTAAGACAAACATTAAAAAGGTATACTTGTATAAGTAAAGTAGGTACCTTAATGGCACTTTTTGTCTGGTATATATAAAAAATAATAATTTCATACTTTATTTAGTAAATTCATATACCTATCTGCTAAAGTTCTGTAACAGTAACACAAATTTGTTTTGAAGTATTTATTTGATAAGTAAAAGGAATAAATATACCTAAATAAATAGTTTATTGGCCATTGTTAAAAACCTCATCGAATACTTAATATCGAGCTTACTTAATATACTATGATTATACCAGTATAAATAAAATTAATTGTAAACTATTAATTGTTCATTTTCTACACTAATTTATGTATAAGTGTAAGTATATATCTATTACCTTCGATATGATATGTTTATCTCTATGTAAGTAAATAGTAAGCTAAAGGATAGTGTTTCCAGGTTCGGCGTTCGGCCGCAGCCGGTAATTTTTCTTTTTGTCGTGTGTTGCTCTCAGGGCCGGATTTAAGGTTATGGGTAATTTAAAATTACAAAAAAAATCAATACACAATTTATGAATTTTAGAAACTGCGTTATGTTAAAATAGCGCCGCAGGCGTCATTTTTTTGGAGTCCAAGGTCAAATGCCTTGAAACGAAATTTCGGATGTGAATAACACACTTTTTATGTGTAAAAATAAATACATCAGGGGCACATCAGTCACTGTGTACAGCGAAGGACATCGTTCAACCAATCAAACCATGAAAACAACTCGCGTGAAGTTAGTTTAGTTACTAGTTAGTGCTCTCACTGGTTAGATTGGTCAAACGATGTCTTCGCTGTACACAGTGACTGATGTGCCCCTGATGTATTAGAATGTAATTTTTACTAATAGTTCTCGATTTTAAGGTAGAAAATTATATTATTTTGTGGGGCATAGACTTAATATCTGTATTAATACTGTAACATAACAAAAAACCAAGTAAATACCTTTTACAATAGGATCAGTTTAGCAGGTTAGGGATTTTTTCCACCATGACGAAATTGTGATTTTGGAAATGAAGTGCACATATCCCGTATCCTATCGAACAGTTTAACTGTGTTATTGGTTTCTCGTGAGGATGACACCTTTCCAAAACCTGCAACCATATTGAATTCGTTTATTTTGTGAGATAGGAAATTATCCACCACACATCGGCGACTGTTATACGTAGGTATTCTACAATTTATTAAATTATCAGCAAATTCCGAATATATTTAAAATAATTAATACTTACAGAACTCATCGCACCAACTGCAAAAAATGCCTCTTCAGCCTCTTCCTCCACAAAAACACATTCAACCAAACGAAAACAAAAATAATAGCACCAATAACTAAGTCATTAGAGCATAAAGATAATAAACGAGGTAACAAAATGACGACAAATATGAACCATATGGCCATGAACAATAAAGCACAGAATAGAAAAAGAACGATATAGTACAGTGGCGTACGAAATGGTACATGCAGCGCCACCTATGTTCCGGGATGGTGAACTAAGTATTTCCTTTCAAAAGTTGTTTTGGCGGGCAATTACAGATTCAGTCGGGTGTTGAGATCCCGGGGCCTGCGCCTCGCCTGCCAATAATCTGGCGCTGGTTGCTCTTATCCTTACTTTGGAAAAAAGACCTGAAGAGCACAATATATTTAATGTTTCAATTTTCAAAATTACTTCATGAATTTTTTTTCCAACTATTTATTTGTTAAATCAAAGGTTGAAAAGTGCGAACTTCGTTACAGAGATGGAAATCCATTCATACGAGCAACACACTTACCAAAAAATATAAGCAACACAACAAAAAATTATTTTTTTGGTGTGTTTGTGTTGCTCATATCATCTATTTATACTTGATTTAATAACTAAACAGACAAACATGAAGTTGTCTCGCTGAGCCATATTTGCACTATGTGTAAATTTGACCTATCACCGGGAAAACCGGAAAACTCGATACAGTCACTGACAACAGCTGACAAGACAAGATGGAGAACATTCGTTTGTTTACATTACAAAGTTTGTGTGGATTTGTCCGCTTAGTTTTGAAATAGAGTATAGTAGCAGTGGCGACCGGTGACTTTTTGAAGGTAAGGGCTGTCATTTAAATAAAAATGCTCCCCAGGTCAATTTTTTTCAAGGTTAAATACTTTTATATTTAAAGTTAATTTTATTAGGGAAGAGAAACTTTACAGTTTATCCCCGTTTTGTACAAAAATGAATACAAATTTAATTATAAACATAATTATATCAAATATCACAATCAATTTTAATAAAATAAAAATATATCTTTAAAAATGTACAGTTGTACGCTTTATAATTTCAAAGCAAACTATTTTGTACCTTTAAACTACACGTATTTATGTTATTATGTTCACTGTGAGCGACAGAGCTGCGATCAAGGCAGCCCCGATGTTCACTCTGTAACCGACACAAAAATTATATAAATTATTTGGAGTAACAAACAGTTTCGTCTGATTCGGTATGACGTGTATGACAGAAATAGCAGCGCTTCTATTTTTCGTCATACAGCATACACAGGTTTGATCATACATGATACAGTGTATTACAGGTGTGACATGGGCATTAGGGTCGTTTTTCATTCGCAGCTTCGTCTGACTCCAGCTACTTGGCGACCAATCATAATAGAGAGTGGAGGTCACGTGCGGGTTCAATAAATTCACAGTCGAACGAAGCCGCGACTAGGATTTTATTTAACTTTTTTGTCACACAAAGCTTCAAAATCATACCAACCATAGATAAATGTCAATGTCCCTATTTCTTAGTAACTTTGTTTGTAAGGTTGTTACAATATGAAATAATTTAGAATATTTTGACATCATGTGAATGTGAAAATAAAGATTCAAGTTAGTACCTCATTTAATATAATATATTATTATAATTTTTAATTGAATTAAAGTTCAAATTGTATTATTATTATTTAAGATGTCAACTGTCATGTCAAACGTGAGTCGAATGCGTCGAACGAAGTCAGTCATAGCCGCACAAATCTGCACTGCGGCTTCGTTCGACTTTGTAGTCAGACGAAGCCGCGAATGAAAATCCAGCTTTACGCAACGCTCGACGCTCGCACTCTGAACAGTGCTTTTGACCGAGCTTTAGACTCGGCTGAACTCGGTCGGAACTCGGCTTCAGATCATAACGATAATTACAGAATCTTTCAAATTAACCTTTATAAAATGTTCCGACGAGGATGGGATTCGAACCCACGCGTGCAGAGCACATTGGATTAGCAGTCCAACGCCTTAACCACTCGGCCACCTCGTCTTCTGTGCAATTAATGGACTTTGACCTTGAAATTATAAAAAACAAGGATTTTATGTTCAAAAACAATTAAAAAGACAGTTTGACTTTTATATAAATCTTAATTATGTGATACTAAAAACTAGTTTATTTAATAAAGTATTTCTATAATCAATACTGTACTACTAATAAAAAAAGAGAATAGAGCTGCCTGCAGCACTAATAACTGATCAACTGTGCTGTTGCATAAATATGCTATGACTTGACTAATAATTATGACTTGCGATGTATAAAATCGAGTATGTTGCTAAGCGACGAGGTGAAACCGAGTCTCTTTAAACACCCTAAAGGGGTTAAATCGCATGATATTGTTAAAACAAATCAACAAATTTACTTGACAATTTGCATATTACTGAAGGTTTTGATGTTATTATGGTTGTGGTTGTGCGTGTATCTAACTTATTAATTTCGTAACTATTGAATTATAAGTAATTAACGTATTATAAGTAACTATAACTAACGTATTATGTTGTTTACAATTTATCAATAAATAATGTTTCGTATTAAATGGTAATAACAGTTGATAATACGATAAAGACTTTAATATTATATTTTATATGACAAATAATAATCGAGTTTTTCAAGTCCATAGAGGCCGTACTAGGGCTGTTCGATATTCCAATTTGAATATCGATATTCGATGTAAAATAAATATCGATTTTATCGATGTATCGATATACTGCTACTGCTACATTTTACGCATAAATGACCTGGGTGACAAATATCGTACAGAAGGGGTCCATAATTATTTAATATTGTTTTTCACCCAGGTGGAGCTGTTGTCGCTAAAACAAGGTCAACTATTTTTTTAAATATGGGAACCCCTATTTTTGTTTGCAAATTCAGATTCCTTGTTAAAAAGTAAGACAAATTTACTTAACTTATTTTTTGTCAGCCTGACAGATGGTGATATATATCAAATACCGATGTATCGATATATCGAACATCGATATATCGATACTTACATCAAACATCGATATATAAATACATCGATTCATCGATTTTTTTTTCAAAACAGATTTAACGATATAATATCGATATACCGATTTAAAGGAACAGCACTAGCCCATACGTATGCGATGTACCTACCTACAAAACATTTAGTTTGATAAAAAACTTGTTGATTTATAATTATAAAGTTTGATAAAATCCAGGCAATCATTGTGATTGGATTCCATTATAATAGTGTTAACAAGCAAAATCATAATTCTATTGAATGGTTTCTGGTTTCTCACAAATTGAAATATTAACAGGTTACATATTGCTTGCTACTTAAATTTAAAATATGAAACCTATGCCCTGTTCACACATGGACACACAGAAGACACACACACAAGCGACACACAGGCAACAATAAAAGCAAAATGACGAACATATGGAATGTTTGTGGCCTCAAAATTGATTTTTTCTTTACTTACATAGAAGCCACAAAATAGCGGCGCCTCTATTATACAAGCAACACACACAGTACTTTTTACTGTTGCGTGTGTGTGTGTCTTCTGTGTGTCCATGTGTGAACAGGGCATAAGGTATCTTATTAACACAAACTATATTTATCTATCCATTCCATTCCTGGTTTATTTTCGTCGCCAATTTATTTAGCAGTTCTCGGGAAGGGTTCATCTCTGCTGAGATCGCAAATAACTTCCAAGTTACGCGGTATATTTACTTAGAGATTCGCAATAAAGCTAAAACAGAATTGAAGTGCATGGCAAACACTCAAGTGTCGTTCGCATCCGGTGCTGCCGCGGCGGGCGGCGGCGTCGCACTGAACTAACAGGGGTTGCTGGTTTGAGTTTCTGCTAACTGCGATTTTAATGGGGATTTTTACTTTTCCCCTTTTACGTGCGAAAAAAAGAAAAAACAATTTCGGTAGCTAGGATAGGAATCAAACTTGGATTAAGTGAATATAATAAATGCTACAATATTATTGTATCTATTGATCATGCAATACAAATTGTTTTACTTAGGAACTTCTTGGATGAATTTCGAATTAGAATCTGGACGAAAATCTAAAATGACAGGTAATAAGTGATCTACGAAGACAAAAAAAGTTCTATCAAATCTTCTTATGTGAAGAAAGTGGAGTAAGTAGAAGTTGGTACAAGTCATACGGTTAAACGTAAAAGAATAATTAGGTTTACCAACTGGCGACGTTTTTCATTGGGACGAAGTTGTAATTATTCCAGGTGTTTCTTGGGTTTCTAGATGTCTCTGCTAATCACTAGTGGCTTGACTAGTACAAATTCATTCTGTCACTTGCTGTCACTGAATAGTATTTCTAAAATGTAATAATTTCTGCGTTATATATAGTGATAGAAATATATGTAAAATATAAAGAATACGTGAGCATATTAATACATTATAAAGTAACAGGTAAATATTGTTGTGAAAAATGAAAAGTGTTTCAGAAAAACAGTAAATGTAGAATATTTTAATTTTAGGACAGGAGAACTCAGTAAAAATCTACATGTGTTACAGTAGAGTGAGCAGGGACGTCCTTAATCACAGGGCTAAATATGGGCTATAGCCCCAGGGCGCCAGCTTTTTGGGGCGGCAAATTTGAAAATTTTTGAAACTTAGGTTGATGACAATGATTGATTCAAATGTAATACGCACTTTTTAAAGTTGTTGCTTCAAATTGTAGTGATGAAAGATATTTTTTATTACACATGCATCGAAATCAGTGTTTAAAACACGCATTCTGACCGCTCGCTAGAAAAGATCATATTGGCAAACCTAATTATTCTTTAACCATGATAGAAGTATAGTGTGTCAGGAAGTATAGGTGCTGTATAATGTTGTATTTTGTTTCAAAATTGTGTACCTTGTGCCTTGTGGTATTATTGTTACATCATCAATATTATAGTTTTTCAAATATGAAGCAATCAAGCTCCAAGGTCCTATACCTAACCCACATTTATCGAAGACGAGGTGGCCGAGTGGTTAAGGCGTTGGACTGCTAATCCAATGTGCTCTGCACGCGTGGGTTCGAATCCCATCCTCGTCGGGGCATTTTATAAAGAACTCATGGTTAAGCTTATCCGAGCTTATCATATCAAACAGAAAAGTCGTACACGGATCGACACGAATTACACATTTGCAGTGCCAGAAGTCAGAATCCACAAAGGGAACTTCCCAGCGGTTTCAGGTCGACGACAGGCAGGGACTAAAGACGAGAAAAATACGTTCGTTTTTTACGGAATAATTCGTTTTCGTGGTTAATGTTCTCACCTAAAAATTTTTCGTTAACCGGTTTTAATATTTTTACGTTTTGTTGATATGCTAATAATCTGAATTGTATTATAATCAAGATTAGGTATACAAACAATCATAAAAGATAGTAGATACTATAGACTATAGTATGTATAGATAAAATTAATGAAACAAAAAAAAACTTTGATATACTTACTCTGATCATACTCTCTATAACTTTATAAAAAAAATTATATTTCCTTTATATTAATATATCAAATAGAATTACGATAAGTAGGTATTAAAAGTTAAGAACGGTTAAAACCGGTGATCGATATTATAAATTTCGTTTTTGATCTTGAACGAAAAATTATCATTTCGTTTTCGTTCTTCTAAAAATTTCGGTTAATTTCGTTATTTAGTTTTTGTTTTCGTTTCGTTTTTTGTCCCTGAGGACATCAGGTACTCTCGTACTATATCTACTCTATACTACCTAATGTAACCGAATGAAACATGTAACCGCATGTAACATAGATGTTACCGGGATGTTACTTAGCAGCGACCAAGCACACATGACACCATGACTGACTCCTGACTGTGTTAACCGAGCGTTAACACTTGGGCTGCTTCACAATCGCCCGAGATCGGTTACGAGAACAAGAACGGAAAGCGGAGAGTTGTAAAAGCGCATTTCTGGTCATCAAAACGTATGAAAAGCGCAGAAATATAATCAGTAAATTTATGTACAATAAGCGCAGATCGTAACGTTCAATAAGCGCAGTTTTCGAAAATCAGATTTCTGACCATAACAAAAGTTAGTAGTGATGCCGTGAGACGAGACGAGACGAGAAATAGTCAATTCTCGTCTCATCACAAATTTTCGAGACGAGAATTTTTAGTATTCTCGTCTCGGTCATTTTTCAGCTGTTCATTTCTCGTCTCAAGGAACTCGATTCTCGTCTCGTCTCAAATTTCTCGACAAAAAGTTAGAGCCACGTAACGATTTTTGCAAGAACTATTAGATTTCGCGTCATGCCCATGTCACACATGTAATACTTGTACAGAGTGATCGGAGTGATCAAAACAAACTGACAGTCACGTGACCCGCAATTTTCTTAAATGCTATTAAAACTAGACTTCTAGGAAGAAAAGTTTGATTTCCAAGTTCATGGGTGTGCGACTTAGGATAATAAAGATTTTTTATTTTAGTACTTAATTTTATTAAACTCAACAATATTTTCTAAATGAATAATTAAATAAGTTACAATAGCCACCGTTTCGGAATTATAATTAGTGATGACCACCGAAAACCGCCAATATTTAAAAATAAAACTTGTGTGCAGCGCGCCATCTGTCGGTAGTAGTGAGTAGAAAAAACATCGTAACCTCAAATTTAATGATCAGACTACTACAAATTGAATGTATTTGATTATAGTTTTATTCGTTACAAAAAACATTGTACAAACCACTTGCGGGAAGACACCATTCCAGCATTCGCGTAAATGAAACCCTCGCTTCGCTCGTATTTCAAAAAACCGCTCATGTGGGACCAAAATCTTCCCGCATTTGGTTCATAAATAACTATTCACTATTCTTGATTGTTCTTTTAATAATGTAGCTCCTGATGATGACGTATGTGACGTCGAAACTAGTCGACTGAGAAATAAAATATTGTTGAGTGCATCCCAGTAATTTTTCTTCATTCCTGATTAAAAAAAGATATTTTTAAGTAAAAATTTCGAGAATTCTCGAGTTCTCGAGGGTATTTCTCGTCTCAAAATTATGAATTATCGTCTAACCCCGAAAATCCGAGACGAGAAATTTACTGATTCTCGTCTCGTAATTTCGAGACGAGACGAGAATGAGACGAGAAATTTCTCGTCTCGGCGGCATCACTAAAAGTTAGTCCAGATCGTCTTCGAGTATGATGGGGTTAAGTTCAGAAAAATGTTAGGCAAGAATATTTTCTAGTTTTAAAAAATTCAAAAAATCTTGTTAAAAATACTCTTCGAGTATGATGGGGTTAAGTTCAGAAAAATGTTAGGCAATAATATTTTCTAGTAAAAAGTGTCATACAATCCCTAAAACCATTGTGCTTTTCAAATGTTCCCTTCTGCGCTTATATAACCTATAACGTCAATTTCTGCGCTTATATAACATCAATTTCTGCGCTTTTCGTACGTCGATAAGCAAAAACTGATAAAGGCCAAAAGCTATCGGGCGGGAACTGTCAAACTATTATATTATTTATTATAAAAGGTGACAAATTAAGAGTGTCCTGATTTTAAACTGCAATTATAAAAAAACGAAATAAGTTGGACACCAACACCAACATTGTAGAGTTAAACAAGTTAAATGTTTAATCTTAAATTAACAATTAATACTTAAAAATTACATCGATTAGATGACCTCCGTTTGCTTCAATGCATAATGGAGTTCGTTCTAATAAAATGCCCTACACAGGGGCGGATCTAGAAAATCTCCAAGAAGGGGGCGAATTGTTATCAAAAGTAATTTTCGATGTTGTTCTTTGAAAAAGAAAGAAAAAATAGTGCCGCAGGCGAAAAATTTTTAGGGTTCAAGGTCAATGGCTGTTTCATTAAAAGTCAAGTTTATCTATAACACGAAAATTACATATATATTTTACCCTCATTCACGAGTAAAAATTAAAATAAATAGCAAATTTAAAAAATAAATGAAATGAAAGTTGGGAAATTTCTTTATCTTAAATTTGTCAACGATTTCTTAAACTTTTATAGACCAAATTCTCTCAAAGGGGGTTGATCGCCCTCCCCTTGGATCCGCCACTGCTATAATTACAAAATAATATATTTTTCAATTGTTATTTTATTAAAATTATATTTAGTGTAGGTATAATTAAATAATAAAATTAAAATTTACCAACCGCCAAGCCCCCCTCCTGGATCCGCCAATGGCCCTACACAAGCAATCATTTGTTCAATCGGCCACTGCCCCATTTTCAAAAAAACTTGAGGGTTGACTGAAGATTTAACAGTTAAATTTATGGGAAATAAGTCATTACTTTGTTTTTATTAAGTAAAAACAGGACATTCTTAATTTGTCACCCTGTAGTATGTGTAACATTCTCATTCATGAATATGAATTTTTTAAAGTAGTAAAAAATTCAAAATTCAATTAAGCAAATCTGACAATCAAACTGAAATGACCATGACCATTGGTTGAAAATCTCGTTTTGGTTTCCATTGCCGTTCTCGTTCTCGGGGTATTATGAAACGGCCATATTATATTACCAAGCTTACGCTGCTCGTCAAAGGGCAAATTATAAGAGCTTTAAGCTGAGCTTTAAATTTAAAGACTTAAACGCTGGATGTCATGATCACGAGGTGGTAGGGATGGTAGGTGGTGGTATTTATCAATTAAATATTTATAAAATGTTCCGACGAGGATGGGATTCGAACCCACGCGTGCAGAGCACATTGGATTAGCAGTCCAACGCCTTAACCACTCGGCCACCTCGTCTTCTGTGCAATTTATGAACTTTGACCTTGAGATTTATCTAACCGACTATCTGTTACAACAATAAAGTAAAGGCGTTTTTGTTGCTATTAAAAGAATCTAGATTTTAGCTTACTTTCATCTTTATTTAAAACAGTAGAAACATGGCACTACAGGCAATTATTTTTAATTCCACTTTTCAAAAACCACAAAAAATGGGCTCCAGCACTTTGTATGGGCCCTGAAACGGGTACTTAATTCGCGTAAATCCTCATTCGCACAGCATTCACATACTGAACATAAAATATTTAGCTTTAATAGATAAGTGGTAAGCATAAACTTAAAGTTTGGAGGTTTTAAACTTTAGTACCTACTCGAAAGTGAAAAGTACGAATGCTCGTGCTCGTAAGTTACATAAATTTAAAAATTCACAAACGTAAACATAAATGTAAACAACATGTAAATAAAATAACACCTTATATCGTCACACTGGTTCTGAAAAATTTAATTAAAAATTTAAATAAATTTTATCCACAATCATCTCATAATTAGCATTTATTTGTGCTCATTGCAACTATATAATGTGACTTATTATCTACTAGTGGAATAAAGTAACTTTATTCCACTGTTCATAGCAACAAATACCAAAGCATCACAGCAATGCATTTATTTCTTACAATCTTGATCTAGAATTTGATAAATTA
Source organism: Agonum fuliginosum (assembly GCA_947534325.1). Classification (NCBI taxonomy): domain Eukaryota; kingdom Metazoa; phylum Arthropoda; class Insecta; order Coleoptera; family Carabidae; genus Agonum; species Agonum fuliginosum. The sequence goes on along the minus strand of OX384037.1, from coordinate 10,337,407 downwards.
TAAAATGACATTTTGTAAAACGAATTAATTTAGAATAAAAGTTTTTATTGTGGATAAAACGTTATATTGTATTCGTGTTTTAGTTGCGCATTATCCACTCAAAAAATCTTCTTGGTTTAAAATCAATATTATATTATTATAAATTACACAAATAGCGCCGTAGACGAATTTTTTTTTAGGTCAATGTTAAATGCCTTTTAATATAAAGTTACATTTTTGCTAGTAAATAGTGAAAGGTTTCAATGGAGTATCTAATTTAAACAAATTGCATAATGATTAATTATATATAGGTATATTAAATTGAGAAATTCAATACAAATTAAATACTTAAATAAATAAATCTCTATAAAAAATAACAAAAAAGCATACAACATCGCTACTATAGATTAAAATTATATATTTACTAAAGTACCACGACATAATTGTAGGAATCTGTTAGAAGTGACAGTTCATTTCATAGATTTTAAATTTTATTCTTAAAATGTTAATTGTATTTTTAAAATACGTGATTTTTTATCAAATATAAAATGGGCTCCGATTGGGCTCGGAGAGGCTTCAGCCTCGCAGCCCTCCCGTAGTCGGCGCCTATGCATATGGGAGTTTATATTGCATCAAATTAGATCTTGCCTGATCCTGATGCACCAGTTTAAGAATAATATTTATTTTATTTTGATGAAAACCATTTAAAAGGAAATTCCCAATTGTTCCAATTACAGAATGTTAAAGATGTTATTGTATTGGCATCATGGAATCCCACTCTCAGACCTACAGTGACATTGTTATTTAGTTGTTAAAATCTTGCACCGTGTTGATATCACATTCAGCATGTATGCGTCCTTGTACTCTAGTGCATTAGAGCGCTCTCATTCAGTGTTTGTGACTTGCTGAGACGCTTGCAGGCGCCGGGCGCCGCGATGCTGCGCTTGGTATGAGAGTTCTTCAGGCACGGTCAGGCGGCCTGAGGGCCCTCACGTCGAGTGCCGGCCAGACGCCGGACTCGGCCTTTCATGTCAACGGGAGAACAAGATCAAAGACACTACAAGCGTAAATAGCCAACTCATTAAAGGAGACTCAAGTGGGAATCATCATTGTTTATGTGTTAACAGTTATAGGTGGCTCCGGGTATCTAATATTGTAAAAAGCTGAATTGATTTTAAGGTTAGGTTTATTTTGCTTCAAGGCGAATACAAGGGATGGGATGATGGGACATCAACCATCAAGCTCCTCTTTAGTCTGAATCCTGAACAGTGGTTATATACCGCGTTCGAGCTCGTGAGCTCGTGCGATGTTAGATTGGTAGACTGTCTCGCTTAGCATGCGGACCACTGACCGAGTGATTGAATTCCACTATAATAACATTACTGTAATTGGGAGATAATCCTGGTTGAATGGTTACTTTCAATCTGTAAAATCTCTTACCCTTTCTGGAGTTAAATAGTTTTACCCACTTTTATCATTTTACAAATAAAAATCTTCAAAATTTATGTTGTAATATTTATTTACAAAATAATATCAATGAAATCCGAATCAGGAACTGTGGTTTTATTACATCGTCGCGCCAGAGGCCAGACTTCGCGAGCCGGCATTTGTTTTTATTTTGGTAAAAAGAAAGAAAGAAAATTTGGAAAAAAAATAAATTTTGTTCTCTAAAAGTTTATGTGCTTCTGTTATCCAGCAATTATTCATTTTTGCTCCGCATGAAGTAAGGTGAAAAACATGCAGCTTCTCATCCATTGTAAAAATGTAACCCCTTCCTAAAAATATAACCTGGCTACGGCTCTGCCATTAAAATAAACAAAATAGTTATTTATGTAACAAGTAAGTACGCAAAATAGAGTTTTAGAGGATGAATCAATTTATGGACATGGCGCAAGCCCCGCCGAGTCTTTAAAATAGGAGAGTCTATATAGTCTTCTAAAACTCAGTTTGTTGTTCGTGTTACATACCAAAATTTTTAGTATATTCTCTCCAAATTTGTTTAGTAACTACTTATTCAAAATTATTCTACAATACAACTTTAAAATAAAACTTTGAAAAACGTAGGCGATTAAACATAAAAAAAATTATAATATCGATTTTAGAGAGCATTAAAAAATAAAATAAATGATAAATCTTTCTTTAGGTACCTATCTATACGAATATATTGCTTTTACAACTTTAACTGATTGCCAGCAAAAATTAATTCTTATTTATTTCCGTACATAAAAGAGACTAATGGCCATTTGCACGAGTTCGGGTTAAAACTGATGGTTAGCTGACAATAGGTTAACCTTAACTACTGGTTAAATTTTATTTGCATTGCACAGCATAATTTTAGGTCATAATTAAGTAAATCTATAAATATTAGAACTATTTATTTTAGATCAAAAAATGAATGATATTCTAGTGATGTTTTAAAGAAATATAGTGAATTTTGCAATATTTTTTATGTGTAGCTGTTAGAATCGTTTTATTCTGTCGGAATTGTATACAAATACAAAATGTTATCAATTTTAAATATAATTCAGTTTGGTTTGACATATAATTATTGACAGATGAAAATGACTTCTGTAACAAGTTTATGAGTTTATATAATTGCAATAATTTATCTTCAATGTTATATGATGTCATAGAAATATTCTATAATTGATTATGGTGCTACTTTAGAGAAAAAAAGTTATAAAGAAATAAGAAATAGTGTAAAATTTGGCATAAAAATCGTAAGTATAAAGTGACATTTTATTTCATCGACGAGCAAAAGCAAAAAGGACAAACAATAATAGCGATGAACATTTCATTTGAACATATTTAATGTGTATAACATTATTTTGTTATCATTATTGTGTGTATCAATATATAAAATACTTCAGTTCAGTCTAAAACTAATTTTTTAAACGTAATCTAGCAAATAAAATCATAAATATGATTAGCTCATTTTATCTATTCGTCCTGGTCATGGTAATCTGCGCAATATAAGTAAAAAATATCAAATATCTCGACATTATCGTCGAAATTTGTAGGTTAACTTCTAGTTATTCATTTAAACCCTACAGAATCCACTAGTTAAAATTAACTAAAAATTAGACTGTTTAACCACTAGTTAAGAACCTGTGCAACGAAGTTTACACCATAACCAACACTTTAACTACAGGTTAGCGCTAAACCGAAGTGGTGCAAGTGGCCATAAAACGTTCAGTTATTCATATTTCAATGCAATTATTGGGACAGTGAGCTTTTTCTGTAGCAGTTTCAAATTTGATATTTGATCTTTAAAGATTTAAGAATTAAGAAAATCTGACGATCTGTCATAAGAAAATACAAATAATGTTAGATAACTTTATTGTTTGTTATTCATGTATGAAATTTTAATAATTTTTTTTTAAATAAAAATATAAGTAGGTACCTATTCCGAGTAGTACACCATATACATGTGTACATTGGCGATAGGTAGCATTATATCACATTTATGCAGATTCTTGTTCTCAGTTTCCACGTAGAAATATGGTAAATATATCAATCGAAATGTAAAAATTATTTCACACCATATAGATGCAATTAATAATTTCGTTTCAATTGGGCAGCAATAATTAGCATAAATGTGAAATGCAATGCTAATCACGACACAAAATGTATGGTGTACCTCCTATAGTAACTGTAGTTCATGTATCCCCTAATGTTAGGTAAATTTGGACATTACTTTTGAATAAATTAAAGTTTTATGAACCATAAAAATCAAAATTACCGTTCATTGAACAAGGATCAATTAACAGAAAAAATATGCAGGAGAAATTACGTAATAGTAAAAGCGATAGACATTGCGCTGTGCATCTTGTGAACTAGTTTAATAAATTCCAGTAGCCATTGTCGCCGCATCACCAAACAATGAAAGCGCCGCACCACGACAACGAGAACGAGAACAAGAACGACACGAACACGAACCCGTCCTCGAATCTCAAGCACCATCGCATCAACATTCCACATGATGAGCAGTTTATCCAAACATCCCGATGCTGATGATTTACATAACTCCCAGTCACAGGTACTGAATCAATATATCCAATATTCAGAGAAAAGAGTAGCTGAAACACCTATAAATATAGATACAATATATCGCATTGAATTTCTCCCCTCTTGAGTTTGAAAAGCTCTTGTGCGAGTAGGCGGCGCTGGCGCTGAGAGCCACTGAAATCACTGCGACTTTCCACCGCGTGAGCTTTACGCACACGTGCGATAAGGCTCAGGATGAAGTGCGCGCAGCCAATAGAAATGCAGAAAAGAGTCCACCACGCCCTCAGTGCGTACCATAGGCCGAAAGACAGTCAACCACGCCTTCTGGCGCGGATGGAGTACCCAGAATGCACTGGAGCTCTGCTAGAAGTGCCATGTACTCTTGGAGGACACTTTAAGTGCGCGCTTAGGCGAGTTAAGCGCTCTTGGTAGCTAAAGAGTCTTACATCAAGAGTGCTCCAAAGAGTGCTATAGCTCGATCACTGATTTATTTATATAGTTAGTCAGTTTGTTTATTGAATTCGGGTATCGGGAAGAACTTTACGGAAAAACGATTCGGGCTCTTGGATTGTCACACTTCTTAACATAATCTCCAAATGTGCAACAGCTAGCAATCAACAACAGTGCAATTCTTTTACAACATTTTACTAAGTTTTATTGTGCCATTACTGAACTTTTTTAACAACACGCGGCTTCTTAAAACTTTAAAAGTGTTTGTGCTTCGCAAATAAACTAGAAGTGGGCAATCAGAGATAGATTAAACTTTTCGCGAAACTGGACTTTCAGTGTTGTGCATAATTTGAATTTTAAAAACCAAATTTGTGTTCTTTAACAATAAACCTGTGCAGGTTTGTCGAAATATCTACACTACCTATTTGTATTTATTGCAATGGTCAGACGGAAATAGTAAAACAGTTAACATTAGTGCGATATTAGCGAAACATCAAGAAAGTTTTAGTGAACCCGGCGGCGAATCTGTTTCTCTGATGCGGTGCTTGTGAGGTCCCCCAGCCCAGTGTGAATCTCTTATGTCCAGCGGCGGGGTAGGGTACGACGGAGCCCCCCCAGAGGGGGACAGAGCCGGGGGGGACCTGCACGGGCTGCTGCCCGAGCTCAATGGCGTGGAGCTGGCCATGAGCCTGAGCCCCAAGCATCACCACCAGCAGCACCAGGTCTTGAGCCACCTGCAGCAGTTGCACCACTCGACGCCGTTTTCGGTGACGGATATACTAAGCCCCATTGAAGAGAGTTACAGGAAGTTAGAGTTAGCGAATCCCCCCTCGCCCTACAGGTATTATACGTATGTGGATGATTTTGTTTATATTATTTTAGGGTTTTATGCTTTAAATGCGGGTGTCATAGGAGGAATGTGCCATGTTGTTTACAAATAGGATATTAAAAAAAATAATCACAACAATTTTTTGCAAACCTTGATAAGCAAAGTTGTGTGGAACTAAAACGTGTATCAACAGGGACATTTTAAGAAAATTAGACATTTTATAAGCACCAATTTAACAAAAATTATAAAATAAATGGAAATATTTTGAAGCCCAAATCGTGAATGGATAAAAAAATATTGGAATTAAAATTACCATTTCATCCCAAGCCTTCTTCCAATAATTTTTTCTCCAATTATAAAATAAATAAACTATAAATAAATACGAAGTTAGTAATAAATGGATAGTTGGCTTAAAGTTGTATTTAAATTTAATTTAAATCGATGATAAGATGTAGCCATCTTCAGATCTACAAGTCCTTAGTTATATTATAATGATTTAAACAGCGACTCGCCAACGTGTCGACATTTTGTTGGCCTATAATAATTTATGGTGAGATTCTGTGCAAATCTATAAGTTTTACAAATTTGTAAATCTTTAAATATTAAACAAAATCGCATCAAATGTAAAACTGCATATAATATAAATTTTAATGCGATTGTTTAATATTTATAATTTTAGAGATCTGAAGCAACTACAGATTTTCACAGAATCCCGCACTTTAAAACTGTATTAATTTGAAATCATTGTTGTTAAGTAAGGACTTGTAGGTACAGACCTGAAGATGGCTACATCCCATAGCCGAAACGTCGTTGATTTAAAATAAATTTAAATAACTTTAAGCCAACTATCCAATTATTACTTCCATCAATCTACTCTTTCTGCTTAGTAAAAATCATTCTTATAATATAAATAAATACCTAACTTATACTGACAAATAAATACCAAAATATCTCATCGACTGTTTAATTACCAGTAATTACACTAGTGTCAATTGATAATTTTAGACCCTGCAACACGTGACCTTTATTTGAATACATTTTCGTATTACCTATAATGTCGTAGGCAGATTGGCATGTAGGCATATAGGTAATATAGGTAAACCACAATGTCACATCATTTTATTTCACTCAAGAAAGTTATTAGGTTCTTTATTTAGTTCACTTCAATCAAAACCAAAACTGAGTAGATATGTGGGACTCGTCATTAAGGGTTGTTTATTTAGTTCAGTTCAGTCAGTTTGTACCAAAACTCATCAATTCAGAGTTTCTATACTAAAAGACTCGGCCGAGACTCGGCATATTGTGTAAAATAAAATGATATGACGTTATTTGCCGAGTCATTTATAAAACGACGATTTTATAACTAGCCTGGCGACACTAACCCAATAACCCATAAGCAAGTTGTTAACATAAACATCATGTTCCTCCTCTGATATCTGATGCAAAAATATTTTTAATTACTTTTTTACGTTAGACTTAAGTAAAGGGTATTATTATTTAAGAACTCTTATTAAAAGTAAAACATTCCTAAACAAAAAAATTATAATAGATTAAAATCGATTAAAGCGGTTATGATCTCAACATATAATGATTAGTTCAACTGACTAAATATCGAATGATAACCGCATTATTCTAGCTTCTCAAACTCTTCAAGAAGTTTTCAATATTAATAGATTTAAATGTAAAGTAAAGAAGAATTCTTATTTTTGTAGATACTGTATAGGTATTACCATCACCGCACCACACAACTGCAAATCAAAAGTCTTGATATACATTCACATTTGAACAATAAACATTTTAATTGTAATTAGGGATATCACGATATCAGTTAGTTATTTTTTATACAAGACGAAAAAATTATATTTTATCGACGAAAGAAAGGTGTTAATTAACAAGCGCCCAAGGAGCGAGTGGATTATTTTTCTCAAGTCGATGGTATAGTATAATAATTTTATCGTCGGGTATAAAATTCTATATTTTCTAAGCTGATGTTAAAGAAAAAATATAAAAAAACCAATTTTAAATTTAATTATTATCAAAACGCAATTTCGGAGTATATTTGTAATGTTTTTCATCCTACTTTTTCGCAGAGTGGATGCGTATAGAAATGTGTGAAAACTAATTTGAAGAAAAAAGAAAAAACTATAATTTTGCTTTAAACTTTACTTTATCCACTCAAATTTTAATTTATCTGCTCTAATATTATATCTACCCTTGCGGTTAAAGTGTTAGTTTATTGACTCAAAAAATAGTAGTCAGCTATGGAAAAAACTCAATTTCTATTAAGCTCATCAGCGACGGCTAGTCCTTAAAAACTTAAAACGGTTAAACAGTACAATCTTTATAGGCTCATGTCTTCATCATTTCATTATACATCAGTTTACGCCCTTATGCATCTCTATTTTCCTTCGCACTCGATCTTATAAAAATTTTCTCATGCGCCGTTTTGACAAAAATTATTGTAAACAGTGCATCAATTACTAAATCAAAGCTTTTGGCAGTAAAAATTGAAATCATATGCCAAAATTGTTTATCCATTGCAGAAATTTGATATTATTATTGCCAGCTACCTAAGTCTTTTCACTGTGGTACCTATTCAAATAAACATCAATCACGCAACATGAATCGCACTCGAGAGCATTAAAAAAATAATGTTGCCATTGTAACCTTCTTGTGCTCTGGTAAAATTGGACGATTTCTAAAAAGTGTAGATTTGTTAAGAAACAATTGCTCAACCTTAATCCTTAAATATTAATTTCAGCACTTGGAATTATTCTACCTGCATGCATTGTCCAGATCTTTCATTAAACAATTAATTTCACTGGAAGCCAATTTGATCAATATCAATTCAATTTCCAAACAATCCAAGAAGGCTGCAGCTGTAATTTATCCCAGACTTATCATGAAACTGGAAATAGGAATAAATTGTAGTTTGCTTTCAGTGGTATCACAAGAGGATCTAACATTTTTTCTATATTGTTATACCTACATTGTTATGTCACATTCAATCCTTGACAACTTATTTTTATTTCTGTAAATTTTTCGGCATAAAACTATTTTACAACTAACACTTCTTGATGTTTGACCAAATTTTGAATTATTTACCTCTAAAACAAAATCTAGCTTGTTTGTCGCTTTCGTTTTCAATTCAATTGGCTATAAATGCTATAATCCTCATAAGTACCTACCTATGTTATGCAATATGATTGGGTAATACTAGATAAACAATATGATCATGCTAATATGAATGTGTATAAAAACCCTTTAAATGTCAGATGCCCATTTTTTTTCAAACTGACAATGTTCTGAAATTTGAATTCAAACTCACAAATGTAGAAAATGTATTTAGAAAATTACCACACAAGGATTCTTCGAGGATTCTTTCACGCTTCTGTATTTGAAAAAATTCTGGGGAGAATTACCTGTCAAATAGCGGCGACACTAAATTAAATCTTCAACGAGTCTTGAAAAAGCAGAATTTCTAATTCAGAGGCATGAAAGAATCCTCAAAGAATCCACGTGTGCATGTGTGACCATGGGTTTATGGGACACCAAATAAATGAGGGTTTTGTTAAAAACATTGACAGTTTGATGGGTAGGGAGACACTTTTTCCAGTCCATTTTTTCCAATCTGTTTTTTCCAATGATATTTTTTTCCAATAATGCATTTTTCCAATAAAATATGACGTAATTTAGGTTAGGTTGGGTAGGTTAAATTGAAATAAATGCATATTGGAAAAAAAGAACTCACACATGCCATTGAGAAAAAGTATTGGTAAAATAACCACTGGAAAAAATGAATTGGAAACAGTGTCGTATAATCGTTTGATGAAATCACTGTCCACTTGTCACAGTCTATAGTGTGTCTACAGATAATCACATTACTTTTTCTCGCAGTCGCGCTATAAGAAACATACCCCAATCTAAACAATACCAAATTTTGTCCCTTTTCAGTCGAAGATAAATCCGTAATTTGCTAATAACACAATTTCAACTTACAACATCCCCTTTACCTCTTCTTCATCCCCAGGTCAACGTCAAGCGGCAGCTCCATCAACAGCCCCGGCGGCGGCGTGAGCGGCGTGAGCTCCAGCGGCGGCGGCAGTGGGGTGGGCACCGGGGGCAGCATGAACGGGGCGGCGTACCCCGTCATGGGGCAGTTCGGCGGCGGACAGTACTGTCCCAGCGTGTCAGAGAACCTAGGACTTGGGACGCACTACTCCCCCGGACATGGATGGTACCAGAGCACGGCGGCTGATCCCAGGTTTGCAAGTAAGTTAGCGTTTGGAGTACTATCAATTACAGATTGAAACTAGAAGAATGATCGTACTCAGAGAAAGGACCGCGCAGCTATTAGCTATAAATTACGTATTTGCTTGTTCTAAATCACTTTGAGTTGGATTCGTCCAAATGAATATTTGTATCTGCGCAAGTTCTTTCTCTGTTTAATCGTAGTAGGTTTTTATGTTGAGAAACCGTTGAATATTTTATCTGAATCTGGAAGCACACCTTGTAATGAGTGATAATGATTTTGAAAATTGTAGAAGAAACTTTGAAGCAAGATCAATTCTTGAAAAACCTAGTTCTAGAAAGGCGTAAACAAAATGATCACTTAAAGGAAAAAAAAGCCTTTTTCTATTCAACTTCTAAATAAATTATCATGATAAAGATAAAACTATGTCGGCCTATTTCCTACTTGATTTAAAAACTATATAGCACAATCTGAAGTTGGCGTGCTCTAAGTGATCGTTTTTGATTGGTTGATGTCACACCAATTTTATACCAAACAAACTTTGTATAGAGTAAACAAACGAGTGTTCTCCATCTTGTCTCGTCAGCTGTTATTTTTAATTGTCAGTGACTGTTTCGTTTCACCGTGGTTTTTTGGTAATAAATTAATTTGTATTATAGAAATAATATTTGTGGTTCATTAACAGACAATTAACATCTATAATTCTGTAATTGGGAATTAATACTGTTGATTGGTTGCCATCAAGATAAACATAAAATATTTTTGCCAATTTGTTTTTTGTCAAACTGTCAATGTGTTGATAAAACGAAGATTGGGATATGCCATTTTCCCCTAAACAACATTGGCCCTATCCCTTTGATATACAAAAATTCAGTCTTAACCAGCAATGAAGCTACGGCATACATTCCTATCTTCGCACATTTATATTGTCTCGTACTCTCACAAACCCTTTCCTACATAATCTGTTTTATTCTTCCTCTGCGGAATTATTAGTATCAGTTATCATCTACAACATATCTTAGGTTATATCAATCTATTTTACATACCGGATACCGGACGTCTCACAAACACAATATATCTCCTTACCCGCATAATTATATTTCATTCGATCGATATTCCACATTTTACATTCAAAACATTTTTTTGTAGTTTAAAGGAAAACCTAACCGTCTGACGAGACTAGTTTTGCTGAAACATTCAGATGCCATTAATTCATTCATTCTGTTCGGAAATCCGGGCTTTGCATTCCTGTCATTTGCCACAATTTGTAAGCCGTTTAAAAAGAAGAATAAAATATATAAGTTAGATTGATTCCTTTTCTTCTTTTGGGCTGATACGATTGCCGTCGCTTACTTATTACGCCTTGTCTCCCTCCTTCTCTATTGTTTAAATTTTATTATTCTACAGATCTTTTACTATTAAACTTGTTCCATTTGACTGTCCCAAGTTCCTCTTCTTCTTCTTTATTTGTTTCTTTTAAAGAAATCCATTTAGTATTTGGGTCATTGTGTTTATGTGCCACTGTGTATACTGATGTTTCGGTTGTGTGTTTAGACGTTGATATTTGATATATAATGACAGTATCATAAAACATAATAACGCGTTCGACCACCGAAAATTTGACGGTTATTTCGTGGATATTATAGCCTGATGTAAATTCCTTACTAAATGTACCACTGGCAGTCACAATATTTCTCTTTTGAAACCTGTGAAAGAGCCATTATACCTATACTGTAAAAAAATCTGTAAAATTATTGCCCATATTGTTACTGGAATCCAAATTGCCTAGGTGAAATACCTATAGTAAATTTACATAAAAAATGCAATTTTGTTTAACTATAATTTATTTGTTTTTATTTAAATTATGTACCAAAAGTATGCAAATTATATGTAAGTAATTTTACATAGTTAGACAAAATTACATTTTTTACTAGGTATATTGCTTCTAGGCAATTTGGATTCCAGCAACGATATAATAATTTTACAGAATATTTTTTTACAGTTTACTCGAGTCCTGTACCATATGTTATGCTATGCCATGTTGAACAATAAGTAGATATAGTTAGTTACTTAGTCTATCAAATATCTTTGACTTTGTTCTTGTTGTTGTTTACAATGTTGACTACTGACTGGCACAAACATTTAATGCTCGATTTAATGTAAGTACTATAGGAATATAATAATGTAACCGGTTGCATTAAGCCATGTTCACACAAGAATTATTGGTGGATTCTTTCATGCTTCTGAATTTTGAGAAAGAATCCTCAAAAATCAATGTGTGAAGTGAACAGGGCTTTAGAAATATCTACTTCATTAATCATGACATGATATAGCATAGTTGGCCCGACCTAAAGCCCTGTTCACACATGGACACACTGACACACAGAAGACACACATAATATGCGACAACGTGTGGAATGTTTGTAGCCTTAAAATTGATTTTTTCTTTACTTACATAGGAGCCACAAAATAGCGGCGCCTCTATTTCACAAGCAACACGCACACAGTATTTTTACTGTTGCGTGTGTGTGTCTTCTGTGTGTCCATGTATAAACAGGGCATAAAGTACATAGTGAATAATCTCATTTGGACCATAATCGTCGAGAGTCTATCGACACAAAAATCTTTTCAGCCTGAAAATAGGCTTGTGGTGTGTCGACCAATATCCCAATTTCAAACTGAAAACATCAGTACACATATCAAATAACAGTCAGCACCATACCAGGTACTTACTTCTTTCACTGGAATATTGGGCTAATATCGCGGGTGTTCATCTTAAACACCTCATAAACCACATCTCCGTATCCGTATCCGGTTTCAAACACATCCGCAAGGGTTCGGTTTCTCGTAGGAAATTCCGCCCCGGCCCCAGGTCCGCTCTGTCATCTGATATGTCGCGCGTGACTATGGACCACCTCCGGGTGTTAAGAGGGCGGTGTAAGCATACATGAGGATCATAGGGATAGGAAAATGCGAAAGGATGTCAGGGATGTGTTCTTTCTTTCTGGGTTTTATTTTAAAATTGGGCTTTGGGTTACAAATTCTATGACTTAGTAGGTAGGTACTTCATTATTTTTCAATTTTCAAAAGGTAGACTTATTTCTTTAACTATTTCCATTTAAAATTATGGAAATAAAACGAAATCAATTGGAATAACAACGATTAAAATCAAATAATTTGCCCATGATAATGAAAGACAGACGTCCGTTCGAGCATTTTTTGTACACTGTTAACTATTACTGTGAGTTTCTCAAATAACATAATGCAGTGAACTATTTCGAATTTTATTTAGTAAATTATTGTTCATATTAACAGTCTAAAATAAACTGGGCAACATCATTAGGGGTACACTTGAAATGAGGTGAAATTTCACCCATTTTCAAATCGTCATAACTCGGCGTATTTTCAGTCGATCTTCGAGGGCGAAAATCTTTGAAGTGTCTACTTTATAGTCATGCATGCGAACTTTAGCGTCATCCCTTCTGCCCTTCTCCAGCATCCCTGTGAACAAATTCTTTTAAATCGAAAAAATGTCCAACTTTGACGATGTGTACGGAGTTGAAAAAAATTTGTCAACTCGATCCACTAAACGGGCACTAAAATTTGTTTAATTCCCTCTGCAAAACTCAAAGAACAAAGCTCCTACGACGATTTGGCACCAAGTTATAAAAAAGTGCACTTCGAGGTTCGAAGATTCATCGAAATCGACTAAAAATACGCCGAGTTATGACGATTTGAAAATGGGTGAAATTTCAATTCATTTCAAGTGTTCCTTTAATATTTTTACTTAAAAACTTGTGCGAATACAGTGGACGCTCGGTTATATGAATACTCCATTATATGAACCATTCACTATAGTGAACAGTCAAAATTTAACACATGAGAATGAAAACGGTCAATTTCGATTATGTAAGGTACAAAGTACAGATCTACTTGGTACATTGGTTAGATAAAGTATCTAATATTTTTGATCTTGATTATTTACTTGTTATTGTGAAAATGTAGATATATGGCCGATGTGGCATTACCTACTAAATTATTGAGTGCACAACAGAAACCAAAAGGCAACATCATTAAAATGCAAACTAAACCTACATAACCAAAAAGAACATTAATTTCAAATTTATTTTTATTGTATCGATCGGGCAAAAAATATTATAAGCATAACGGACGTTAGGTATGTGCATTTTGTACCGGTTTCGGATAATATTGGAAACTTCACATACCGCCCTTGATACTTAATAGTATAATAGTAATGCAGAGCACCAAACACACGTGACAAAAAGTTGCGAATTATTATTAACGACTGTAATTGTCGATGTACTTGAGTGTAGTGCGTACTTGATGTTGATTTGCGAAATTAAATTTGTTACTTTTATTGCGTTTGAGTTTTGAACAAGTTAATAAAATCCATTCAAGGATCGAAACTGTTCTAATAGACTAAATTTCTCTCAAAACATACTTTTAACGTTGAATTTCATACATGCTGATTTTACATACATACCTCCATAAAATCACGCCATTTCCCCAGAGTATAACACAATACAAATCGCTTGAAACAAAAAATTCTACATTCTCAAGAAAGATCCAGCAGTTTATCTAATTATAATTCTTAGACAAAATACCAAATCTTTATCATGAGGACTTGACACTTCTTTTGCCACATTCACTTCCATATTCCTTTTATGCAAGCTCTTTTATAAGGATTTATTCGCGCTAAACCATCAATCACAAATATCAATTGCGCAAACGTTATCTCATCCATATCATTTTTTCATCCGTTTTCCCACTTGACAAAACAAAATCCCCAGAACATTTCAAGAACATCCCGCTTTGTTACTTGCTATATTTATCCATTAACACCCTGTTAATATGCTAGTTGCATGATTGTTAATATCCGCCCGATTCGCCCTTAGTAACATTATCTATGTAACATCCCAATGTTAATAATTTGGTAATAATATCCCATCTATGTATCCCATGTAATTCTCTGAGATGTTTGTATTGAGTATGTAATTTTTTATCGTATTCATCAGGTTGTGGCTAACGTAATATCCCATTTATAAGAAGAAACATCCCAAGAACCCAAGAACGATTCATGTCAAGTGGGTTATTTAGAACAGCATGTCCACATTGTGTAGAACATTTAAAAAAGTATTCAGTAAATTTCCAACGATTAGTAAATAATTTTTCCAAATATCAAATATCATCAGATAAAAACACTAACTAACCAAAGTTAATTTAATTTTTGCTGTCATCCCAATCGTTAATTTTCTTCCAACTTTCCCTTTGACCAATACATCAAACATCAATACATTCAATACCAGTGATTCTTGCAGTAGCAGAGCAGTCACTACTGTAAACACACATCCACACATACACACACTCGTTCGTTTCTGTTCTGCTGTACGTACGATGACAGAACGCGGGTCCGAATGTTGACACAGCACTTCAAATCACATGACAATACAGTAGCTGAGAGGTAGTGTACCCCCTGCCCCTTCCACCCTCGGGTACGCCACTGGGGGATCCGGGCGGTAAACACCGGAGTAGACTCCGGTGGTGGAAAGTGTTGGCGGAAAATGTCAATGAGAAATGTAAAAATAAATTTACGCACAACTGTATCTTTATTTGTTTACTTGAGTTACGATGGCAGAAACATTTGCTTTTACATCCATGGGCGGTAAAGTAAAAAATTCGTCCAAATTGTTTGACACATGAAACGATTTTTTGTTACCATACGCCACCATATAAATTTCTAGTAATAATGTATTTCGCAGGTTTTCAAAAACTATACCTACATAAAATTATTATGATTCACATCAAGTATATTTTCATAGTTGTGTGTAAAACGTTGTAAGTACATACCTCAAACCGAAAGACATTACACCTTTGAACGAATAAAGGCTCTCGCCAGACGTCGGGCCTCAAACTTCGTCCGCAGGCGTAATAATCTTTTTCCTTCGGCCCTGCCCTACGTAAATAATTATTATGAACCATATTTTATCTTTGATTCCCGGGGAACTAGCTATATTCATATTATGTACTTATTGGATTTTAGAATCTATTTTTCTCCAATCAAACGTGTCTTAAAATGATAATTTTCTGGTTTTATTCGTTGCAAGTCGTAATAAGGTATTAAACGTTGCGTGATTATATACAAGTCTTTATAATATTAAACATTCCTTATTGATAAGTAAAGCTCACACTTATATGCACTTAGAAATGGAAAAATAATCGCATAAAATGTAGGTAAATTTTTCGAAAATATGCATTAAAAATCTCGTTTTATGCACAAAAATATCATTTTATTTAAAGATAAATTTTAGTAGTGTCTTCATATTCTCATTTTTAAATGCATTTCAAACAATTAAGTTTATACCAATCAACAACTGAATCACACAATATAGCCAATTATGCTACTAAACTTCCACACATTACTATTCTACTTAATTTTCAATATTTCAAAATAGCATACTATTTAGAATTCTCGCTATTGTACAAAATTACGGTTAATTGGGTACTTCATATTTTAAAGATTTATTAAGAACCATATTAAGTATTTAGGTATCTGAGAACAGTCACATGTCAATCCTCCGAAAACAATCTTTTTTGAACTGAAGTGGTTCTAAATATATTGATCCACTTTGAAGCGATCGGGGAATTTATGAACAAAAATGTCTTGCTACAAAAATCAGAAATGCACTGCTTCCAATACAATGTCTGAAATATGCTACACCTACTCTATTAAAAATGCGCGTATATTTGTCTGTAAATATCAAACAAAGCAAAAGCTCCCCTCCTTAAAGACTCAGCTTTCAGTTACATTTCTGAAAGTTGGGTTAAGAAAATCGTGACTGGGCATATTCACAATATGCATGTGTGCATGTGTTTTTAAAGGCCATTTTACCACGTCGCTTCGCTTGTATTTATTTAAGACGACCCTACTTTTATTCTTCTATTTATGAAATGGACACGGGGACATTTCCAGGATAAATATTTATTCTACAGCGACGGTATTGCATTCGAGCATTCGGTTCCTGGAAATCGATACGTGACGAATAATAGGTAGCGTGAAACGATGATGGACAGCGCAAATACCAAGTAGAGTGTTAGAATTGTAAGGAAACCGCTAAATTTACATTTACTTTGGTTTTAGAAATACCTGACTGACCCCTTGCGCATTGCACACGAGAAAATTTCTGATCAAATTTCCTAAAAATTGTTTTGTTTGTTTTTAAAAATGTTTGACTGTTCACTAACTGTGAAGATGGCTACTATAAGTAGAATGTGAAGCTTTTGAAAAACTTAATTCAAATTTAGGGCACCATTTATTCTTCTTGGCAAAAATTCTGTTACCGTGTTACCATGTAAATCAAAGTTCAGTAAAAACTGGTTTTACCGTCCAGGCGAACAAGAAAATTTTTATATGGGCTCGGCGACAAAACTCAAAGAGAATTTTTTTTTTCATAGGAATGTTGTAATTGACTTCCTAATTAACATACTAAAAGTCCCTATCGATCCGCCTTGTGCTAAGTCCACCATCTTGAAAAAATGGTGGAACAAGACGACTTATCTTCGGCGTTTTTTTGCAATTATCTCAAAAATGGGTAATTTTAAGCAAAAATCCCTAATACCAAACAGAAAGAGCATGAAATTTCCATCAAGATAGTCCCATTTGTTTTTACGTTATTTACACAGTTTTTGAAAAAATCGTAAATAAATATTTTTATAATTCTAACAATCTCAGCCGATTTGATTAAATCATGATTTTGTTCTTATATTACACAAAAACGACTGTAATTTATTAACGAATAATAATTTCGAATTCGGGATTTCAGTATTCGATTCTTAACATATTTTTCTATAATAATAATTTCATAATAGACATTTTAAGACGCCAAAAATTTAAACATATTTTCAAAATCACAAAAATGTATTTTAGTCACTTCTTTAAAATTTTGTGTTTAATTTCTGTCCGGATTAAGATATTGATCGATGGGGACTTTTAGTATGTTAAATAGGAAGTCAATTACAACATTCCTATGAAAAAAAAATTCTCTTTGAGTTTTGTCGCCGATAGATGCTAGTTCGCCTGGACTATAGTTTCAACTAGTCAAAATGCGAAGTTTCTAAAAGCTTTTGTAAAAACCCGAATAATTTTAGTTTGTTTTACTGTAATCCACGTTTTAACTGAAAATAATACTATATAAGAACTAATTTTCATAACTGCTTTTTTACTTAAGTGTCATTTGATGGATTTAAATAACACCTAACCTAACCTTACCAACAATACCTGACATAGATAGAGGGTCCGCCTAGCATGCTGGCGGTCCCCAGTTCGATTCCCAGCGCAATCGACATAATAATACCACTGGGTCCTAGTGGTTGGATTCCACTATAATAACATCTATGTACCATTCTGTAATTGGGAATTAATCCTGTAGGATGGTTCCATCAAAAAATAAAAATAACCATACCAAATCTAACCCTACCTAACTTTACCTTACCTTTTTAAGAAATGAATTATAAACATCTATTAGTGTCATTATTGTAAAGTGATTCTCTTTGAAAGCAAAAATGATTCGTGTTTTTATAAAAACGCTTAACAACTACGCATTTTGACTATCAAATCTAGTTTCCACAAATACCTTTTGGTAACTTCGAGTTTCAATTTCAACTAGTTAAGACTAATTTTTACTGATTTCGGGTTTAAACGGTAACAAGTAATTCAGCATAGCACAGCTATGAACCCATATTTTACAGAAACCAATATATAATTTACCATTTTTCATTCCAGAAAATGAGTTCGCTAAAATCAGTTCATGCAATATGCACTAAAATATCATATTATTGAAACTGAACAGACAAACTTACGATCAGTGTAAGTAGGAATTACGATCCAAATCAGTAAATTTTGCGACAGTCCGTAAAAGCAATAATTATTATTACTTAGGTAACTATGGTACAAACTTATTATTGAGGGACACGCACGGGCAAATTTATTTACTTTTAAATTTACGGAGGACCATTGAACAGGATATTGCGTTCAAATTATAGAATGGTAGATGTTATTATACTGTAACCCTACCACTATTATTACAAATATTATTTCTGAATATAACAGATTGAACTAAAGTGGAATGAACTGTACTGTGGTGTGCATAATATTTGATTAGAGTTAAATACTTCTAGGAACAAGGACTTAATTGCGTGTATATTTTTTGATTAGCAGGACTCTGTTTTGTAATATAGGTTAGGCGGTTAGGGTCATATTTTTAATGAGTTACTTGGAACTGTTTGGAACTGTAACATTTTAATTTCAATAGGCACTTAACAGATGATTTAACCTTCCTTTCACACTTTGCACTTACAATTTTTTTTATTAATCTCGAATTTGTCAATATGAATACCTATGTAATTTTACTATTTCTATTGACCAAATGGAGAATAATATAATGAAAGTAATTTATTATCCACGACCATGCGCTATTCAGTAAACGAAGTCAAATTGATAATTTATAAGTACAGTGGTGCACAAGTGGTGGCCCTCGGACCGCTTGTGGCCCTTTACGAAAATTCGGTGGCCCTTTATGAATTTAAAAAAATCAGGGTTTATTTAAAGTTTTCATGAAAAAAAATATATATAACAAGAACACAAAATTATAATTTGTATTTATAAATTTAAATTACCTATATTTATAAATTTATATTATATTTTATGTTTATAAGGGAACCTTTAATCCTCTGTTTACTTTCAATTAACCTTATTCGATATACCGGCATTTTCTTCCATAAAAATTTTTAAAATCAATGGTCCTTCTAAAATCAATGGACTCTCTAAAATCAAGCATAAAATGTCCTAACGTAGCGAGTGTTTTGTGGCTAGTACAAGAATAGTAAAATTTAATTTCAACAAGAATTTAATAAGAAAAAATGGATCTACAGATGTGCCTTTTTAAAATTTCATACAATTTGCAAATTTGTGTAGATAATCGAATTATTTATTTACAATCTACATCTAAGTATTTAATGACACCTATTTAGTAAACTTTCCTATTCAATGATGTGCCACTTTGTAGTAATTAATAAACGTTGCTATTGTAATATTATAAAGTCTGATTTAGATTAATAGATTGACGCTTCGTTTACGCAACGCAAACGTTCTCGTTCTGTTCACGTTAGATATTTTAACAACAATTTATAAATTTACGTTGGAAAAGCAGGTTGACGTGCGATTTAGAGATTATGTGACATTATATGACGCACAGGTTTGACATTTTTGGCGCTATTCGTTCTGTGCTACATTTCCATCTAGGATAATATAATATAATAAACAATGACTGGAATTCAGTCAACTTTATTAGATTTATTTCAACCTCAACCGGTTTCACACCCCACCTGGGTCATCATCAGGAGCTACAATTAAAATACAGAAAAACTTATAAAAAACTGAAAAATACGTGAAATCACAATAGAAAACTTACGTGAAAGTCAAAACATTTTTTGTATAGTACAATATATTAAAATTAACATTAAAATATAAATAAATAATAAATAATTTAAAATCAATGAAAACGTGATATACACAGCATACACAAACATGGAAGAACTGACTAAGTCATATTATTAATTACATCAAGGTCACAATAATTACTAGAAAATACACATGTTGCTTAAAACCATGTATCACAGAAAAATGATTAGAAACGTTAACACTACTCATACAAAGAAAGCTAGAAATGAGTAAACTACTTAATTTTTGAATTTGATTTCAAAATATGATTGTATATGCTACTCAAATTCATTGTGTCTGTTTTTAAGTTTACATTGTTTTTGTCTGAGTTTATGTATAGCATCTCTAGAGTAAGTCTTTTATGTAGATTTTGTTCTGTGTGTAAAATTTTAGTTTCTTCGAAATTGAAATTATGTTTTTGTGATCTGCTATATGTTCTGCTAATGCACAATTTCCACCTTAAACTTAAACACAGACACAATGAATTTGAGTAGCATATAAGTACAATCATATTTTGAAATCAAATTCAAAAATTAAGTAGTTTACTCATTTCTAGCTTTCTTTGTATGAGTAGTGTCTAGTGTTAACGTTTCTATAGTCATTTTTCTGTGATACGTGGTTTTAAGCAACATGTGTAAATTTTCTAGTAATTATTGTGACCTTGATGTAATTAATAATATGACTTAGTCAGTTCTTCCATGTTTGTGTGCTGTGTATGTCACGTTTTCATTGATTTTAAATTATTTATTATTAATTTATATTTTAATGTTAATTTTAATATGTTGTACTATACAAAAAATGTTTTGACTTTCACGTAAGTTTTCTATTGTGATTTCACGTAATTTTTCAGTTTTTTATAAATTTTTCTGTATTTTAATTGTAGCTCCTGATGATGACCCAGGTGGGGTGTGAAACCGGTTGAGGTTGAAATAAATCTAATAAAGTTGACTGAATTCCAGTAATTGTTTTTTTTATTAAATTAAAGGCCACAGTCAAGAAAATTACATTTTTTATAATATAATATATTTATTAATTAATTTACTTACTACACGACATGGTTGAAATTATTGTCACTGTCACATGTTTTGCGATAGCGGAGCGTCAATCTATAAATCAGTCTTCAATCTCAACATTTTATGTTTCCGTTCCCGTTCTCGTTCTCGTTTGCTTTCCATTCTGGTTCTCGTTCTCATTGTAAGTTTTGTCTGTAGTCTCTCGCCTGATGGGCGGCGGTGCCGGCGGTGGCGTGGGCCAGATGTCGCACGGGCTTAACGGCGGCATGCCGGGCCTGGGGGCCTGCGCCGTGGGCGACTCCAAGCCCATGCAGTTCCCGCTGGCGCAGCGCAGGAAGCGCCGCGTGCTCTTCACCCAGGCCCAGGTCTACGAGCTGGAGCGCCGCTTCAAGCAGCAGAAGTACCTGTCCGCGCCCGAGCGCGAGCATCTCGCCTCCTTGATACACCTCACGCCCACCCAGGTGAGTTCAGTTACAGTTCACATGTATAAATATCATCACGATGCCCTTGGCCTTGGTACATAAATTACTATTTTGGATCCCATAATTCCTCCATCCTTCCTTGGGATACGTGCATCATAAATCTTAATACTTCACTACAACTTTGTACAAAATGTACAAATCGATCGGAAATTACACCACAACACCAGAAAATATAAATCTAGAATATTCATACACAGGAAAATGCGGGAAAATGCTGGCACAAAAAGATTAAAATCTTGAAAATTTATATGTAATAAAATACCTGCATTAAAAGATTCAATTCAAATCTAGAATTTTAGATTTAGCACAGATGCAAAAACAGAAATTCTTGAGTCATTACATACTCGGTTTTGACTATAACTTTTCTAGATTTGAATCTTCCTGTGTTTGCATGTACCTATGCTAAATCTAAAATTCTTGATTTGAAATTTCCTGTGAATGAAACTTTAAATGCAGGTATTTTATTACGTATAAATTTGAATCTTCTTGTGCAAGCATTTTTCTATGTATAGGGTGATTCAATACACGTTTCATCATGAGAAGTGCTAATAAAATCTAAGAAAACGACCGAATATTCGGAATGATCATTTATTTTGTTAGTTTGGTTCATGGCAATTATACGTGAAAGAGTGTTCCAAGGATATTGCCACCACGGCTCGCACGGCACTTACGAATCCGTTTGTCGTAATTATGGCAAAATGCCGGCTCAATCAAGGCAACCTCGCGCCGAATTGCAATTTTCAGGTCTTCGAGCGTCTGTGGCCTATCCCTGTAGTCTGTAGTCCTGGTAGACTTTACTTTTCAAACAACTCCAAAGAAATAAATCCAAGGGGGTCAAATTGCAAGATCTTGGTGGCCACTTGATGTCTGCGCCATACGCGATAATATGGTTGTCGAACGGATTCGTGAGTGTCGTTTTCTTAGATTTTATTAACACTTCTCATGATCAAACGCTTATTTAATCACCCTATATGAATATTCTAGAATTTTAATTTCTGATTATAAATGCATTCCCCAGTTCACGTTTGACAGGATTTATAGTATTACTATTACATAATGAACGAGAAAGAGTATGATATCGTATGAGTGAGATTATCGGCGCACGCCGAGGCTTGCCGAGTTCGAAAATCTATCTATCTATCTATCTATTTGGATGGAAACTGTTAGTTTCGTATATGCGTTGTCGATTTAGATTATTACAGTCTCTAAAATTGATATTGATTTTATTTTTAATTTTTAATTACATCAACATGGGCCCCAACACAATAATTACAACCTCAAATTCGGCCCTGAACTCAGAGAGAAACTACTCTAACCACGGTTGTATGTATCCATTTTTATCGAGAAAATAATAAAAATTAGAAAACTACAATTAGTTTGATAAAGTATGTTTAAAAGGGAATTATTAGAGGAGTAACTGCCTAATTTAACGTTTATATTACCCTCTTAACATTATGCCAATATTTAATATTGATCAAATCTTGATAGGTATATTTTTTAAAATGAAGATAAAAATTATCTATCAAATTTTTTCAGTCATATTTAAAAAACTGCAAACTTGGAAACTTGCTTTAAAAAACACACAAATAATATATATTTTTTATGTTTCATCACTCAATTTCAATAATAATAATAGTGAATATTATATTATTTGCTCTTTCAACAACAAGTAGGTATAAAACCACATGCAAATAATATACATATTTTAATTTAATATTTGATGTATTTTAACTGAAATTCTCATATAATTATATTGTCCAACTGAAATTCGAAAAACATATTGTAAATAGGTATTATTTTGTATAAATTACCTATATCTGGAGCATTCTAACACTGTAAAATTAAATGCCCTCATTTTGTATCTGGTTATGGGCCTATGCAGCTCGACCCCTGTACTGTTGATGTTATGCCGGTGGGTGCATCACCGCTTCCCGGGATCCGTACATCAGTTCATTACCTCCCGCCCCTGTCATATGACAGCTATGAGCTGTTTAAGTACCGGATTTTCCGCAGAATTAACTTTGTTCAATCACAATCCCAAGATCAACCCTATCTATTATCCTGCAATATCGTTACAGTCACCTAAGCTACTAGAACTAGATTAAATGAGTGTTCTTATGAGAAATATTAATATTTTGCGGCGAAGATTATTATTCATTATCATTCACTGAAAAGATCTCATTAATATACTAAAATCTCCTGAGAATTGAAGAAAACTTAATTTCTCAATTTTCTGGAATTTAATATTTTACTTATTGGCAGATATAGGTACGCAAAAAATTAATACCATTGAAAATAAACGTCAAATTTAAAAATCTGTAAAAGACAGTAAAAGAATGCAAATGTGCTAACGAAGGTATAAATGAGTACGGGAATGAAATACAAAATACGTATTTTACTCTTGATTTTCATGTAGGTAATATTAGTACTTATACTAAAATTGTGACTTATTTATATTATTACAGGAAGTGCGTTTTTATAAATACCTATTTTATTACTCAAACTTTAAAAAATTAATAATAATTAATTATCAATAGGAGGTATCTTTATAAAATTGTTAAAATATTTAAAATATTGTTAGTTGACTTTTGCGTATTATAATTAAGTAATGTTTACAAGTGTTTACTTCATATATATATATATATATATATATATACTATGACTAGGGTATAAATATAAATATAGCATACTTACCTACTATTTTTTACCTCTCGCTACACAGAGTCTTGTAAGAGAGGTATTAATTATAATCATGCTAAAATTTCGATAGTGAGTTTTCAATGGATAAGCACTTTTTGAGGTCTCTAGAACACGATTTCAATATTTTGTGTGTGTATGTGGTGGGATGGATGGATTAACTACTACTGAATAAAACAAAATTAATACTACGTAGTATTAATTTGTAAGTACATTGTTATTAAAAAAATTCGTGTCCATCTATAAATTTTTAAGATATATCGGAAAAACTCTTAAGATCTTCAAGGAACTACCACTTCCGGTTGAAAGATTAACACCAAAATCTAAACAGATCTATTCTAGGTTGTTGTAATGTAATATACAAAATTTCATTTTTTTTTATTCAGTAGTAATCCATCCATTCGACCATCCCACCACATACACACACAAAATATATAAATCGTGTTCTAGAGACCTCAAAACGTGCTTATTTATTGAAAACTCACTATCGAAATTTTATAATGATTACAATTAATACCTCTCTTACAGGACTGTGTGGCGAGAGGTAAAAAATAATACCTATGCAATTTATAACCTACTTTAGTAAAACAGTCATAGTCATCTAACCAAAACAGGTAAATATTTGCTGAGTATATTCTTATTGCTAATAAAATACCTATACGGCGTTACAAAATGTTTAGCAAGCAAATTTCACACTGTCAACATCTTACTCTAAACCCTAAACAAAATTTCCCTTACCGTAGCAGAATCAAATCCCAATATTAAACCTTCTTTCAAATACCCAATCCACACACATACAAAACTCATTTCGGTCGCACAAACAATTGAAAAGATTAAATATCAGCCTACTGCACTATATTGTGGAAGGATTATTTTGATTGGCTGACGTTTATGAGAAACAAAAACGCGTTGTGCAATACAAACAAATGAACGATGCATAACGCACGCGTTATTGCTCCAGCCCTTGGCCTGTGTTAGTGATTTGTCGGCTTAAGGTTGGCAACACGCGACGTTACAATGAGGACAGGTTGTTAGGAGTTAATGCCGTTTTCATTAAAGTTTCAAGCAGGATGATATTAAGAAAGTGTGCCGTGGATTTCATATCGCAATAGCTGCATGTTAATACTGATTATATTTGCTTTTCTAATATGTTATGCTTGTTTTAATCATTTGTATTTGAGGTTTAATAATGCAGAGCTTGCAAGAGATTATTTTTATAATATAATACCGTGGGAATGTTTATCCATGTTTAAAAAAATATTATACATAGTAGGTAAGGTACTACATTTTAGAGTTAATGAAACTTTCTACTTTGGTGGAAAAATTAACATCGCAGTTTCAGTCTATTTCAGTTAGCTGGGCAATTTTGATGCAATTTTCTTAATTTAACAAACAGATTAAAAATCAAATTGCCAACAGTTTATCAGGTCATGCATCTATGTAAAATTCTATAATAAAATGCAATCCACCTCGACGTAGAAAAATAATAACAACAATAACAAAAACATTAATAGGAAGTTTCTGTAATCTCAGAACGTTATAGCTTTAGTGCCAACATTCTCGTATTTGACTTCTAGTCCATTTTTTTAAATAAAATATGGTCTATTTGTTCTCCATTGCGTATTTTTTTCTTAAAAACTTGCACGGTCCGAGCACAAGAGACTTTAAGATTATACTGGACAAAAAAATTTAATACTAAAAATATTAATTGTAGCATTTTATATTGCTCTCAAAGATTAAATTTACATTATTTGTCCTTTTTAATATGGCTTTTAAATTTTTTTGATAAGTGCCTATCTTAACTATTTATTTTTTATAGATAATTCTTAGGTTTTATTTAATTTTAAAAATTTAGTATGATTCAAGGGATAGTAGGGATCTGGAGCTGAATCCGAACCTGAACCATAAACCTGAAAAAAACCTTTATTTTCTTCGAACCTGAACCTAAACCGAAACGTTATATTTAAATGTCCGAACCGGAATCGTAACCGAACCGTTTAGTTGTAACCGGCAACCCATTAATTCAAATGATTAATTATCATTGTCATGCCATTTTGCGGCATAAGATTGCTATTACCCTATTACTGAGGTATCTGTAGATCGCCTTTTTTACTGTAAAATTTGTCTTTACTCATTATAGGAGTAATTAAAAGGAAACCTAGAAAATATTTTTTAATAAGAGCAAAACTTTTCGGTATGTGTCTTGGCTAACGACTACATTATTAAAAACGTTCTTTTTATAATTTGTAGTACCTTTTTACAATAGAACATTAATTTTTTTCATGTAAACAAGTAAAGTTTAATAATTATTATTTTTGAACCGAAACCTGAAATAATAGAACCTAAACCGATTTTTTTGTTTTAAACGTGTAACCGAACCTGAACTACAAATAAATATCGCTCCAGGTCTCTGATTCAAGGCTATACCTACCTACCGATTTGACCACGTTCAATTTCACAAATCCTGAAATAATTTTGAATGTTGGTTCCTTCAAAACTATTACTAGTTGAATCAAGCCAACTACATTATATCTATGGAAAATATTTCAATGAGAACAAGTTACATTGCACGGCGTTACGTTATCTATTGCACACTTATGATAAATTTTAGGCACCACAGTACAGTTGATCTGAAATTATATTCCACGTTTTTGGAATAATTATTTTAAAAACATTTTACAGAATGATTGTTTCTATTAATAATACCCATAATACTTAAGTACTACAGAATGCCAGTAGGTACCTCAGTTTCAAAGCTCACCATTAGTATCTTGAAAAATATAAGAGTTACAATTTCTTTCTTATTTAATAAGACAAAACCGACACATTCGGTATATTAATAAAGTGGTTTCTTTGATATTAATGCATATATTACTTATCACTAGCAGATATACGCAACTATTCCGGATTATTTGCAGGAAGTAAAAAAAACTGCCGACATCAATAACAAATTCGGTATGAATCGTAAAAATTTGAACATCTCACACAATATATTCTTCACAATTCCCTCAAAACACGCTCTGCCAGATAAAAAACCCAAAAACTTTCCCCAACAACACGTGTGTTAACTTAACAACAAATCTAATAGGCTGCCACTACCACACACACACACCCTTACATTTCACACACATGCACACATCCACACAACGCAGGGGCAGTTACGAAAACTGAATTACAGACTCAAGTGGCTGGCAGTCCATTGTGCAGCCATCTGCCCTGCCCGGGATTCGATCCCGCTACCAGTAGCCAGCCATCGTAAAAAACAACATTGCTAACTTAACTAGCTGTGGGTTGCAGCAGCGAATTTTGATAGTTTAGTGGTGTGTGTCAGGCTTTGTGTTTTAAGTGAGCGATGAAAGCTTTGTTATAATGTTTTAAATGCGAATCAGTGGGTTAGAATTGAGGCTTTAACAACTGTTCGGTTTTGAAGCTGTACGGAAAAATTTAACTAATAGTAATAATAATAAGTTTAGTGCATTCTGCATAATGCTTTTTCAGCAATTATTATCAAGCAAAATCCGAAATATTGAAATATTAATAAGTATTTAGAGTTTTTAGTAAGTTATATTCGGTTGCATTTTCTTAGGTCTTTAAAAGAAATAAAAGAATTAAAGTTAGTTTTAAAACTAGTTTGAAAACGCCATGCAAAATCGCATTTTCAGTTATGATGCCTATGCTCTGTTTTTATAGGAATAAAAACAAAAGTTTATACATGAAAGTCAGAAAAAACCAAATTTTAAACAATATCACGTTATAATAGTTATTTGTATAACAAGTTTTGAAAATATAGTTTTGTCGAAGGCGAACGAAAATGCAATCGTTTAAGTTCAACAAAATATTTTCAATACGTGTTATACACACTACTCCTGCAGAAAAAGTTAAAAAATACAAAATTTTAAATTTTTAAATTTTTGTGCAATATCAATGTTGTTGCGAAAACAATGAACATTAAAAAAAGTGTATTTTGTTGCACACTTAGGTACTTTGTTGCACACTTTCTTCTATACCTATACTATAGTGCCACGTCAGCGACACTTTAAAACTTTTACATGGCTCATTTTTCACATGCATTCTATATAAATTTCTAAAAATTATGTCTGTAATAATTAGACTGCGGATTATATGCAAATGCATATTTGTAATTAATTGAAACACATTGTTTATTTAACTATAGAAGTTTGTTTCATATTAGTCTCGTTCCAAATATGCATAAATTTTCCGCAGTCTAGTAATAATTAGTTAATTTGAACTTTCATTTCTATTTACAAATTATATTTATTTTCAGGCATTATTATTTAACATAAGGCAATCTAGAAACTCTAATGATTCTAATTGATATATTATTTATGCTTATTGCATGTTTCTATTTGCAGAAATTTATGCAGATAAAGTGCATAAAAATGACTATCTGAAAACGGTTTCGAGCGCGACCTTAAAAGCACTTATACACGTGTCACGTGTATCATTGTAATGGTCACCTTATTATTTAAATCCTAGATCCAACACAGCTCATCTTGATTTGGCAAGAACCGTCCATTACATCATACACTATTTTTTATTACACCTGCATCCTAAATTTGAAAAATAGAGCCAGAAAACAGTATTTTAATTTTATTTCACTTTATATATTAGTATGTGATGTGTCAAAATATCGTTACCTAGGAGATTGGTGCCAATTATCATTGTTGTTGCTAAACAACCTCTGTTTTTTGATTATGCACGCATTTCGTATTTTAAACATCGATTATGATAGTACGTGTGTAATAAAAGAGTAATTACAACACTGTAGTGTTATTGCTTGTTGTGATGTTGTGCATTATGTAGCAACGATAACTATACTATATCATCAACATCCAAAAACCGGAATAAGTATACCTATATTTTACGAAAACCAAAAACTACACTGGAAAAGTAGCATTTTTCGTTCAACAAGAAACCGGAAAAAAGAAATGCATAATAATTGTGCTAAAATTTGATTATTTTTTATAATTTTTACAGAGTTTGAATTTTGATGATTATATAAGTTCTTTATAGTTCCGTGGGTTTAAACTCTATAAGAAATTTTTAAACTTGTACAAATTAAGACACGAAATATTTTAATTTGGGCTGTAGTCTGAGGGTCAATTATTGTAAATTAACTTTTCCCGATAAGAAATGAAATAGTGATTTATGTAAAGTAAAATATCAAGAATCCAATTTTACAATTTATACCTGGATACAATTGAACATCAAGCAGTATAAGTACACTTGTTGAATAAAAACATTCTATAGAATCATTATTACTAGAAATAAACATAAATTTTGCCTTGGTTATCTCACTGATGGTGATGAATAGTAAAAAATTCTTACTTTCAGTTCACTTCATATTACCTGACATTAAAACTAAAAAGTATCTTTAGCAAATCGCAGACAAAAATAAAAAAATCTCCGTAGAACACTAATGAACACGGCCCAAAAACCTTCATTATCATTATTCAAAACTCCAGCAAAAAGTAAAAACCCGGCGTCGTGTTCTACGTTGACAAACCTTCATAATGAAGTGATTAAAATTCTGCAATTCATTCTTCCGTCGCTAAATTTCACCCTTCGCACGCTTCCGCAGTGGGAATGAGGACATGGCGCTAGCGTGGAGCGGATTTGGCATGGGAGAGCTATCGCGATACTGGATGACATACTGTGGAAGCCGTGCCCGGATGGTTGAGCTAAGCACGACGTTGCTGACTGCCATAGTTCTCAAGAGCGACTCTTGAGCACGTTTGCTACTAGGAGGATTCGCTGATGATGGAAGAAATGAATTTTTACTCCAGCGGATTTATTCGAGCTAATTTTGTTGGTTGGTTGTTATAATATTTAGTAGTTTGCAGGGACCTGGAAACCCGAAAAAACCTTCATTTTCTTTGAAGCTGAACCTAAACCAAAATGTTATATATTTGAAGGTAAACGAACCGGAATCGTTACCGAACCGTTTAGTTATAACCAGTAACCCATTTGCACAATATCGGTTTCTGTTTTTACTTCCTTGTACGAAGTAAGGAAGTATTGTAATCGCGAAATATTTCGTTTCTCAGATTTTGACGGAAATATCCGTTTTGACCTTTTCTGAATCCATTATGACTAGTTTCGTCGTGACGTCTGTACGTACGTACGTATGTACGAGCGTATGTACGTACGGACGGACGTATGTGTGTCGCATAACTCAAATACGGTTAGACGTAGAAAGTTGAAATTTTGTATTGAGGACTGTTATAGCATCTAGTTGTGCACCTCCTATTTTTGGTTTCAATCTATATACCGGAAGTAGTACTTTTTTCAAATATTTCGATAAATATTTAATTTAAGACAAATTTTTTAATTTTAAATTTTATTTTAAATTTTATTTTTGTATCTGGTATCATTTAGGAATAATTAAAGTATATATTTATAATTTAGTATTTCGGTATCTTGTAGTCCATGATCGATTAACATTTGTTACTACGTAAAATTTAAATGATTATGACATGACAGTGACAATAGTAAAATATGCTTTATATATCTTCTTCTGTTGTTTAAATAAAATGACTAAAATATATTTATTGTGAGTATAGTAGCAGTAGTAGTAGTACTAGTATAATAAGTTAAAATAATTTTTTATATTATTCTACATTAATTTTAGTTATTAAGAAAAGTATGAACACACAAGGCGTACAAGGAAGTCATGTGGTGTCCACGTCAGATTTTTTTTTGAAATTATCATTGCCACGTCATTTTGCAGCACAAGATTGCTGTGACTCAGGTATTTGTAGAGAGCCCTTTTTACTGAATTTGTCTTTACTCATTATAGAAGTAATTTAAAGGAAGCCTAGAAAATATTTTTTTATAATTTTTTTTTATAAAATTTTCGATATGTGGCTTGGCTTATGACTGCAATATTAAAAATCTACGGCCAGTCATTGATTTCAGCCGTCTCTACGTCACTATTAATATTCAATTTTAATTTTTTTTTTTTTTGGGATTGCTGGTAAAAGTTTCGTCAAAATAAAAAATACGTGTTCTAAGTTTTCTTTAAAAATATTTAATAAAAAAGTCATGCAAGTAGCCCTTTCCCTTTGTGAAATTCAACTACTCTAATCTAACAATTTAATATATGTATAGTTGATTGAGATCCGTAAAGATCGAGGTAAAGATAGCGCAGGAATAATGAGATAATTAAATTTAAATGTCTTATATTTTTGCTATATGACTGAAATTTCTTACTGCTTTCCTTAAAAAGTTATAAACAAAACAAGAATGTTACGCCACCTTTCACGTTTGTGTATTCAGAGTGAATATTCAGACATTTTTTAGACTATAATTTTTTGCTATTTTTGCTACGTTTATGATTGATTTTTTTTGCTGCTGTCCTTAAAAAGTTATAAACAAAACTAGAATGCTACGCCAACTTCACGTTTGCGTATCCATAGTGAAAATTCATAAATTTTATAGGCTATAATGTTTTGCTCATTTTTTTCTATATTTGCTACATGACTTTTACTACATGAATTTTTTGTTGCTTTGGATTATTTGTTATAAACAAAATAAGATTGGTACCTACGCCAACATTTGCGCATCCAAAATAAAATTTAAAAAAATTACAAACTATAACTTTTTGCTTATTTTTGCTACTTTTTACTATATTTCATTTTGCAACTTTAGTACGCCAACTTCACGTTTGAGTAATCAAAGTAAAATTTAAGAAATTTTTATAGATTATAATGTATTACCTTTCTTTTTTTGAAAATTATTATTATTAAATAGCCACGATTTTTTTTACTTGTCGCAGTTAAATTTCAAACTTTTTGTGTAGAATAATTTTAGATCATTTTATGCAGGATACTTATGCCTCAGAGCTGGGCAGTAATGCATTAATTTTCATGTAATTAATCGCTTACAATATTTTTTTCATACATTTTTAGAAATGTTGCATACGTGATAATTTCATAAAGATAAATTGCAACAAAAGAACGTTTTTATCTTCCTTGGTTGGTTTAATTTTATAAAAATAATGTAAGTCAATGTAAAATGCTAAAATACCTCCCAACATCCATCAAAAACCAAACAACTTTCTCAAACCTCCAAAACCTAAAACTCCAAAGTCAATTCCAGGGAATGGCTTATTGTAAACACATTCCGGAGATAATCCGGGGATTATTTGCGGTAGCTCCGGGCTCCGGGGAATCCAGGAACCCCGGAGTCTGTGCCACTCCCCCGCCACGCCGCGCTGCCAGTGGTGGGGGTAATTTAATGACAACCCTCGCACGTCGCCGGCCGAATGTAATTAAATTGCCATTACTTGTCAAAGCATTGATCATGACTACTGCTAAGTTAAACATGAGTTCGCGAGGGGTTGCTGTGTTTACCAGAGACAGGGAATGTTTTTAAGCAGTTATTGGAGGTTGTAATTAATTTTTATGAGAAAGATGATGTAAATGTAACGTGCAACTTATTGTTGCAATGTAACTGGAGATTTATTGTGATAATATTTAAATTATATCTTCAGCACAAAAATTTAAGGGAGTGTCTATTCGTACGCTACCGGTCCACCGGTGCACCGGTGCACCGGTGACTCGGGTAACATCGGCTACCGATGCTCACCAGTGGCACTGGCACACCGGTAGCACCGGGGCACCGGTCATCGGCACCGGCGCACCGGTAGCACCGTCGCACGGGCAGCACCAAAGCACCGGTCATCAGCACCGGCGCACTGGTGGCACCGGCGTACCGGTAGCACCGGTCATCGGCACCGGCGCACCGGTGGCACCGTCGCACGGGCAGCACCGGCGCACCGGTTGCACCGGCGTACCGGCGCACCGGTAGTACTGGTGGCACCGGTGCACCGGTAATACCGGTGGCACCGGCGAACCGGTAATACCGGTAGCACCGGTGGCACCGGTAGATAGCACCGATACACCGGTGCTACCATTTTTCAACATCTAACAAATTGCAAAAGTTATAAACAAATAAAGATGAAGAAAAAAAGGTATTTCGTTTTTCGCTAATATTTCGAAAACTATTAATAATTAAGAAATTTAAAAACAAGATTCTTAAAGATGAGGAAATTTCCAATAAAAAAGTCCTAACTCCCGGAACTCTACTTTCATTATTTATGATAGTAATTTAACGCTGAAAATAGAGCTCCAAGCGGCCGGTGAGGTGTGCGTGCGCCGTCTCTAAAGCGAGTAGGTACATCATGTAAAATAATTTTTGTGCAGTATCAAATATCAATTTAAAAATTTGAAAAAATTATGGTGTTTCATACTTATGACATTTTTTTTACCATTTTGTTGTCTTGATAAAATAATGATTTTTAAGAAAAATAAGTTTTCTTAAAAAAATGTTTTTATTGTTTAAAATCGTTTTTTCCATATTTCCATTGTTTACATAATAAGTTAAGAAATTACTTTATCTTTAAAAATCATAATTGGCACTTTTCAATAGAACAACCAAAAAAATTTTGTTGTTGATAATTTCATTGTTTATTAAGTTAACAATTTGTTATAAACAAATTGCAAATCTCATTATATTTTTTCCTGAGACTAATAAAAATTACAAAAACAACCATCTATTGCAAAGTATCGAAAAAAGTTTATTTTAATTTTATATTGTACTTTAAAAAATTACGTGCTATAAAAGAAGCACTTGATTTTTCAAGAAAACTGCTATAACTTTTAAACTATTCGAGATACGAAAATGAACATTTAAGTCGTTTGTATATAGGATTGATTGGACTTTTAAATGAGTTATTAACCAAGTTTGTAACTATTGTTGATCAGCTATATGCATTTGTTTATAACATTTTTATTTTAGATTTTTTTTGACATTTTCAAATCTTCTTATGGCTTAATTAGTTAAAAAATACAAATACTGTGTTATTTTGTTCAGTGATAAAATATCTTCCAAAAAAGTTTTTGATGAAATTGTTTAAAAGTACCTAAATAGATTTTCCGATCAAATTTATTAATTTTACTCGAATTTTTTCAAATTTTCTCCGCTGTGTCTTTAAAATTTTTATAGATTAATTGTTTATACTTACTGTCAAAAACATTGATTCCACACGCTATTCTATAGCGTTTATTGTTTTGTTAAACATAAAAATAAAAAAAAAATTATGTTTGAATGGAAAAATAATTTTAGCATCCATAATTGTAAAAAAAAACTGCAATATTTGTAAAAAATAAATTTTAATATGTTGTCAACAAAGTTTGGATCTACGAAATAACCGATCGAATTTTTTAAGTTCGTTTTAAAACAGAAGATATATGTGTTCAAAAAATAACAAAAATTGTCAAAATTCAAATTAGCATATTTAAGCGAAATATGCTAATTTGAATTAAAAGCGTTAAAGCAAAACTTTCAAATTTTGCATCGACCATTTTGTACATTGTCCTTTTATCTTCAACAACATCTTTAGATTATTATATTTAACAAAACAATAAACGCTGTGGACTGGCGCGCGAAATCCATGTTTTAGGCTGTTTTCTGGCGCGGTAGAGGATCGTCTTGGTTTCAATACTATTATTGGAAATTTCCTCCTCTTTAAGAATCTTTTTTTTTTAATTTCTTAATTATTAATAGTTTTTGAAATATTAGCGAAAAACTAAATACCTTTTTTTTCATCTTCATTTGTTTATAACTTTTACAATTTGTTAGATGCTGAAAAATGGTAACACCGGCGTACCGGTGCTACCGGTACGTCGGTGCTACCGGTGCCACCGGTACGTCGATGCTACCGGTGCCACCGGTGCCATCGGTACTACCGGTGCCACCGGTGCCATCGGTACTACCGGTGCGCCGGTGCCACCGATGTTACCGGTGCGCCGGTGCTGATGACCGGTGCGCCGGTGCCACTGATACTGGCGGTGCCGCTGATGCTACCGGTACCACCGGTGCGCCGGTGCCACCGATGCAACCGGTACCACCGGTTCGCCGGTGCCACCGATGCTACCGGTACCACCAGTGCGCCGGTGCCACCGATGCTACCGGTACCACCGGTGCTACCGGTGCGCCGGTGCCGAGGACCGGTGCCACTAGTGCGCATCGGTAGCCGATGTTACCCGAGTCACCGGTGCACCGGTGGACCGGTAGCGTACGAATAGACACTCCCAAAATTTAATGTCAATAGAATTTAATTATTTAAAGTCAAATTTAGTGATCTACATACCTACAGAACACAGTGTGTCCAATAAATTAAAAGACATGTTATAATAATATTTATAAACCAAAATAAACGGAAAATATACGTAGATTTATGAATTAGTAAAGTATAGAAGTTAGTAGTACGTAGAAGGAGCAGAGCTCTTTTTGGAGCTGAAAAGTTTATTTGTAGGTACATACTTTCATCATTTTACAGATAAAAATCTTGTTAAATTGATGTTATTTTTATCATTTTGTATATACTTACAACATTTTACGTGCTAACCGTTTGTTCCAATTATATTCAACATCTAAAATTTTAACATTTTCGTAATCGGAACTATGATTTTGAAACATAGCATGATCAACAAGAGCGGAATATTATTGTCTTTTTCAGCATTACAATTGAGGTGCTTAATTTCAAAACACAATTATTCCACTTCTTTCTTAAAATGTCACTATGTGCTTTAAATTATGCCGAATGTAGTCGTACTGGAATATTTTAACAAAAGTTTAAATTTCCTATATATTTTGGCTGCTTAAGTTTGACTTTTGTTTCAAAACGTTATTTTTCCCTTAACTTAAATGAAACAAAACTGCACTACTATTTTTTTTTTCTGAATACAGTGATAAAACGTAATTTTTGCTACAGTTGTAGTAAACGGGCAAGTTATATAGTGTTTTTATACTGTTCAAAGCAAAAAAGAAAAAATCTAGTGTATAATTGTGAAGTTTAATTTTGTGTGATTTTGCTATGAAAAAGTAAATTATTCCATATGTTTTCCTCGATTTTTCCTTCAAAAGTGTATAAAATCACATCTTTTGTTTCAAAACTGTATAATATTATTTTGTTGAGTAGAAAATATCCAAATAAAACAATATTATATTTTTTTCCAAATACTGTTATTTTAGTTGCTAAGTGAACAAAACAAAACTGTAAACACATAATTTGAAATAAGCATAATATTAGTGTGGCAGACTTAAGAAACTGGAACTTAAGAAACTGGAATGATTGCGTTTTGAAATTAAGCTCCTCAATTATGTATTCTTCCATATACGTGTTTTGATATAGATATCTTTTAGTTTGTCCCATGTATTGAGCAGAACAATCATTACATCGAACTTCGTAAACAACTCCTGAATGTAATTCTGTATCTATTTTAAGCTTTAATGTAGTAGACATATTTCCAAATTTTTTGTTCATTTACTTCATTTTTCTCAAGAAAGTTGTTATTTGTTAGTTTTTGTCATCAATAAAATATAATATTTTACGTTCTTCTTTCTGTATGCGATTTGTAGTCCTGAAAAAGACGCATGAGGCGTAGAAACCGGTCTATGTAGAGAAAAATAAATATCTGACTGCATTCCAGTAGCGTTTTATTTACAATTTATAATCAAAGTGTTCTGTCTCTAAATTTGTTATCAAATCTAATTTAAATTTGTTGCTTGTCTTTACCAAACATTATATAAAATATGTATTTCCTCATTGAACCTCATCATCTAAAAAACCTTCTAGCATAACAATCCTCCCCCGCATTTCACCACAACTAACCACACAACACAACCATTCTCACCCGAATAGAGTCGTTGATCCGTGTGCACATTGCGCATCAAGGCAAGCCATGGTTACCGCCGGCGGCCGACGGAAAGTACTAAATAATACGCTCTCTATTCTCACGAGAAGAACGAGAACGATTGTGGAAGTCTGCCTGCTGATCAAGATCATTTCGTTATTCGTTCTCAATTG
This sequence comes from Agonum fuliginosum, assembly GCA_947534325.1. Taxonomy (NCBI): domain Eukaryota; kingdom Metazoa; phylum Arthropoda; class Insecta; order Coleoptera; family Carabidae; genus Agonum; species Agonum fuliginosum. The sequence continues at coordinate 10,300,286 of OX384037.1, read as the reverse complement.
AGAAATGGAAATGTTATTGAAAGGTTTGAGAAGGGGAGGATGTTTACGTGAATGATACGGATAATTGGTAGGGTGTACCTGAAATATGATTTTTAATTTTAAAATGTATTTATAGTTGTGGTAATCTGATTTATTTGACGGATTAATGTGCTTCATTGGTTCACAATACAAATTGTATTCAATGTGGTTAGTACCATAATCGTTTAAATTATGTCCAAACTTTAAAGGAATTTTATGCGGATGCGAATAATAAAATCGTGACTATCAATGGGAGAAGTTTTGAAAACCATACCAAACAAAATAACCAAGTTAATTATCAGCTTATTCGACAACTTATTTCAGATTCTCTTGAATGGGGGTATATCTAATGTAGAAATTGTTATCCAATTTTGTATGGAATTCGTCTAAATAACTTTACTTGCATTTTTAAGAAATAAAATCTTGTCCCATTGATTTGACTAGAAAAAATTTATATTCTCATAGTTTTATCTTAATATTTCACTTTGTAACACCTTTTGAATACCACTGCATTCACGAGGATCGAGGAATAATAATTATAGTTTCCAAAGAAAAAAAAGACGTCTTTCTGATTTAGAAGAATGTTTAAAAATATTCCTAACTTTGTAAATGGAAATTTAAATTTATGTAGGGTCTCAAAACAAGAAAAAATGTCTTAGAAGGGCACAATCTTCCAATAATTTATAGATATGTTGGCGTAAATTATTTTTACTTCCCCGACCTATATAATAGGGGAAAGTATTGTAACTGTGATTTTTTGACAGTTCGAGATTTTGATAAATTTACACGATTTAGATCCTACTGAACCCAAAAATCATTATTTTAAAAAAAGTTGGTTTGTGTGTCTGTCAGTCTATCTGGATGTTGGATATCTTAAAAACGCGTTGGAATTTTGGACTGAAATTTTATATTTAAGATCTTGAGCCAAAGACTAACTTCAAGTTCGTTAATGAGCTTTATTCAACCAGTGGTACCAACTTTATAAACTGAACTTTTTAAATTTTTAAAAAATATTATCGTGTGTGGTATCAAATTAAAGCTCTATAGTGAAAGTAATTTAAACGATCGATATTTTTTTATAAATTATTGAAATTATACTGAATTTGGAGTCAACTTAATGTTCTCGGGGAGATAAGTTTAGTAAAAATGTAAAAAAAATATTCAAATTTTTTCAATAGTGTTATCAAATAAAAGCTCTCTGGGGAAAAAAATCTAGTCGAAGAATCAAAAACAACATTTAAACGATGTTCAGTTGTTTTTTCACAGTTATTCAAATTATGCCGAAGTTGGTACCTATCAACTTAGTTCGGGAAAAAAGATAAATATATTTAAATTTTGCTGAATAAAGCATAAAATTAAAGCCTTTACGAAAGCAAGTTATTAAAACTTATAGTCGAGGAAGTACTGTAGTGGCCACAGCAGATTTTTTAAAATGAAATCTAATTGCTTTAAGTAAATGAGCAATTTTAAATAATCATTTATTTATTTACGGTTTAGGGGTTCATGTTAACTCTCTTTAGAGAGATATCGTGATTTTATGTATGCATGTATATATGTATTTTAAATATTGATGCACGGTTGCTTTCAAATCGATTACTGATGTCAAATATCATCTAAACAAAACATTTAGGTAGGTATATCTAGTAAGTTTAGACGATTTTTAAAGCACTTCAAAGGTTCATAGTTTAGAGATTTATTATTATCTTATCTATATACCTAGTAGATACATCAGGTTTTCCAAAGTAGGTACCTATACATATGTTTATGGAAAGAAGCATACCTCCAGAAGAATTTGTATTTACTGATTAAGCCGAAATTATCATGTATATCAAATTAGTTAACAAAACGATCGTTATATTAAACTAATTAAATCACAAATATTTAGGAATAGAGTTTCCTCCATCCTCGAATATTGACTCATGAACGTAAACCAGTAGCGTTTAAGTAAACGGTTAAGTTATGGTAGCGATTCTGCGATGAAAGCGTTGTAAAGCCGTGGTTATTAGCCTGATGTTGTGCACAAGTACACCAAGTAATTAATGGCTAAACACTCAGTATAGTAAACAGGTTCAGGTAGCCATAGCGACGGTGTGTAATCAAGAACTCTTCTGCTGCTGCTGCTGCTGTGTGCTCACAAGAGTGGACACGGACACACTCATGCATATGTGAAAATTAAATGTGTAGGATACGAACGTTTATGCACTTTTCAAATTGTTCAACGCTTTCAAATGAAATAGGATATACGTACTATAAGTACCTATGAGTAGTTCCTATAGATTATATAAATCATCGGTATTTGTAGCAATTTCTAATTTAATTTAGCTATAGTAATTTATGTAACAAGACCATAACTTAGGCCCTGTACACACAAATATTTTTCATGTTTCTAAATTTGAAGAAAATAATCCTGCTAAGAATAACTAAATTGAATTTTCAGTGAGTCTTGGAAAAGAAGAATTTCTAAATCGTTGAATGCTTTAGAAACGTGAATTTCTTTTTTTCCAGGATTCAGAAGCATTAAAGAATCCTCAAAGCAGGTCCGGATTAAGGGGCGGGCGAGACGGGCGACCGCCCGGAGCGCCAATTTTGAGGGGCGCTGAATTTAAATTTAACTTTTTATGCAAATTTTTTAAAAAATTATAAATTGCAATGATTGTCAAATAAAATATCAAACAAACAAACAATATACGACAAACGCTCTTGTCCAATACGCTCGTTTCCTAATGATAATTCCTAACGCTACAAAAAAAATCTGCATTTTTACTTTAATTTTTTTACCCTTGTTGACACTCGACACTCTTGATCTATATATAAAAAAATCAAAGTTACTTAGAGGCGAATTTATCCTTATCAGATGAAAATACCTCTAGTTCCGTTTCTCGTGTCAAATACGATTTAATATAAAATATATTATGTTTTATTATAATTTTGAGTATAACTTATTTTATTCTATATTACACCTAATTCTAATTTTTGTTTGTATTCTTTAAATTTTGAAGCGTCATTACGTTTATTTATATTTTCAAACAATTTTTGTTGTGTAAAAACGACATCAAAATTTGTTTCGCCCGGGAGCTCGCAATCCTAGATCCGGCTATACCTCAAAGAAAACTTGTGTGGTTGTGTGAACAAGGCATTAGAATTAAATTACGAACTAGTTTATAATTATGGCCAAGCAATTTACATCTCAGAGTGTACATTTTAACCCTTTTAATAAAAATATAGTTACATATTTTTTCAGGTGACATATGTGTTCCTACTGTCCATGTTCATAAATTCTTAATTTCAAGGAAATAAATGCAGATTCCAAATCAGTTACAAGAAATTGATCAAAATATACTCCACAAATTATAAAATTTATTTTGTTGACAAGAACTCAAGTTTTTTTAATTTTATGTTTCCATTCCATTATAGTACTACTTTATGGACGGTAAATAATATCATATGAAAACTGATTGGACAATTGAACATTTCTAAGATAGTTTAATTTCAGTAGTAATCGTCACGAAACTAGGTATATACTTACAAAAGTTTTCAGTTTTCCCTAAAAAGTTAGATTTTTATGACAAAACTTAACTATATAGAATATCTCTTGTACATAAACAAATAATATTAAAGCACCAGCAATTTTAATTCGTTATCAAAATGTTAATAAAAAGATCTAATACCCAATTTGTATAATTTTTTTTGTTTTTTGTTGCAGGTGAAAATATGGTTTCAAAATCATCGATATAAGTGCAAGAGACAAGCAAAAGAAAAAGCCATGGCCGAGCAAAATCAACACAATCAGGTAAATTTCAATTAAATTATTTAAAATTATATATGCAACATGCAATCACCATCAAAACAAGAACTGCAAAATTATATTAATAATAACTTATTTTGCGCATAATTTTATGGCTAGTAAATACGATTAATTGCCATAAGTACCTAAAGCTATCTTGTGCATGTTTCTTTGTCATATGAATGTTATTCTTGTTTTGTTTGCCGAGCTTAAAAGCCAATAGCGGACTTCACATACGACAAACTCGTTTATTGCGTCAAATATTTGTACAGTGCACCTGAATACTGACATAGCTGCATACGAACGTGAACCAACACATATTTATATGCATTTCTGACATTTTCAATATACTTAAAAATACTGACTACCAGACTACCGTTTTCAAATAAACATCATTTAAAAAAGCTCCGTAAATCATTCTGCTGTTCATCTAGTCTGGCATCCCACGATGGAAATAATCGACAATTTGTCGACAACTTTTGTTAATAATCGCAACAAACTTCTGTGTTGTTAAGCATATGGACAATTTTTAGTATAGCATTAATTTAGATATTATGCAGCTAAATAGCAGATAGACGATATCGGTAACGAATTGTCGATAATAATTTATTGACATCATGCGTGGGAAAATATATGCAAGAACGGAAATCGTCTTTTTAAGAGTATCGACTCCCCGTAGCTCAACTGCTCAACACAGCGTTTGTCCTATGTCCTATGGCAATGCATGTTAACATTCGCCTAAAATACGTAAAAGCTGTCTAGCAATAATAATTGCTCACGAAGTTTTATAGATAAAGCAAAATTTTATAAATTTATTTACAGACAAAGAAATGGAACTAGGTTTATGCTGAGTTATATTTTCTAATAAATCTTTCAATCATAAGATAAAGTAAAACAAAATCGTTCCGTTTATGAACTCGTCAATGAGTAATGTATCCAGATTAGTATTATGGTGTAAGGTTTGATACAAAGATCAATGAAATGTATGATTCAATGCAAAAAACTAAACACAACACTAACTGGGATACAAGACTCGACACTAGGTTGATCACGACGCGTTTCGATCTTTCGATCATCTTCAGGAATGAACTTCGGAAATTCAGATATCATAAGATAAAGCATGTAAAAAATGTCTTAAAACACACTTTCTTATATTGATTCCAAAGATTTTTTCAGAATTCTAACTGGGCATAAACCTAGATTAATTCTTTCACAAACATCTAGTAGCTGTTTTTTCTATAAATTTTTAATATGCAATGAGGAAAGATGGAAAGCAGAAACTGCTACACCTCTAAACATGCAATTTTTTGTTACGGATACGGGACCCTTAAGACAGTGTACTCTCTATACTACATACCTGGAAAGGACTCGCGCGTTGAATCGCTGGGACAAGTTTGTATTTGAAAACGTGAAGTATTTTGCCCATGTTCTACATGAGTTAGATAATGATAGAGATACTTACCAAATGCTGGTACTCCATAAGTCTGTTTCTTTCTTAACTTGCCTCACTGCTGCTGTTTTGTAGTTCACTATACGACTCCCTTCCAGATACGTATAGAGTTCACAGTTTTAAACCTATACTTTCAGCACTCGTAAAAAATAATTTTTTTCTACCATCGAAAGTAGGTTTTTTGGGTATCACTTCATTACTTATTAAAATGAACAATAATAATTATAGAGCAGTGCTTCTTTGCAGTAGTGACGGTCTGGAAACATTTTCAGACCTACTTATAAAAACCTATTCCAGTAATCATAAATAATTTATTAAGATTTGGTTAAATTTATATTCAATCAAAATTATTTCTAAATGTCAAGTTGGTTTCATTAATGTTTACTGGTAGGTATTGTTTATCTATACTATACATTCAAAATTTTAGCTTGCGTAGATAATGATGATAAGATGAAAAATTTATAAATTTCTGTTGATTGCTAATAAAAATCATTTATCGTACAAATGGACTGAAAGTATTTTTGCCGACTAGTTGCACCCCTCGCTGCGCTCTTGCTACAATCTCTAGCCCCAATCTGCAAAAGGTTACTTTGAGCCCTTGGCATACAAATAACGATTATGGTATGATTCGTTTCGTACGGTATGTAGAGCAAAAAGTAGAACGCGAAACAAAATAAATTATAGTTTTATTAATCTATGCACAAGGAAATATAAGATTCCAGCTTACTAGCATGGTAGCATGGCAATTTGTTAATAAGTGTCGATCTTATTGTGAATATCGGCATTATATTATTCTCTGGATTTCCCTTTATCGCTGTCGTGTAAATACCAAATTATTATGTAACTAAACAGCAGGTACTAAAAAACATTAATTTTATTAAATGATTGTAATGACAAAATTTGTTGACATCAGCTGTCGGTTGTCAGTAAAGAATGAATTAATGTTAATTTTTTTTTAAGATTCTTGTCAGGAAGTGACGTTCCTATTTACGGATAAATTTTCATTGAAAGCTTAAAAGTCGTACTTATTATGTGATTTTTGTCGCTATAAATACTCTTATGTAACCTGATATATCGTAGCAAAAGAGAAGTCTCTTCGTGCGTTGGTTGACTAATGACTAAAGTTTTTTCGACTGTGTATTTTTTTATAACCATGACGGTTTTGAAAGCAAACACTTGACAAGAAGGTGTACATACACATCCGAGATACCTACTCAAAATTCTCAAATCAACACTTCATGTCCTTGAGCCATAGTTACTTTATAAAATCAACATCGGTTAAGCGATCACTGTGATACGCACAAGCAACCAGAGTAAACCAAATCAAATTGAAATTAAACAGTCTCAAAATAAATACCCAGTAGTTTCATCAATTACTATGACATATTTATAGACCATAATATTTGATTAGAGTATTATGAAACTGATATTTGAAAAGCATTACGGTTTTCATTCATATTTAAAAGTGCGTAGTAATAATTTATTGTTATTATTAAACCATATTACAATTCTATTATACAGGATGATTCACAATTTCGTGCATATATTTTAATGACATACAATACTCGACTTTACTGTTCATGGAATAAAAATAATTTTCCAAATTTTTTTCGCAAGAAGCACAGCATATTTTTTACACCACTAGATTGTTGATTGTAATGGATGTCTGATTAAGTATGGTATAAAATAAAATTTTAATTAATTGTGCAATGACAAAAATAGGAAGTTTATGAAATTCCATTTGTAAACAGTGACCCAAAACTGTTTGATTCAAAAAATTGCACGTTTTGGAAAAATTATTTCAGTTCCGTGATAAGTCAGTTGAGCACTATATGCCATTAAAATATATGCACGAAGTAATGAATCACCCTGTATATAAAAGAGATACCTACTGCTTATTGTTTTAGAAATAATTTGTATTGTCCGTTTCAATTTTAACTGTTTAAAAATTGAGTAGAATTTCTTAAAAAAGAAGATTGTTTTTTAAAAATACATACCTACGTTGTTTTTTTTAAAAAAAGGTTGGCACTAACCCTACAAAACACAAATTTACACATTATCAACATGCATATTAAAACTAAACCAGTAGGTAAACAATTTCTATCCTATCCTAAACCTGATACACTTCTTTTGCCTGCTTCACATTAATTATCCTTTTCCTACAAGTTCTTTTATTTTCCTACTCGTTATCATTCGTTCTTGCAACAATGCATCATACATCAAACATCAATCCATTAACTCACCGGACGTTCACGAAAACGCTCACCAACTATCTCACCCGTATTATTATTCACTGTCGTTTTCAAGCATTTCATTCAATAACATTCGTTTTATTCCACGTGTCCAAACCGCCGCAACTGAAATTATTCCTTCTCTGTCAATCACTTTCTTAATGATTCGACAATGTTTTATACATGCTAATTATGACACGATTAACCGGTTAAACGCTCACCAACTATCACCGTATATTCGTTTGACAAGATTTTCATTCGACATTCGTTCCATTTGTCCAAATCACCGCAACTGAAGTTGTTTTTTCTTGTCAACTACTTTCTTTATGATTCGACATATTTTTATAGGCTATAATTATTACTCAGTGCATTCGATGATTCGATTTATTATTATCACATTATTATTTGGCCATATTCAGTTATCAAGTAAAGTATGTAGCACAATTTTCGAGAGTATTTTTTGTTCAAAACAAACGAGAAGCGACGGTCAAACAACGATGGAAGGCATTTGTTTGCTAGAACATCAGTCTTATGCAGACCAGTAGCACGATGGAAATATTTTGTTTGCTCTTTACTCATTTAAATAATTCAGTCATTCAAGTTCTTACAATTAAATATGAATATATTCCGTAACATGAGTAAAAGTTAAGTGGAAAAACCTACCTACTTCTTTGTAAACATATCTGCGGATTGAGGATTGACATTGAAAGAATCTTTTATTTTTTAGGTATAAATATTACTTCACTTCTTTTTAACATTTAAAAGCTGAAAAGATCTTCTGATGATTGATTGATATAAACGTAGATCGCACTCCTGTTTGTAAAACTATGAAATGGATTTTTAAGAAAGTGAAACTAATTACACAAAGAACATCGAAATTCAAACAATACATTAAGTATAAAATTTGTCAATAAAATTAGTTCATTCAAACCTCATATTTTTCCCAAATTAGTAAGAACACATCCTAAATTCGTTGAAATGTTTTCTTTTCTTTAAATTGAAATTCGAGTGTTTCAATTTAAAAATTTCAGTGTTGTGAACGCAAGTACACATTACCATTTTATGATATAGACCACAAATTTCGCCGAATTTCACTAAATTTCGGGCTGTGAATGTGGCTTAAGTGATATTTCATTACAAGTCGTAGAATTTTGATAAATATTACCCGTTGAAATAACGAAGATAATTGACTTTAAAGTTGACACTAAAACGCGATAAAATACATTGCATATATGGAGGTTAGCAGTAGTTTTACTAAACGATTAGAATATATTCATAACAACCCAACACATGTTTGGAATACGAATATGTTATTCTTAAATATCTTTTAGGTATTTATTTAAAAACTGAAAACTCTGTGTCACTGCAATAATATATTTTTAACGTCGTACTACTGCATTTCAGTGTAAATTTTAAATTCAATTATCTTTTTTTAATACAATGGACATATATGATTAGTAATTTACATCCAAATCTACGATTTTTAATGCATAATTTCTCAATATTCGAAACCACGCACGCCTATTTCCTAGCACCTTACATTTATCTTACATTCGCCGCAACCCAACCATTCCCAATCACAAACCTAACCTCAACTCACGCAGGCACCACCCAGCACTCCTTGTTCACGCACCCCAGCCTCTGCCCCCAGCCCCAGCTCACTTGAGTTCGGCGGCGCGTTCAAGTGGCTACGTCATCAGCGGCGGCTGTGCTGCTGCTGCTGCGGCGGCCATCACGGCGAGGTACAGTCCGAGCCAAAACACGCCAGCCTGCAGGCGCGCGCGGGCGAGTCAGTGCGCGCTGATGGTGGTGGTGATGGTGCGGTGATGGTGATGGTGTGCTGATGGTGATGGTGATGTGATGGTGTGATGTAGGGTGTTTTGTGCAGGAGCTAACGTAAGGATTGTTTTAACTTTTTGTAGTTGTGTTTGGCATTCCCGCATTTATTTATATTAAAAGTTTAAAAGGTTGTGCAATGTTCGAGAAGTAGAGTAACTGTCAAATTGATCGTTTAATTTGGAGGTATGAATTCAATGTTGTGTTGAAAATACTGTTTTCATTCATTTTGTTAAATTAGTATTTAATACACCGGTTTTGTATTATTTACTTATATACATTTATCTTTAAAAACCGATAACTATTATTATAATATTCTTATTGAAGGATGTAAATATTGTGCTACTATATACCGGCGGTATATATTGCAGAAAATATAAAGTAGTAATGGTACCTATACTTTATAAATAATTTTGTATTTAGTTTATTGTTATGGTGTTCCTGTGTTAATCATATTTTCTTACAATAAGTGTTTTCATGTTTTATTTCGATATAGGTATTTTTTAAATTTTGGGTAGTAATAATCAATAACCATTATTTTTATGTTCTGATATCAACATAAACTTAAGATGCCTTTTATACAATTTAACTTGTGAATTTAAGTGAACCGACGGCGGTACTTTTTTTACTTCCCCGACCTATGTAGTAGGGGGAAGTATTTTTATCATGATTTTTGGACATTTCGAGATTTTGATAAAACGTTTTAGACCCTACTACACCCAAAAACATAATTTTTAAAAAGTCGGTCTGTCTGTTGGTCTGTCCGTAAGCACGATAACTTGAGACCGCGTTGGAATTTTATATTTAAACTTTTTACAAAAAAATTAGTTTTAAGTTCGTTAATGAGCTTTATTCGACCAGTGGTTCCAATATTATAAATTGAACTTTTTATTTTTATTAAAATATTAGGTAGGTACTAGGTACCTATCAAGTATGTTATCAAATTAAAGCTCTCGGAAAAAAATGTAGTAAAAGAATAAAAATAACATTTAAACGATCGTTTACTTTAATCAATTATTATTATTATTATTATTGTTGTTTAGTAGGAATGTAAAAAATGATATTTATGCGATTTTCAATTGTTTCTCCAAAAGTTATTCAAATTTTGTCAAGTTTTATCAAATTAAAGCTCTCTGGAACAGAATTCGAAGTATCAAAAGCAACATTTAAAAACGATGGTGCAATTATTGGTTTTTCACATGTTATTCAAACTATTTATGCCGATATTGATATCACCTTAAATTTTACTATGGTGGCCACAGCAGATTTTTAGTTTGTGTAGAACTAAATTTAGGTACTTATTTAAAAAGTCTCCAACTTATAATACTTTTACTACTAATTTTGAAAACAAACAAGGAATATGAGATAAATTTATATTTATTTCAGTTTTTTCAGCCATACGTGCTACATGACTTACTGCCATTACTATTAAAAACTAATGACAGGGCCATGTATTGTTCAGAAAATAGGCGCCTCTAAGAATAGTAAAACAAAGACAAGTAACCATTTTAAAGAAAAATGTTTGGCTATGGCACGCCTTAGTTGAGTAAAAGTTATGACTAATATGTATATTTACAGCTATTAATATAACAAGAATATTATGTGATTTATAATACCGAGGATGTTGCTAAGCGACGAGGTGAAACCGAGTCTCTTTGAACATCCAAGGGGGCTTAATTCGCATATATTCGCGTTATATTCAAAGCTTAATCGTATCATCAACGACAGCGATGTTAAAACAAATCAACAATTTTATCTGTTAATCAGTTGACAGTACGTATATTATAGAATGTTTTGTTGTTATTATGGTTGTATGTTGTATCTAACGTATTAAGGCCGTAACTAATGAATTATAAGTAACGTATTATCAGTAACTATGTATTATGTTGTTGATAATTATCAATAAATATTGCATATTAAAAGGTAAAAACAGTTGATGATACGATTAAAATAAAAATGATTTCAGTTCCAATCCATATAAACAACATGAACCACAATTGAATCTTGTATTTGCAATTCAACCAACACTTTGTCTCTGATTTCAGTCGTCGTCATCCCCTCGGCGAGTGGCAGTGCCAGTGCTGGTGAAGGACGGCAAGCCGTGCTCGTCGTCCAGTGGGGGCGGCGGCTCGGGCAGCGACGGCCGAGGACAACAGTCCACCGCCGCCGCGTGCGTGCAGCAGCCGCCCACCTCCACCGCCGCGCAGTGCATGAACCAAGGGCTCATGGCCGCCGCCTACCGCCAGCAGGGCAACGCGTACCAGCAGCAGTGCGGCGCATACCTGCCCCTCCAGGCCCGGGCCTGGTGAGACTAGTGATAGTGAGTGACTATGTGTGATGGTTCGTACCAAGGCAAACCAAATCAATCAACCAATCATTCATACATATATGGATGCAACAAACGCATGTTAAGTAGGATTGCAACGAATATTAGTTCCAATTCACAATGAGCATAAGCATAAAAACTACATAACGTAAAACGTAAAAAAAGTTACGTATGTTCACAAGCGGACATATTGTGAATGAATTAAGTGATTTTTGGTAGTAAGTAGGGTTAATATTATTTTCTTGTTGGCTGTATTGTATTAGCTCATTGTGTTTAATAATAATAATATTTAATTAATAATTCAATATTAATCATTTTCAATACTTCTTGTTAGACACATCTATCATCTGTCAAATTTACGCTACCATGTCATGAATGCAGAAAGGACCCCGCACCAAATACATGGGACCAATAATCTCGGTGAAATTTTCTGTAACTTTGGGAAATGACAGTTCTCGAAGTCTAGAACAAACTTTCAAATGCAACATGGGTCTGAAAATGCCTTAATTTCTCGCTATCCACGTCTCAAAGTCCGAAAATCACGTTTTTCCACTAGAAGATACATGGTAAAATCCACAAATCCCATTTTTTTACTGGCAATATTATTAGTATTATTGTTGAACTTGTTGTTGTTGTTATTAATTTTCCAGTCCCCTCTTTCATCATACCCAGAATGCCAGATTTTTACTTTAATTCAGGTAAAAATAATGTATACATTGTTGTATTTGAAAGTTTGTTCTAGACTTCGAGAACTGTCATTTCCCAAAGTTACAGAAAATTTAACCGAGATTATTGGTCCCATGTATTTGGTGCGGGGTCCTTTGTTCATTTGTCGCATGCGCTTTGTACAAAATTTTGACATAAATTTGAACTTATCCCAACTTTACGATTTTCTTACGTAACATAAACGTAAGAAATACATAACGACATTGTGAACACGGCCATTAAATTGCATTATAGCTCAACTTTATGTTTACGTAGTTTCTTATGTAGTTCTTATGCTTATGCTTATTGTGAATTGGGACTTTGACAACTATTCGAAATTCGGCAAGTTTTTCATTATTTGGCCGAACATCGAATATTAATTTACTATTCGGCCGAAAATCGAATTATTACTAAAAAAAGAAAAATAATGTCAAAACTTTATCTTGTAATTTTGATAAAAATAAAATTTAAAAGCGGAAAATAAGTTGCTCTGCATTCAAAACAGCTTATCATTTGGCACCAAAAGGGTGAAGAATATTCGCCGAATATTCGATTATTCAGGAGACAGTCCTGCATAATAGTCGTTATTCGGTATTCGGCACATTTGCTATTCGTTGCATCTCTAATGTAAAAGAATATTCAAATCTGGAAAAAAAGGGTTAGAATTTTGCCAGCGTGAAATAATGATTTAGAAATATATTTTTTCTATTTTGGCGTTCACAAAGTTAACTTTGTGAAACGCAACATGTTTTTTATAAGGTTTGTATTGCTAGTATCAGATCAGACACATGAATTCTTTGAGAATCCTTGCATATGCTTCTAAATCTTGAGAAAAGGAACTCTGGTGAAAGTCGACTGTCAAATATCGGCGCTGCTAAATAGAATCTTCAACGATAAATAAATGAATTCGCAGGATTATCATTATTATTATTATTACTACAGCGAAATTATTTATTTATCGTCCTACCTACAGTCATTAATTCTTAATAAAAGAATCTTGGAAAAAAATAATTTGTAATTCATTTCAAGCTTCAAACCAGTGACATTCTTTTTATCTTAGGATTCAGAAGCTTGTAAGTAAGAATCCTCAAAAAATCCATGTGTGAACAGGGATTTAGAGAAAAAAGTTAGTTTATTATTACGTTTTTGTTATGTGTAGTGTTGTTATTTTTAAAAAAATTAACAATAGATTTATTCTATTTGTCCCTTAAGAATACTAGTTCATATTGAAACTGAATTTACTCATTTATTTTTTTGTCATTTTCCAATCCAATCAAGTAAGTGTATCAAATTACATCAACCTCGGTTTGGCGATAAAATGAACAAAATCATTAGTTAGTTTTGTTAACTGTATGATGGTTGATCATGACAAAAAATTCAATGATTCAAAAGTGTTAGATTTAAGAACCTAATATTATTACTTAACTAAGGTTTATATTTTGGTTGATATTGGTACGAACCATTAACTTAATAATATTATAAATTGTAAATACTTGTATATTTACGAATAACGATTTTAAAAATGTGTAAACCGATCCCGTTCGATAAATTACAAACAAAAAATATCACTAGCATAAATAAAAACCTCAAACAAAATGGGGTACCTATAAAATTAATTAAATCCAGTGAAATAAAATACGTCATTACATGAAGTGATTTAAATTTATTTAAACTGTTCAAACAAACTGTATTTTATTAAAATTCAGTAATGTTTTATTTTTCTTAAATAATTGTGAACGTACTTATAAAAACAAAATAGTAAGTTTATAGCTTAGTATTTGCAAACTTTTGCAGTGGCCGAAATAATTCGTGTAAATATTTGTCTTGTGCTAATATTTCAGTATTTCCAAATCTAAATAAATCACAACTGAAAAATGTTTTAAATGTGATATCGTTTTCGTTTTATTTAAACATTTGTCAAAATAGTTAAAATATTAATTGCACATATTCAGTAATTCATTAATAATACATTCCAATTATATAACTTAAGCAATAATATTTTTACGAATAAGTACGCAAATGTTTATTTTCTGTACATATAAATAATTGATGTACATATATTTATATCTGTAGAAAACACTTATTAGAAACTACTTGAATATCTACATGTACTAAACAATATACAGGGTGATTTTAAACACGTTGTTTATAAATAATTCTTACTCGATTTTAGTGATATGGTGAATTTATAAGATAGTTGTTGAATTATTTCATATTGAATGTCATGTCCAACACTGTTGTACATATAAAATATCCAAAGCATTGATAATAATTTATTATATCGAATTGTACATGCACTATATGTTCATAATATATCGAAATGTTTTACAAACAAATAAAATGTAATATAGAACATTTTCCTTGTTTCATTTTCTGTTGATTTTAATTTTTCAGAATTCAATATAGGTAATTTATGTAACGAAAAATAAATAAGTATGAAAAGGTAAGTCAAAGATAATATATTTGTTCTTTACAGTTTTTAGAAATGATAATTACTTGCTTAGTAAAGAAAATCAAATAACATGCTTTATCTACGGCAATAGAATAATGTATTAATTATATACGTGAAAGTAGTATAATAAACCCTACCATTAGGACACATTATGAATTAATGAATTAATTATTTAACACTGTTAAATATTGATTACTTTATTCTTCCGAACTGTCAAACTACCATCATAGTTGGTGTTACAATTAGTACTACATTAGATTACCATTTTATGATGTTGTGAGCAGAAACAGTAAAAATAATTCAATAAATAATAAAAATTTGTAAAACGCTGTATATAACTAGCCTATAATAGTTTACACGGATGAATTGTCAATAGACGAATCCATAACAAATGAATTTGTCAGGGGACAGCTGTCAAAATGGTCTTTTTTATTAACTTTAAATGTAACTGTCAACATAATATTATTTTATATGCAGTTTTATAGGTATTTTGTATCATGAAAAATTATGTAAATTACGTTTTTACAGAAACTGTTTCAAATTTAATCAAAAATATGCAAAAGTGAGGTTGGAATAGTAGGTTGCCCCCTGGCTATGACGTCATTCTAGATTTCTCTATTGTCATCACACCAAAGTTTGAGGTTAGGTTTATATTAATACAAATTTGTAAACAAGAAATGTTGCTTTATTTAAAAAGTCGAAAATTAGTGTGCCTGAGACCGAAAGTCAATATCTTAATCCGGACAGAAATTAAACACAAAATTTTAAAGTAGTGACTAAAATATTTTTTGTGATTTTGAAAATAAGTTTAAAGTTGTTCCTAAACTAGCGTCTCAAAATGTCTATTATTAAATATTATTATTATAGAAAAATAAGTTAAGAATCGAATACCGAAATCCCGAATTAGAAATTTTTATTCGTTCATAAATAATTACAGTCGTTTGATTCAACCAATAGCAAGCAAGTATTTTCTTAGCGTTGCAAGCATTTGTCTGAAGTTTGTTGGTCAATGACAGATAATAAGTAAGGTTATGTGTGGTTGATTGATACAACAAACCATTTAACTGCAACAAATAGTATCGTATTGTCGTAAAGAAGGTAAATTATGGATATTGTAAGTAGTGAAATGATATGTTCACCTCTAGAGATACGAGAAGCAGCAAAAGCGGTGTCATTAGATTTGTTGCTCATTTGTGTGTTTCTACCATTGCTAAAAACAGTAAATTTTGATATTTTTATGAATTTCACAAATTGTAGTAATTGTACCTACATTAATTTTGTAATTAAATAAATTATTCCAGCAAGCATTTTCTCAGAGTTGTAGTAAGCGTAATGATTGTTGCTTGTTAATCGATGACAGATGTAAGTAGGTAAGATAATACAACAACCAAGTTCATTTACAAGTAGTTGTAGATAAAGTATAGTATTTGACTCGCGTATAATGGTTATATGCTCGTTAAATAATATACTATTATTTACGATTTTTTCAAAAACTATGAATAACGTGAAAACCAAAGTGACTATCGTGAAGAAATGTTATGCTCTTTCTGTTTGGTATTTGGAATTTTTGTTTTAAAAAAGTAAATACTTGGATTATTAAGTCTACAAGAAGTAGGTATCATATAAAATTAGCTAAAGGTGTGACAATCCTCCAATCCATTTACTTATCTCCTACCCTAAAATCGTTACAATCTCCGAATAATCATCACAGTTGGTGGTCCATTATCTCCAGATCCTATCACCACATCTCTATCTGTCGATCATATCTTCCTTACAATCGCCCAGTGCAGTCACCATCATCCCTTCAATACGTGACCGAACACTCAGCCGCAATGTTTACCCTACGCCCGGTCCATTCAGGGGAGGACGTCCGCTTAGCAGGGGTCGCACTAAGTGTCTATTTTACATTATCGCTTCATTCTGGTAACAATTGAAGGGGCAAGTGAATGAAGGTGCTAACTAACAAAAGCATAGTTTCGAGATAATTTAGGTTAAAGTATTTTATTTAGCATTTTTTATTGATTGCAAATACGAACCATGTGTTCATTGTAATATGTTCATAACTCAAATATAAAAGATATTATACAGTATTTTGGTATGAAATTGTCACTTTAGTTAGTTATATCATTATAGGTAATTAATTGCACTATTGTACATAACACCTTTATTAAATAAGAAGTATGTGAGCCTTAAAATTTTACAAAGCATTTACTTACCGAATTTCAATGGATGAAGGTGTTATGTGTGTCACATAGCACGTTCTTTCACGGAACTTCTACATTATTTTGCGCACGTAACACTTTCTTCCAATATATTTTGTACAAATTTAGGGACATAGCACCTTCTTCCACAAAATATCTTTAAAACTATGCGTTATAACAACTGTAGATTTTTGTACGTAATAGATATGTACATAACACTTTCTTCCATAACAAATTTCAATTTTTATAAAAATGTTACTTAGCACCTTCATTCACTTGCCCCTTCAATTGCTAGCGAACGCGTGATGCGTGATTTTTATTTGTGTTTGTGGAGGGGTGATCGCTTCTTTTGTTTTGTTAAACGGTTGTTAGGAACGCAAACGTGATGTGTGTTTGAGTTTAAAATTTGAAAAGCTATTTTGTTGAAAATGTATACAACGTAGTATGGTTTGATGATTGTTTTTGTAAGAGTAAGTTATTGTAAGACCGGTAAATAAATTTAGGTACCAATAACGAACTGAATCTGGAAAATGCGTAATATTGTAATTATTTAGGATTATACTCTTAAGGGGGGTCACTACCGGCGTAAAAACGGTGAAAAGTATGTCTAGTTTTTTCCGTTAAATGGAAGTAAAAATTCACATTTTTAGAAAAATATAGTTGTTCGTTTCATTAATACAAAAAATGCATAATTTTGGGACGAGTAAGACGGTTTTTACAGTGTCCAATGAAAAAGGTAATAAAACTAAGAAAATTAACAATTATCTTTACTTTTCTATAGTTTTCATAGGCTGCAAATTGATATCATATTAGTATTTCTTTAAAAGTCGTAGACTTGGAAACCCCCATTATAATTTACTTACATTATATTACATTTTTACGTAATCAAAATAACTAAATAAATTTTTATGTGTGTCTAAATAATACAGAAAATGGAACGAAAGAACACTTACTTGTTTGCCCCCGCTGAGAAAGGATTATATAGCCCAGTTAGAAAACCCTGGCCGGGTAAAGTGGCACGGTAACAAAGAAATTTGCTGCTGATTCAACTCATTCTACAATTAGGACAGTATGTGGACGGGCATTCAAATGAAATTTTCAACCACAGCAGCTGCATATGGTAACAGGTAAAATAACCTGTTCAATGTATTTGACTTGTCATATTGGCTTGGATCAAAACGAGATCCGTTTTTCCTCATATGCTTAGTCCAGACCACACCACGATTGTAACACCTCTAAATGAATGGACTTATTGGAACGTATTTAAGCGATTTAATCATCCTAGATGCCTCCATATTAGGATTATTCTTGAATCGCTGTAAATACCGTATCTGGATTTATCGGAGAAAAGTATAAATGACCATTGTTCGTTTGTAAAATTTTGATGCTCATATATTCCCTACTGTTAATCCTGTTTTACATTATACATTTTTCGTCAAGATTCATGCTAGATTTCTCGTTTGATTTCCATCCAAGACTATTCGTATACAATCGGAATTCTTCGATTTTTTCCGAAATGGAAAAAATATTAACACAACTTGAATAACACGTACCTACAAGTGCAAAACTCATAAACGTCAACGTGAACAAAATATCAAAACCTTTAAAGATTGGTCAAACTGACTCGAGATTGAACTGTGCATGCTTTAGAGGTGGAACTCTGATGGGTCGCCTGGATCGTACCTGTACATCGTGTAATCTATTGCGTATTAGTCCAGTCATTTTAGCAAAAAAATGGGCTCAACCTCGGAATGAGAGATAATAAGCTGGAAACTTGTATACACCTTCATTTTTGCGTTCTAAAAGTTGTCTCAAAAGTCTCATAAAATCTCGTGTCTGCGACTTAAGTTATTCGAGGTCAAAGGTTTCCAAATTCGGTTTTTCGAGATTATCTAGGTTTCTATAGCTCCAATGATGTTAACCTATTATAAAAATTGTAGAGAATAAAATTTCCTACAACTTTGGTATTAAAAAAAAATTTCTCCGATCAATAGTTCAAAAGTTACGGCCGAAAGAAAAAGGAACGCTTTTTAAAAATTTAATTATGGCATTACTGTATGTCATAATATACAAAAACGACTGTAACTTTTCAACACATTAAAATATTGACTTCCAGTCTGAAGCATTCAATTCTTAAGACTATTTTCAATCTACAATACAATTTTTAAAATTTTGGAGGTCCTAGTTTAGCCAAAATTTAAACAAAAAAAATAATTATTTTTTTGTATTTTCTTAAATTATTGTGTTTAATCAGCTCTAATTTTTGAATGAATCGAGATATCAACTTTCGGTTTTCAGCATTGAATTCCTGAGACTTTTTTCTATAAGGTACATTATTTCAAAAATGGTTTAAAGAACTTTGTTGACCTGAAATTTTAAGTTTTTCTCCGAGAGAATATAGTGAAATTTTAATTTTGTTAAAAATTATTGTATTTAATCAGCTCTAATTTCTGAACTAATTAAGATATCGATTTCCGGATTCCAGCATTGGATTTCTGGGACGTTTTTCTATAAGAAAGAATATTTTTTAAATCTTTTAAAGGTATGTGATGACCTCAAATTTAAAGTAATTTATAACAAAACTAAAATTACACTATATTCTCTCGGAGAAAAACTTAAAATTTCAGGTCAACAAAGTTCTTTAAACCATTTTTGAAATCATGTACCTTATAGAAAAAAGTCTCAGGAATTCAATGCTGAAAACCGAAAGTTGATATCTCGATTCATTCAGAAATTAGAGCTGATTAAACACAATAATTTAAGAAAATACAAAAAAATAATTATTTTTTTTGTTTAAATTTTGGCTAAACTAGGACATAAAGTAATGCCATAATTAATTTTTTTTAAAGCGTTCCTTTTTCTTTCGGCCGTAACTTTTGAAATATTGATCGGAGAAATTTTTTTTTAATACCAAAGTTGTAGGATTTTATTCTCTACAATTTTTATAATAGGTTAACATCATTGGAGATATAGAAACCTAGATAATCTCGAAAAACCGAGTTTTGTGACCTTTGACCTCGAATAACTTACGACGCAGACACGAGATTTTATGAGACTTTTGAGACAACTTTTAGAACGCCAAAATGAAGGTGTATACGAGTTTCCAGCTTATTATCTCTCATTCCGAGGTGAAACTCTAATTTGACTGGACTATATACAGTTTGATCGTTAACCAGTACTCCATGTGTCATGTGTCCGATTCAACTGATCTTGAAGTTCGCGAGCATTACAGATTGGATTTCGTCGAGCACTAAGTTGGATGTAGCGATCTTGTACAGCGGTTGTTATCCGTGCATTATCATGATGTTTGTTACGTACACCTCCAGCATCCCTATAACGACGCCATAACCGACTTACGATATTTTGTACAACTTCCAATTCCGCTGCAACTTCTACGTCGCCCGATATGTTCTCGTGATAAATGTCGCCTTTCAATTGATTAAAAAAAACTTAAATTTATACACCGAATTTAAATCTGTTGAACAATGCAGGAAAAACTGACGTTATTCTTCAGTTAAATGACAATCATAAGACGCGTTATTATAACAATGTTAAACAGATAATGTAAACAAAGGAAAATCGTCTCATTGGTAAAAATATAATATGAAAAATAGCTTATGGTATTATCTATCTTAGAAAATGTTTGAATATAACGTATAGGTTTCATTTTACATTTAATTATTAAAATATCCTTGTACGATTTTGAGCATAGTGTAAAATAACACTAGTAAATAACGATACCTACAGTACGTAACGTACCACGTACCGTAATAGTAATTTACGGTATAATTCTGGTAAAATGAGCTTTTACGGTACGAGTATCGAAGCGATGTTTCTAAAAGAGGCGATGAAGGAGTCGAGTATTGAATTGAAACAAGTACCGTAAAATTTAAATTCATATTCATACAGCAACGCACTTTCAAACTTTTGAACGAAGGTTTAATTTTTTCGTTTGCTTGCTTGGAAATAATCAAGTAGGTATCCTTGGGGAATGGCTTCAACAGAGGAAAATAATAATCAAAAATATTCAAAATTAAAACACAGGAAAATGCTACACCAGAAGATGCAAAAATTTATAAGTAATAAAAATCGTCATCAAAATATTTATTCACAGGAAAATACAAATCTAGAATTTGAGATTCGGCATAAATTCAAGCACAGGTTGTTGCAAGCACTCAAGCACAGGAATGGAGTAGGTACTTATGGCATGGGACTCAAGAATTGTTCTGGATTGTTCATTTTGTTCAGTTCGACCTAATTTTGCACCTTTCTATGTTTGCATTTGCAACTTCTTAATGTTTGCATTTATTCCGAATCTAAAATTCTAGAATTGAATTTACCTGTTATGAATATTTTAATGCAGGATGCAGGTATTTTATTACTTGTAAATTTTCTAGATTGTGGTATTGTAATTTCCTGTATTTGAATAGTCTTATTATATCTTTATTTCCCTGTGTTGAATCTTGTTGCCATGCATATACTATTTTGTTTATATTATTGATATATTTATTTACAAGAGTAATTGTGCAATTTCTTCTAGTAGAAATCTAATCGTTTAATTGCATAGTTTTAAGTTTTCTGTTATTATATTACAAGGAAGAGGTTAATAAGGTAACATTAACGCTGTTCATCTTCTTGTATTATGGATGAAAATATGATGTTCTTCGTTGGAGGCAGAATGAATGCAGATGCATTCAGTGATAACAACTACACGGTATTTAAGTAGACACGTATTTTGACAGTGATGACATTGTCAGATAGCATGCAAGTCATCTTTATCAAAGGTGGCCTGGTTAGAACTGAGGTGTTGAAGCGCCCTTGGTGGTCCTACACTCTCATTGGCTACCGTTTACTGCCCAGTTATTGTCCTTTTTTACTATTTAATATTTTGAGTGTGATAGTGACAAAATAGATAATAGGTATAGAATGAATTTAGGCATTAGGGATTTGAAAAATATGCAAAAGATATCAATTACAAACAAACTGAATAGAATGTTTATTTTGTACTTTGAAGCAATTAAAAAGAATGTAAATATGATAATTTGTTTAATGTTATAAATAAATTAAAGTGTATTTATTGAAATATAACTATAATTGCCCGTTGTTATAACCATTACTTACTTACTAATCCTAAGGCCTATCTACCTTTCAGTGTAAGGCTGGATCTCTCACTTAGTATGCTCTTGATATAATAAATTGGCTCCCGAAAGGGGCAACTTTTGTCTAATTTAACCAACTTCGTATCTCTTATAGTTCTCCAGATCCCCATGCTTAAACAGTTTCATAGGACAGCCTGTATATAATTTTCAAATAAAATTGTTTTTTTCATGGATTTTTTCGGGTTTTTTCAGGTGGGTTTTTTCGGGCTGGGCAAAATCACAACAACCCTGCTTTATTGTGATCAACTTGTGTCACAATGGGCACATATGACGTGCGCGGGTTTTGACAACTATGACGATGAGTCTATATTGATTTGATAATTAATTATTAATTAATTATCAAATCAATATAGACTGCCCGTTCTACTCGAACGGGAAAAAATGATCTTTTTTCCTTTGCGTTTTTCAAATACAATTTATTGATTTTTTATAATGGTTTTACTATAAATATGTTCTACAATGTCTAAATAAAAAAAAAATAATTATTTTTTAAAATTTCTAATAAATTCGTCATGTTATCACCCAAAATAAGATGCTACCCCATTCCGCCCCACCTTCCCCTAGATTTTTGTTTCAGTTTTAATCTGATTAAATTAACAAATGTATTTCAATAAATTATTTTTTTCAATACCTGCACCGAAAATGCCACCTTTCGTCCCTATTATTAGGGACGAAAGTGAGGTATTTCTGACCGGTCAGTATAATATACCTCTCTGGGCAGTAAAAGTAGTTTTCCTCCCGCTTTATGCGGGTATCCACTTTATTTTTTCTCCTTCGGGAGGAAAAGTACTTTTTCTCTCGTCTCATGCGGAAATCCACTTTATCTTTTCCTCCCTAGAGAGAAAAAATACTTTTCCTTATTTTTATTTTTTTCAAAATTACAAAATAAAGTCTTGAAATAGTAACAATAATTATTAAAAACTATAGAATAAACAAGTACCTAATAAGTATTTTTGCCTGTTTAGATTAATCAATGAAATACGTAAATGAAGCACATACAGGAGACTGTTTATAAATCCCCAGTTCAAGTATTTGTTTGATGTCAAACTATTCGGTATTCGGTCGAATAGTAAACTAATATTCGGTGTTCGGTCGAATATTGAAAATCCTGCTGAATAGGCAGAATAGGTACCGAATAGTTGCCTAATATTCATTGCAACTCTGATTGTGATTATTATACATTTTTCCAATGTTATCATCATTCATCAGTTCATCATCCCATTCTGGATTCTGCATGCAAATATAAGAAGAATCATTTAATTATATTTTTATGATAAATCTTAATGCATAATTTCATGATCTACTAATTTCATTTGATTAACTTTACTACGATATGTTTCATAACTAAATAGATATGAATTAATGAGTTCTTATTTTAATGCAGAATTCGGACAATATAAGTGATATTAAGAAAGTATCCATCCGATGCGACGTATCATCGAAAGTAGTGAATCCTAATTTACAAAATATTTTCAAATCTTAAGCCTCTGTTTATCGTTGCTAATGTTGTTTTTCCGAGAAAATTGGGAATATAGTTATCTTTTGCTTTGTATCTTCTGCCTCTGTTCATCAACAACTGCAGACGTATTTCGAATTTTTCATAAATCGTCGGCAATGGAGTGGGGCGTCTGGGCATTATTTCTGAACAATACTGTACATCATTTGATTTGTACTTACCTAACTTTTAGATGTTTTAATTAATAATAATTTAATAAACACCATAATTAAAATTCGTAAAAAAGATTATATCAACAACGATCAAACATATAATTCTTCTAAGAAGTGAACATTAGTTTGAATATTATATACGAAACGAACGAAGCAGTACCCGTTATTTAAATTTTAACCATACATTAAATTTGAACACAATACCGTTTAAATCATTTATAATAAAAACCTAACGTTTAAAATTATAACAAGACCATCCATTGAAGCACCAAATCAAGCACAAAATAGAGACCATTTAAAATACCAGAAATAGCATCTAAACATTTCCAAATACAACGAGCATCCCATCAACTATCATCGCGCACGATTCGAACTCTACAATAAAATGATGATTGCCTTTAGTTGCGTGAAGTATCTGACAAAACAGCATCTCATCTTGGCTGCTTTCATTTGTTTCTGGCACAGTGGACGCTTGGTGGTCTGCCAGTGACATCTGAATGTCGAGATTTGTTTATTTTTCCCCAACGTCCGTCAGAGGAGTCGGGATATGGCGCCTTGGAACAATGCGTTAATTCTGAGTGACGCAGGTACAATACCACCGTTTAAGATGTCTACAATACTGTAGAATGGACAGCAGATATAGGCAGGGAAGTATGAGGAAAAGTTCGAACTCAGTGAAGAAAGATAAATAAAACTGACGGTTTTGTGAATTGTGAAATATTCAATAAAAGGTGGTTTGTAATCCTTTCAAAAGCAAAGGATTATAGGTTTTGACTAAAATACAGTGTTAAAAAGTTAAGCTTAATATCAAGCTAAATAGTTTATGAATAAGATGTTTATCTTAGGAAGAATTGGATTTAAAGGAAGGAAAAGATTTTTTTAAATATAATACACTTCCAGTATACCGGTTTAGATCATTTTTTCGGGAGCATACTAATACACAATAATTTAATTACAGTTAATCATAATTGTATGCTGTGCACCGCACACATTTCAGTTTAATGTACAAAAATCTCCTCTTGTGGTGCAAGTACATTCAACTAACAACCATTAGTATTCAAAAGTTGAAGACATAACCGCATACATAGGTACGCTAAAATATAATATATTGGAACTTCAAAACGCTTCTAACTTTAAATTTAATCGTTAATTATTAGCAATTATTGTGATACCTATAACAATTTATTATTTTAATAAATATATTATTTCAATCTGTAGATTTAAGGTGAATATTGATAAACAATAAAATTATTATAAATAATTACTGCTTCAATGGCAGAGTGAGTAAATGCACTCAAGCTGATAGTTCAATTTATTGGCAAGTGAGGTCAAGACGTCGAGGGTTTCTGTCCCAAAATATTATTTTGAATATTATAATTCATGTATCACGTGATACATATTTGACTAATTTGATTGGCTGAAATAGGGCAGTAAGATGATTTTAAATCGAAGATATTTTTTATCACCGCTGTAACATGTCAACTGTTTTGTTTATTACTTTATTAGTTATATTTACTGTCAGTTTCTCAATCTGAAATTGCTGTTTGGTAAAAATCAGACTTAAAATGTGTTAGGATAGAGATAATAGAAAAAAAAACAGGCCAAATTAAGAAAGGTAAACAGAATTTAAATCGTTTTTGACAGCTATCAAAAATATATAACCAAACATTTTGGACTCATTCCTTATATATTCTCCCCAATTATAACTCGGGCTATCATAGATGATAGCATTCGTTAGTCTTCAGAAAATGGAACTCGTGCTGCGCATTCGGTCAATATTCATCGACCAACTCATGCTATCACCGATGATAATCATAGCACTTGTTATATTACCCCCCGAATACATAATTCATGTATCACGTGGTACATATTTGAGTAATTTTATTGGCTGAAATAGAGTAGTAAGGTGCTATCAAATCAAAGATATTTTTATCACCGCTGTTTCATGTCAACTGTTTTTGTTCATTAATTTCCTACTGTCAGTTTCGCAATCAAATATTGCTCTTTGTCAAAAATAAGACTTAAAATGAATGAAATTGGTTGTAGTCAGTGGGGAAATGCCAGTGAAGACGAAATTGAGAGCTATTGAAAAATATATCCAAACATTTTGGACTCATTCATTATACAGGTGATTCATCGTAACTTACTTATTTCAAAACGCAATAATGCCCATTTTATGAATCAGAAACTTTTTATTTTTATTTTATAATGTAGGTACATATCTAAAGTTTTCTTTCACCCAATTTTCAAAATCATATCAGGTAGGTGACGCCCCCCATTGACTATACATTGAATAAGCCGATTTCTGGCGTTTGTCATAACCCTTTCCAGCATTGCAGCGGGTATGTTGGCAATTGCGGCCCGGATGTTGGCCTTCAGGTCTTCTAGTGTCCTTGGACGGTCGACGTAAACGCGGGATTTCAAAAAACCCCACAAAAAAACTCACAAGGAGCCAAATCGGGCGAGCAGGCTGCCACTTCAAATCGCCCATTATTGAGAGTGTTCAACTCAACTGAAAACACACGCTGCTCCGTGCTCCAACGCATGATGGCGACTGACCGGATGGGGAACAAAACTTTAAAAGTGCACCTGTCGAATGAGATCACTCTCTCCCCACTACGATCCCTACATCCTGAATGGCACTCATTTTAAAAAACAAGTTGATGAATCACCCTTTAATATTTTCCTCAAATATAACTCGGGCTATAATTAATCGTCATCGACTTAAATAAGAAGAAAAGTAAATTTTCATTACTCGTTCATGAAGATATTTCTATAATTTCCAGCACTCTTAAAAAGGATGAAATTTTATAATCTAGTGTAAAATCGTGTGAGTACAGCCCTGTTGATGATGGCTAAATCCATTCCATTGTAAAAACTGGCGTAAGTCTGTCAAGTTGGTGACAGGTACTGTCAGCAGCAGTGAACACACAATGCACTAATACATCTCATTTTAGGTGTCCAGTTTTGTACAACGCTAAACGTTAAATTATCACATTGAACGACTGAATTCAATTACGAGACGACACGACAGACCAACTACTACAATTTCATTTAAACTAGATCGAATATTGAACTAATTTACTTTTCTATTTGAACGAATTTTAATTTGTGAGTCAGTATTCAATAAGATTTAAATCAGAATAAAAGAAAACATTATTATTTTTAATCATTACCAAAATTTGAGGTTATTTATAATACCGTAATACAAACAATGAAATTATAATCATTTAATATTTCAAAGAATTATTATTTCAGTTATTTATTTTACAAAAATAAATTATTAAAATTTGATTTATATTCTAACCTAAAAAATATTTGTGTTCCGAAGTTCACTAGAAGATAAATAAATGCTCACCTTTGGTGCTTTGGTGTGCACTGGTTATTTTTCGTCTCTGTTTTAAATTGTCCACGAAATCATCAAATCACTAAGATAGTTTAGTTTTACACTTATCACTCAATTTGATTGTAGGTACCGAAAAACAATCACAAAATTGACCGATATCGCAAACATTGATACGTTTGCTACGAAATGTCTCGGTAAACTGAACAACGTTCCTACAGATTACAGGTTAGCTATCCCGCAATGTAAAAACATAATTAGTTTATCCTTGTCAATTGTTGAATAAATATTATAGGTATTTATTTTATTAGGAATAATACTGATACTGTATTTAACTTTCTTTGTGAAAGCAATGAATTACATTTTCTTTGTAAAATTGACTCTTTCCTATTGAATTTATTAAACTTATAATGAGTAAACGAATTTTGCTTCTTTATTTGCATTTTACATAGAAATTATAAGTTACTTAAGGTATGTAAAATTATAATTCACTTTCTTTAAATAAAAAATCTGACGTGGACACCACATGACTTCCTTGTACGACGCCTATTAAACTGTTCATACTTTTCTTAATAACTAAAATGTAGAATAATATAAAAAATTATTTTAACTTATTATACAAATATATTAATATATAAGTACTACTACTGCTACTATACTCACAAATATATTTTAGTCATTTTATTTAAACTGCAGAAGAAGATATAAAGCATATTTTACTATTGTCACTGTCATGTCAAAATCATTTAAATTTTACGTAGTAATAAATGTTAATCGATCATGGACTACAAGATACCGAAATACTATATTATAAATATATACTTTAATTATTCTTAAATGATACCAGATACAAAAATATTTATAAAATACCGATTCTTGGTAATAATCACATAATCTTTCATTTAAAATAAAAAAATTGTCTCAAATTAAATATTTATCGAAATATTTGAAAAAAGTACTACTTCCGGTTTATAGATTGAAACCAAAAATAGGAGGTGCACAACTAGATGCTATAACAGTCCTAAATACAAAATTTCAACTTTCTACGTCTAACCGTATTTGAGTTATGCGACATACATACGTACGTACGTACGTACAGACATCACGACGAAACTAGTCATAATATATTCAGAAAAGGTCAAAACGGATATTTCCATCAAAATCTGAAAACCGAAATTTTTCGCGATTACAATACTTCCTTATTACTCCGTACAAGGAAGTAAAAACCTACATATTTAAACACTTTTGATATGGAAAATCACTTAAAATATCGGATCATTTTTTTTGTTATCTACAATTTTAATAAATAGTTATTGATACAAAAAATTATAAATAAATAGCAAAATAAAATATAATTTCATATTTAAGATTTTAATAAGGATCTGAACATCGGATAAAATTGTGGTAGAAATACGCAAACCGGAAGCAGTACCTACCTACTTTTAAAGCTTGATATTGCAATTTTTGCAATGATAAATAAATGAAAGTATAATTATCTTATTTATGAGTACAGATATTTAACAATAAAATAGAGTACAACTAATATTCTATACTTTTGGAAATTCCAGTATCGTGTCCATGATTATATGAAATTTGTTTTTAGTTTTTACACAAAATTTAAATTATTATGACAGTGACAGTACAGTTGACATCTTTTGCTTGCATCTTGGTTTACAATTATCGTTTACATATTGTACACATTGTAAGTAGGTACTTATAATTTATTAGATTAGTAAACTGAGCAGAATTGGGCGAGAGGTTATGTGCTGGCCACAGCAGATTTTTTCATCATAAATAACGACATTCTCAATTTTTGTAATTTTGTAATTTTTGTAATTTGTGAAACTTGGCAAGTGTTTTTTTTTTTAATAATTTTTAATTATTTATTCTGTTATTATTTAACTAGTTTCACCAAGTGTATCGGACTATTTTGTGATTTTATTCTCAATTTTCATTCAACTCTTTGTATTTTTGATATGACGAGTGAATATCCTTAAATTAATTCCGTTTATAATTCACCAATTCATGCTCACTTTCTTTAAGTCTTACACCACCTTCATCACAATAAAAAAGCCAATCAAACATCAAATAACACCCCACCCCCCTGGCAGCTTACCGTTACAGAGGGTGGCTTTAGCTCTGCTTGATCACGGTGCGTAAATGTAATATTGTAGTGAATATCGGATTTCAGGAGAATGGAATGTAATAACACGGGCTGTAGGCAACGAGCAGCGATCTGCACTTGACCCGCCATGCCGGCTCTACTAATGGTTACTTAGCAACAATTAATCACATTCTATCGTTAGCGTCGGCTTACCTGAGAGTATTATATTAAATCTGGGGATTTCAGCCCCGATACGGATGTGATATTCGAGGGGATTATTGTTATTGTGAAATGGAGATAAATATAGAAATAATTAAACAACGGTGCGGTGCCTTCCTTGTTGTCATCGTAGGATTGGACCTAGTGTCATAATATAGTTATTTGTATAACAAGTTTTGAAAATATAGTTTTGAGGAACGCGAACTAAAATTGCAGCCCGAGCGAAGGGAGGGTTGCAATCGTTTGACAAAATATTTTTTATACGTTTTATACACACTATTTTTTCTACTTCTGCAAAATAAGGAAGTTAAAAAATACAAAAATAATAAAAGTTTTTGAAATTTACTGTCAAATTTTTAAATTTTTGTGAATATCGATGTTGTTGCGAAGACAATGAACATTTTTAGAAAAAGCAAAACTGTGTTGCAAAGTGTCCAAAAGTGTGCGATAATAGTTATTTGTATATCAAGGCTGTAAAAGATAAAAGTGATCTTTTTTGGCCGAATCTGAAGTTTGCAGTCGAGGCGTACACAACATTTTTTAGGTAGCTATCACAAAAATATATAATTTTATGTCAAAACAAGTTTCTTAGTATCATAAATAATTTTATTTATATAATTTAGGCTAACTAAGTTGTAGGTAATTACTTCTAAATATATTTACCAATTAAAATTAAATAAATTTGTTATTTAGCGGCCGTAAAGTAAATGCGGCCGTGAAGTAAAAGCGGCCGTGAAGTAAATGCGGCCGTAAAGTAGTCATTTTGACACATGTCAAAAAATGCACGCATGCACATGCACACACATGTACACACACATCCAAACGCATGCACGCATACACGCATCGTATCCGATGATTTTTCGAAAAAAGCCCTAAAAACAGGGGTTACTTTGAAACGCGATAACTCACTCAATTCTTCACCATTAAGGACGAAATTTTCAGCTCTGAAAAGGAAATTGATAGAGCTTTGTGACAATCGAGTCGAACAACCCCCTTAAGATAGGATTTTTTAAATTTTTTATTATTTATTTTTTATTTTATCTCCAGAGGGAATTTCCAGATTTTAGTTAACACGTCCCTGAAAGAAATGACCCACATTTTAAAAACAGGCATTTTATTGGTTCGGCCAAGGGGCTCGATTTTTTTTTGAGCAGTGTAATATATATTTTATATGCCTCCGGTCGGCATCGCTAGTTTTCTATATCTCAAAATCCGCCAGAAACTCTTTGTTGCCAGCCTAGGCCGGCAAACAACCGGAAGTTATAGGTTGGCATCTTGACATTACTACAGTTGTCAAGCAGATGTCAATTTTATGCGTTGAATATTTTTTATACAAGAATTAACAAGATTTTAACAAATTTTAGACGTAAATCGTTAATAGAAACTGAAATAAATATATATTTTAAGCTCAAATGCAAGTATTCAGTGCACAATTTTTTAGGTTATGTATAATTATTTTATATTTTTGTAATGAAATCGGCACATAAAATATTGTGTATTACACGTCCAGAAACTGTTATGCTAGTGCTCGTAATTTGCAAGCCTCGCCTGTGGCCCGGCGTGTCAAAAATACTCGCTCTTGCAAAAGGTCAGTTTCTGGCCTTGTGATACAAATAACTATTGATGTATCCTTATGGCTAGTTTACCCATATAGAATTTTATTGTGATTGCTTTATTAATAAAAAAGTTATTTCGTGTGTACCATTTTTTTGGGGCATCCGGTATATGTTACAATATTATTTGAACGACAGCAGTGCAAATTTTCCAGACAAGGTCCGGGGCATTCAGAGCGGACGGAGTGTCGATGACACTGTATACTGTATCCAATGTGTATTGATGGTCTTAACGTTGGTCACGTGTGCAACACTATAAACCCCATTTCTATTCAGTTCAGATTAGAAACAATCTAATTCAGATTTAGAGTAAAAGAATACAAATATTATTTTCACATCGACATCTTATGTATTTTTATTGTTACTGAATTCATAACTAGTGCAACAAAAATAAATAATTTTGAGCAAAAAATGTTTTATGAAAAAACTAACTCAACACAAATCCTTTGAAGAACGCTAGATACAAATTTGTTCATAAAAAAGTTTTAAATTATAACGTAATTATTTGCATTAAGACGATCCTCTACCTCGCCAGAAAACAGCCAAAACATGGATTTCGCGCGCCACTCCACAGCGTTTATTGTTTTGTTAAATATAATAATCTAAAGATATTGTTGAAGATAAAAGTACAATTTACAAAATGATGCAGAATTTTAAAATTTTGCTTTAAAATCGGTATAATGTTAATTTGAATTTTGACAATTTTTGTTATTTTTTGAACACATCTTCTATTTTAAAACGAATTTTAAAAATTCGATCGGTTATTTCGCAGATCCAAAGGTTTGTTTTACAAATAATGCAGTTTTTTTGGAAGCCAAAATAATTTTTCCCCTCAAACATACATTTTTTGTTATATGTATGTTTAACAAAACAATAATAGCGTGCGGAATCAAAGTTTTTGACTGTTTTCTGCGCCAGGGGTAGAGGATCACCTGAACACTGAAAAAAATTCCCAATATTCAGTTTGAAAACACACCTCCTGGCTATAGTTTCTCTGTCCATAAAACGCGTGAAAGCTGCACTCCACAGCGGTCACTAACGGCTCCGGGTCCGGCTACCGGACTTGACACCCGGAAGATTTATCCAGCGGAGTCCGGCAGCAAAAACACCGCATACACTGTGTGTGTGCGTGTGTGTGTGAGCGGTAGCAATGACACTGTAGTACCGGCCACGGGAGATTTATACACTTACATAGCAAGCGATGAAGTGCGGATGAAGTGCGGCGGTTAAGATGAAATATTAAAGAGATAAACAAAACTGTAGTAAACAGATACCGAATTTTTAATGTGTGGCAGTGGTCAAATAATAAATAATATGTTTTTTATTTACATACTTACAAAAAGTGGTACCTATCATGTCAAAAATTCATTTAATTTTGATTTTTGACGTTTTTATCTCCCGCCTCATATTCTATAAGAGAGGTACCTATATTGTAATTTGCAATTTGCTAAATCTGGTAGTATTTAACAATAAAATAAAGTACACGTGTATACTTAAAGGATCAATTAACAGTTGTGCATTTTTAAAATTTTAATTAAAAAAAATAGTGGGGAAAAGAGTGGAATAGAAAAAAAAGTAAAACCGAGAGTATTCTAGGAATTCAGAAAAACGTAGACAGGCCGCTTAACTTAACAAATATGGTGTAGAATCTAGATTTTAACTTCCACCCCTAATGGTCCGATGTTTAAAAGAGTCCTGCATGCAAAATTTCATGAGGATCAGACAAATATGGTGTAGAATCTAGATTTTAACTTCCACCCCTAATGGTCCGATGTTCAAAAGAGTCCTGCATGCAAAATTTCATGAGGATCAGACAAATATGGTTTAGAATCTAGATTTTAACTTCCACCCCTAATGGTCCCATCAAATTAAAACATACCTTAAAATCTGACTCTGGGCGAAGCGATCCAATTATTTTAAAAAATAACTATCTTTCTCTTTCTTATTATATTTCACCGACTTACGTTGCGAAAAAACAAAAATTGAGAACGGTAGAGCGATTTGAAGCAAAATTTCAAGAGGCTAAATGATCTTGATGTATAGATACTCAACTTTATATAAGTACCTATTAGATTTATTATGTATTTCTGGAAAGGAGTAGTCGAAATAATATGTATCAAGACAAAGTAAAGTTTAAGTAGTACAATGATAAATGATAAACATTAATATTTGATGTTAAAGAAATCTTGACTGTTGAAATTTTGATGTTGTTTGACCTTACAACATTAATATTTGAAAATCATGTATCAAGACATTTTTGTAAATTTAATTAATTTCCGAAGTTCATTGTCACAATAATATTATAAAACAAAATCGTTCCGTTTATGAACTCGTCAATGAGTAATGTATCCAGATTAGTATATGATGCCATGGTGACCTGACTAGTCACCTGAAGATGATCGAAAGATCGAAACGCGTCGTGATCAACCTAGTGCCGAGTCTTGTATCCCAGTTAGTGTTGTGTTTGGTTTTTTACATTGATTCATACAACATTATATCGATCTTTTAAATCTATCAAACCTCACACCATACACTAATCTGGATACATTATACTCATTGACAAGTTCATAAACGGAACGATTTTGTTTTATAATATTGTTTTTGTAAATCTTCCAGGGAGTATAATTCAGAAACCAGTAATAGGCGTAGAACATAATAATACAATACTTTGTAGTACCTACTTCATACAAAATTTATTTTAAACAGTTTTCTAAATTATTCTTAGTATTGATTTACTCTTAAATAATTGTTTTTCAATCATATCGAGTAAGTTGATATGGACTATATTAGAGTTTTAAAGAAACAAAATGAACATGCAATATCAAAAATAATATTGCAGTGATTGTCAATTGTTTAAAATTATGTTCTTCCAAATTATGAACGATCAAACGTAATCGCAATTTCACAAACAATTTCACATCGAAAACAGATGAATCACATTTGTTCCCTACCGGAACGGAACACAGGCTCAGCTAAACTGGGGAAGTTCAAATGTTCGAAAGCTCCTGTCGCTATTGTTATTTTAACTGCTCCCTAAACAAGCCGGGATAATCCAGTATTATTGTAGCAAATATCAATTAGGTGAAGTTAAACCGAACGCTTAGCAACGAGGAAAAATAGGGATGTTGCGACAAATCGCCGTGAGGGAAGAGGGAGTGATAATCTTTTTAAGAACGGGAAATCCCTATAGACAGGTAAGAATCTTACCTGAGAGTGTAATGAGAGGGTTTTTCACTCGTTTAAAAGAGTTATAATAAAAATTTCAATAAGGTAGGTAACTTCATTTTGTTCGTCATAATCCGATCGAATCTCGACCTGATCTATGACCTACATGATTTTGATAGAAGCAAAGTAGGAACTCGAACCGCACAAAATAATGGTTATATAGGGTTCGGTATGGTTCCGGTTTTCATATTTCTTCTTAAAATGAACCGATTACCGGTTTTCAAAAAGCGGTTCAAGTTCCGGTTTCGGTTCAATGACTTATTAGATAAAAAGTAATTAACTTAAGCACCCGACCTCTCGCCTAATTCTATGTCATAATAATTCAAATGACTAAAATATAATAAATTTCTAATAAAATTAAAAACTTGAGTAAACTACAAAAATACAACAATTTTCACAAAAATTTAATAGAATTTTGACGAAAAAACGTTAAATTTCAATTATTTATTTATTATTTTTAACGGTTCGGTTTGGTTCGTGCGTGAGTGCGTGCGTGTGTGTGTATATATACGAATTACCCAAAAATGTTGATATTTGGTATTTAATATTTGTATATAAATTGGAAGAGCTCATTAGATTTTGGTACAAATATCTTCACGGGAAGTGATATATTTTTTGAAGATTGAAAAGGTTAATTTATATAAATTTGGAAAAATGTAGTATTTATTGGTAATAAGAATAAGAGTAAAAGTTATTTGCAACTTACGTTATAAAAAAATTGTCTATCTGCTACCATTAAAGAACTGCAATAGATATACAGAATGTTTATTAAAGAGAAGAAATCATAGCCTCCGAGCCCGAAGGGCGAGTGGGATAATTTCTTCGAGTAAATAAACATTCTTTTTGACGTAACAGTTTAAAACGTCAGAGTGATTTAAAAATGTGTTAAGTGAAAAAAAAATTAAAACGTCAAAATTGATTAAACTAAATTTATCAGATAAAACGTTTAAATCTTGTAATCCATGTTCGGTTGATTTTTATTTCTGCGTAAAAAATATTGACAGGTGAGACGGTTGACAAGTTGGCATACTAGCGCTATATAAGTCATATAAGTAAGATATTAAATGTACCTAGTAATTGAACGGAGGATGGCTTCAACACAGAAGAGTTTTCCTGTGAATGAATCTTTTCATTCAGGGGATGCAAATTTCTGTGTTCAAATATTTTATATTTTTATTTATATATTTTAAATGGGCACCGCATTGTACGTATGCATACATTTATGTTTATAAGTCTAGATATATGGCGGAAGGTTGTGTGCTGGTCACTTAGATTTTTTTACAAAAAATAATGACATAATAGCATCAAGAGCGCACGGTTGGCGACAAATATATACTTATCTATACATTTAGAGATATATTGTTTGATATCTAAGTAGTTTTTATTTATTTACGTACCCATAACCCAATATAGTAAATACACAAGATAACCAATTTTAAAAATGTACAAAAGGTTGTTGATAATTAAATATCTAGTACAATTGAATCGGTCATTTCAAAAACAACATAAGTCACAATGTTAATATTTCACAAGATTAAATAAAAACCGTATATCACAATTAGCATATTGTTTTTGCAATAATTCCAGTTTTTAAACTAATATTTAAAACGTTAGGAGCAATGTAAGTTGTGTTGTTTTTACCATTTGAAAACAAATTCATTATCAATATTATAAAAAAATATTAATACAATGACAGTTCTTCGAAAATTATTATAGTTGTCAGTTTTTGTTGTTTACAGTAATGTTACCAGTTATATGTGCAGTTCCTCTTCCTTCTTTAATGAATCCCACACTAGATCCCTTTATGTTCATTATGATGAATTTTTCTATATGGAAAATTGTAAAAATTATTTAAATAGTCTAATAATAATTAAATATCTTACTGCGTCATTATCTGGTTGAATTTTTTCCATTAAATCGTCAAGAAGACATTTTTCTCCTTCATTTAATTCCAATGCCTAAAAGATTATATTTATTTGTTTGACAGTAACTTCGTAGTTATTAAGAGGAATTCCCATCCCCACAAAAGTAAAGTATAAAATGTGTTCTCGTTGGACAGATTAAATTAATTGGTTCGAGTAGCTTACTTTTATAACTATGAAGATAAAAGATGTCTCTAGGCCAGCCTAGTGTCATATATATATATATATATATATATATATATATATATATATATATATATATATATATATATATATATATATATATATATATATATATATATATATATATATATATATATATAGTGTGGCTTAACACTCCCGTGGGAGTAGCGCCGCTTCACACGAAGCTTTCTAGATCCTTTTATCGGAGGGGATCAGTCTCCATATTCTCTTGCTCTATTTACCCATTCATCTTGGTGCAGTCAGAATCTCAATCCGTGCGACGATCTGTGGTTTCAATCACAGCGGCAGCGGAGATATTCTTTGTGCAACCAGGACTACATTTAAGGTGAACAAGTGGATAGCTTGTAACACCCGAGTGTGATTGAATGCCAGACCTTGGGCATTTTTTATTTTTACGACAAATCACACATTGTCGCCCGACGGAGACTCGAACCATCGATCTCACATTGACTGACGTCACAGCACGTTAGCCGGCCTAGCCAGCTAACACACTGGACCATGCTGTCGGGTTAGTTAAAGTTAGTAAAATTTGAAGAACTTTGAAGATAAAATATTAAAAATCTAAAGTGAAACTTCAAAAAAACTTTTATAAAATGAACTTTAATCTTTCATGTACAAAAAACTTGTTTAAAAATATTTTAAATTAGTGCTAATTTCATTTTCCCACGAATCCCCTTTTGTAGTGTAATAGGTCGTCGCACGGATTGAGATTCTGACTGCATCAAAATAAATCGGTCGAAGTGGTTTGATTTCATTATGATAAAAATCTACTATTCTGTAATTGTTAGCAAATCTTGATGAATGGTTACCATCAAAATCAAATTGGCTAAACACGGTTCATTAAGTGAATCAACCGATGTCATAATGGGTATCAATAGTTTACCAATAGTGCGAATACCTCTTAAATTGATTTACCTTTTGTATTTGGTCAGGATCTTTTTTAATTAAAGCGCTACCGTTAATGCCGTTTTCTTCAAAGTATTTATACCATTTTTGAGATTTTCCAATACTCATATTGCTTGCTACTTCTTGCTCAAAAAGATGGCACACTCCATCCCAGGACAATGTTTTAACAAGTTTCTCAGTTAAGTTTTCCAGTTTTTCCCTCTATAATAATAATAATATTATTAAAGGATTCATTTATTTGCAAAAAAAACATTTAGGTATATAATATAAGAAAGGCCAGTCGTTTTATGAAAATTACTTTTTTTCAAGTGTTCAACAGAAATACATATTTATTGAGGCTATAAGGTCAAAAACTATAAGGGTAATCTTAAGCCTACCGCGCACTAGCGATTTTGTTGCGGAATAAAGACTTCAGTAATATCTATCTTGTACAAGACAAGTTGACAACTGACAAGTGCAAGTACAGGGTTCGCCAGTGAAATGGAAAGATTTGATGTGGGGCTTAGAGTAGGGAGGTGATGGGAAGGAACTTCGCCGACTCAACATTATCAGCGTGGTCTACCATTTAGTTTACAATGAATAATTGGACGGGTGAACAGCGGATTGCCAGTCAAATGAAAAGCATGACCTCTCGCAGCATATTGATAGGTATTGCTGCAATCTCGTGTTGAATACGTTGTTTGAGGGCTGGTATTGTCAAAAGTGTTTGAAACCGATCCACCCAGAACAATACCAGCCCTCAAACAACGTATTCAACACGAGACTGCAGCAATACCTATCAATATGCTGCGAGAGGACAAGCTGAACTTCCAGGCCCGACTTCATGAATATATCAATTTCAATAGAGAACATTTGCTGAACGTAGTATTCGGAAAATAATTTAAATTGCTACTTTTGTACTTCACATTATTAATAAAAAAATATTTCTTTTTAAATTAATTACATTTTGAAATCTTTCCATTGACTGGCAACCCGCTGTTCACCCGTGCAATTATTCATTGTAAACTTAATTGTAGACCACGCTGATAATGTTGAGTCGGCTAACTTCCTCCCCACCACCCCCTACGAGCTCTAAGCCCCACATCAAATATTTCCATTTCACTGGCGAACCCTGTATAAGTCAACGGCAACTATCTAGTCGATAATGAGCGGAGCTCAAAGCTAGTAGCACTTTTTTAGTTGAGCAACTTTGAAATTGGTCAACTTTAAAATCGCTAGCGCGCGGTAGGCCTTTTACTTCATTCCAATAAAGCTTATTCTACATATCTACAATTAGTCGTTTTTGAACTCTGGATGACGTACTTGTTTTTCAATGAAGCCCTTTCCACATTTGCGTTACAATATACTATTTTAGTTTTTAAGAATATAATCTTAAATAGATAGGTAAGTATAAGTACGTTGATTATATCATCGATTAAAAATATCACGATAAATATAGCGTCAGTAAAAATATTTCCAGGAAAGGGCAAAGCAAATAAATTAGATAAAGGAGTAGTACTTCTAAGTGGTACAAACCTGGCTTATATCAAATTTACGTAGAGTATCACGAAGTGTTAAAAAATTATTTTTATCAGCGTCCTCATCAAACTCAAATTCCTGAAACATTAGTTAAATTAATATCAAATACTTTCATAGGTATTTTACTTATTACTGCGATCAAGTCTTCTTTAGAATCATGTAGAATGCTCTCAATGTTTACACTACCGTCTTTAATTTTTGGCATAATGTTTTGGACATATTTTGAGTCATTTTTGTAATATACGGAGAACAGATTCTCTAATTCTTGGCCTTCTAGTTCTCTTATTTTATTCTTGACATTGCTTTTGCAATGTTTTAGAAATGCCTGAGCCTGGAATATATAGTATAATTTATTATTACGTTGAGGTAATAAAACACAAAAAAGGTGTATCAACACTGCACATGCACATGTAGTATCAAAATTTTTTGGTGAAGTTTATTACCATTATTATACTTTCACTTCCAAACTCACAA
The DNA here is from genome assembly GCA_947534325.1 of Agonum fuliginosum. Lineage (NCBI taxonomy): Eukaryota > Metazoa > Arthropoda > Insecta > Coleoptera > Carabidae > Agonum > Agonum fuliginosum. The sequence continues at coordinate 10,260,928 of OX384037.1, read as the reverse complement.
ACTAATGAAAAATATGGCTTGTCAAATTTATCTTATCAATATTAAATTCACATATAAAGTGTATTTAAGTAGATAGCAAAATTTTAAATTTATCTACATTTTACTCATATGTACTTATATTCATATCTATTTGTTTGGGATTAATACTAGGCAAAGGTATAAATTATTATAAATTTGATACCGATTAAGAAAAATTCTCAAATCTTCAAAATGTTGATTTATGAAATTTCATATAAAAAATCTGGTGTGGTCACCACACAACTTTCTTATACACAACTGTGTACTCGTATAAATATTGCACTTGACACACGTTTGACATAATAGAATAACTGACATAATTGACACAGCTTGTTTGTTTGTAATGTATTTAATATAATAGCCCCGTGTTTGGGGCTATTTGGCCAACTAAAGAAAATTGCTTTACCCCATAAAAGTGTACAGAAGGTTTATATACAGGGTGTCTCTGTACTTCGGGAAAAAAATTAAAGGGTATATACTGTAAGACGTACTGATCATGGAACAAAAAGAATTTTTTTTAAATTCGCAAAATTAAGGATGGTTTACTTGAAATGAACATTTTTTAGAACCACTGAAACAACGTACTTTATTAAAGAAACATAATTTTTAATTACACAACATCAGACATTTATTTGACGTTGTGTAAACAATTACTACTTGTATTATTAGTAGATTTAAATAAAATCATTAAAAATAGCTATCAACCAGTGGCTAACAAAATGTTTCCTTTAAATATCATGCAAATTATTTTGCGAATTTTAAAAAAATTACTTTTGTTCCATGATCAGTACGTCTTATAGTATATACCCTTTAATTTTTTTCCCGAAGTACAGAGACACCCTGTATAACCCGTTTTTTTAAATGAGCTAAGTTTTAACAATTTTGAAATATATTGATTATTCTCTAAATACACGTATAAAAGTGTAAATAATAACTTTTTATTCTAATCTGCATAAATTTGTAGTACAAAAATAACTTGTAATAGGTATATAAATTTTTTTGAAATGAAACAAAACATATTCTATAAATAAAATATGGCACTTTGTCAGCCTTAGTCATTGGAAACCCCCAATCAGCAACCACTCCGAGGGTCTCCGTGATCAGGACCTCCTCTTCTTTACTAAGGACCGCAGGATGTCCAACTGGTCTCGTGTTCGTACCGAGTAGCCTTATTCTAGCTAAAGAACTGCGAGGCACATTGTAGGTTTCTGTTGCTAGTTTTTTTGATATTCCAGCTTTAACAGCAGCAATAGTTTCCAGCATATGTTCCATATTATAGTCCCTGTAGGATTTGGACCCTGGAGTCCTTTCATAGGTTCTTACCATTTTTTAACTAATATACACCTCTAACAATATAAATACGTATTAAAATGCCAAGAAATTGCAACAACAACAAATATAACCTATAACCTATTAAAACTAAAATATTGCTTCTGGTAACTAAATAGCCCCGCGGTGGCCAAGTAGCCCCATTTTACGGTAGCATTATTTTGACTGATTTCATTGTCTCATCGCCTAATTTTGTGCTGCTGTCATATCTTTGTATAGGTGTTAAAAGAGCATATACTAAAAAATATTGTATGTAACACGTACACAAACTGAGTTTTGGAGGACTCATCTAATTTAAAGACTCGGCTATAGCCTCGTCCGTAAACAGATTCGTCCTCTAAAATTATATTTTGCGTACTTGTTACATAAATAACTATAAAGTTAACAGTTTTTTTTCACGAATGGTCGTAATTGAACATGTAAATTATGTTTTTGTTATTAATATTCCTTATTTAGATTACAGTGGAATATCCTTTTTTTTAAATGGGTAGTGTTTCTTAGCAACATATTTCATCTTCTCAACTGAATATGCAGTAATTTACGAAGCTCTTGTGTATAACTACTGAATATTTTGTTGGGAATATATTCTTCGGAGAAATATTGTTCAGAAACCTTTTGTTGGGAATATATTGTTGGGAACATTTTGTTGGGAATATATTGTTGGGAACATATTGTTCGGAGAAATATTGTTCAGGAACATTTTGTTGGGGATATTTTGCTGGGAACATTTTGTCGCGAACATTTTGTAAGGAACATATTGTTGGGGAAATATTGTCCAGGAACCTTTCGTTGGGAATATTTTGTTGGGGATATTTTGCTGGAAACATTTTGTCGTAGATCCCACTTTACATGTCCAGGGTTTCCTACCTGGGACTTTATAATCCTGTCCCAGCGGGGGGTAAACAAGTAAGTGTTCTTTCGTTCCACTTTATTTAATTATTATGATTACGTATAAAAACGTGCTATAATATATTTCCCTAAACTGGTTTAAATCTTACTTGTGCGGTAGATCTCAATCAACTAAAGTTCCCAATGACAGTATTGATTGCGCAGAGCCGTTTACCTTTTCGGACTGGAGTGACGTCATCAGAGGTGTTCCCCAAGGGTCAGTACTTGGCCCTCTCTTGTTTGTGCTGTTCATTAATGACTTACCAACTTATGTTAGAAACGCATCTTGTGTTATGTACGCGGACGACGCTTACTTTCTTGTTAAATGTTCAAAATATGATGACATTAATAATATGTTATTTTCGGTGTTGAATGATCTAGAACTATGGTGTATTAACAACAAGCTAAGCCTTAATTTAGATAAGACCAACATAATTCAATTCTACTTATCCTCGGCAAGTAAACACAATCTTACGTTACAATATAAACAAGTACAAAATGTAACTAGAATACAATGTTTAGGAATAAGTGTAGAATCTAATGTTAAGTGGTTGTCTCAGACTGAAAACCTAATATCTAAGCTAAATAAGGCCTGTTATTGTATAAGATGGTTGTCTAAAGTTCTTGCTGTACAAAATTTAAAAACTATGTTCTACAGTTATTTTTACTCTGTCGCATCTTATGGCATCATTGTCTGGGGTTCGTCTGTCCATCTCAATGAAATATTTCTTGTACAAAAACGCATTGTAAGAATAATGTGTGGTATAGACTCCAGAGCTTCTTGCCGCTCTAAATTTAAAGCATTAAACTTATTAACCATACCCTGCATCTACATGTATGAAATGGCAAAATATATTTTTAATAATACAAACAGTTTTACATATGTTAATTCAGCGTACGCTACAAGGCAAACAAATAGAATAATGTGCATCCCTGTTCATAACACTGCAGCTTTTGAAAAAAGTACCTACTACATGTGTTGTAAAATCTACAATGCACTTCCATTAAACTTAAAAGTAAAAGATCGTAAAGCTGCTATACACGAATTAAAAAGTATTCTAATGAAGAAAGAATATTATTCTATAAATTGTTTCTTTGATGATTGTAATTGTAACAATTTTCTGTAAATATGTAATGTATGTATAGTTTAATAGAATGTATTTTATTAGTGTAATAACCTAGTGTAGGTAATGTGAAGCATTGTACCACTTTGTAGAAGGTTGGGTGGAAGAACGGTTTTATCCGAACCCCGCCATTTGATCTGTTTTTTGATCAATAAAGATTTTTGAATTTGAATTTGAATGTAAGTAAACTATAATGGAGGTTTCCAAGACACTGACATCATCGTGAAAATAGTAAATTCGTATTTTAAAGATCCTGAAACATGCGTAGGTATCCACCAAAAATCTCATACTCGAAAATTTTGATCCATTACAATACCTCTCTTATAGAATATGAGGCGAGAGGTAACAAATATAAAATACAATGGTAAACTTGATTAAAATAGATAAATATAAAAATGTGACAGATCAACACAGTAATACAGAAAATGAAACAAAAGTGGTAGGAAAGGACACTTTCTTGTTTACCCCCCGCTTGGACAGGATTATAACGCCCAGGTAGAAAACCCTGGCCAGGGTAAGTGCCACAAAACGACACTATTAGAGACATACCACGAATATGCACACCACGAAAGTACACGTCACCTTTGAAAGCAGTAGTAAGTTTCGTTTATTGTTCGTTTTTACCTCTCGCCTCACATTCTCTAAGAGGGGTATTGTAATGGGTCAAAATTTTCGAGTAGATAAACACGTTTCAGGGTCTCTAGAATACGAATTTACTATTTTCACGATGATGTCTGTGTGCGTGTGTGTGCATGGATGTATTTTAATTTAAAAGTATTTGACCTTGAACTAAAAAAAAATTCACCTGCAGCGGTTCTTTAAATTACTTTTTATATAATTACTCCCCTAAAAACATCTTTATAGATCTGCCCTTGACGCAATTGGCCGTAAATATAACTGGATCATAGCTTGTACCCTTATTTCAACATTTATTAGAGGCATTAAACATAGACTACCTATCTGACATGTGCCATTACAAAAAAAATGTATATATAGAATGTCTCAATCTCTAAACGCGTCTAAACATTATACCATTAACCGGTAAACTGCACTTACTGCCCTTGGTGCTTAAATAACTAGGTGCTTTCCATTCCATTAAACTGCTAAGAGCTAACAGCAGTTCGCTAACTGATGATAATATCGAAGTGAAAAATTAAATATAAAATTCAATTATCCGAAATATCTTGGTCATCTTTTAACTTTGTCAGCTAACATCCTTTTTGGCATTAATTGTGAGTATCACATCTAAATTTTAAAATTACTACGAAATAATTCAATATTTCTCATGAAATCTTTCTACAAAAATTCACCCCTCGAATCAAATTCACACATTATGATACAATAAGAAACAGAGCAACATACATACAAAAATGACCAGTGAGCCGGAATCGTTAGTTCAAGTTCGATGACCATACTTCTTGTGTGCATGAACATATTGTAGCCACATGTCGTACAGGTACCGTGTGAGTGTGACACATATGTGGAAGTTCATTTGCAATGCGGGTTTTCACCGCGAAATCTGATAAACCCCCGCAGAGTTGTGTGCATTAATTCCGATACACGAATTGCTAGATTAACGTGCGTGAGAAACTAAACGAAATCAGTTGGTTTGATTGACATGATGAAATGTGATTGGGAATTTGAGAAAATGGTTACTATGTTTTGAATTGGGGTAGCAAAAAATTAATGAGATATGTATAAAATTTTGCTATTGCTTTAACCGACAAATAAAGCAAATCAGTGGAGAAAAGTGTATACTGAGAGTGATGCAGTTTAATTTAGGACAGTAATCACAAGGAAGGAAGTGATACTTTGCCCTTTACGAGATTTAGAAGTATATCAAAATTATATAAATTTTTCTGCACCACAATTAATTTCTTAAATATAATATATCTCACATAATTTCGCTATACAATAAAGTCAGTAATCCAAACAACAAGGCATTATTTATATTTTGCAACCTTTAAATTTCTTAAATAAATATATAGGTACAGTAATGTTCAGAAATAATGCCCAGACTCTCTACTCCAGTACTGACGATTTATGAAAAATTCGAAATACGTCTGCAGTCGTTGATGAATAGAGGCAGAAGATACAAAGCAAAAGATAGCTATATTCCCAATTTTCTCGGAAAAACAACATTAGCTACGGTAAACACAGGCTTCAGATTTTGAAATATTTTGTAAATTAGGATTCACTACTTTCGATGATACCTTGGATAGATACTTTCTTTTTTAATCACTTGTATTGTCAAAATTCTGCATTAAAATTAGAACTCATTAATTCATATCTATTTATTTATAAAACATATTGTAGTGAAATAACTCAAATAAAATTAGTAGATCATGAAATTATGCTTAAAGAATTATCATAAAAAAATAATTAAACGATGCTTTTTATATTTACATACTCGTGTATCTATTTCTAAACTTTGTAACACAAAGACAATAATAGGTAAATTAATAATAAAACATATTTAAGAATAATGTAATTTATCTACAACAATAGAATAATGTATTCATTATATACGTGAAAGTAGTATAATAAACCCCTCCATAAGGACACATTATGAAATAATGAATTCATTATTTCACACTGTTAAATAATGAGTACTTTATTCTCTCGAACTGTCAAACTGCCATCAAATCTGTTACATCAAGTTATCATTTTATGACGTTGTAAGCAGAAACAGTAAAAATAATAAAAATTTGTAAAACGCTGTATATGACTAGCCTATAATAGTTCTAAATTACTCGGATAAATTGTCATGTCATCACACCAAAGTTTGAGGTTAGGTTAATATCAATACAAATTTGTAGTAAGAAAATGTTGTTTTATTTAAAAAGTTGTAGATAAAACGTCGTATTTGACTCGAAAATAATGGCTATAATTAACTCGGATGATTTATACACTCGCCTTCGGCTCGTGAACAAACTTTCATCCTCATTAATTATAGCCTACATTATTTACTCGTTAAATAATATACTATTAATTACATTATAACCATATATTTTTATAGATCTTATATTCAAATAAATAAATAAATATTATTATATTACAAAAAATGGTCGTCAGAAGTTATATCTCTAATAATAATTAAAAATAAATAAAAATAATCTAAATAATATATTTTGGAATCCTCCATAAAGCGGGAGGAAAAGTATTTTTTCTTTCTAGAGAGGAAAAGATAAAGTGGATTTCCGCATAAGGCGAGAGAAAAAGTACTTTTCCTCCCTAAGGAGAATAAATAAAAATAATATAAATAATATATATTTTGGAATCCTGCATAAAGCGGGAGGAAAAGTATTTTTTCTTTCTAGAGAGGAAAAGATAAAGTGGATTTCCGCATTAGGCGAGAGAAAAAGTACTTTTCCTCCCTAAGGAGAAAAAATAAAGTGGATACGCGCATAAAGCGGGAGGAAAACTACTTTTACTGTCCAGGGAGGAATATTACTGACCGGTCAGAAATACCTCACTTTCGTCCCTAATAATAGGGACGATAGGTGGCGTTTTCGGTGCAGATATTGAAAAAATAATTTATTGAATTAGATTTGTTCATTAAATCAGATTAAAACTGAAACAAAAATCTAAACATTTTTATTTCTTACATAGTAGGTTACAGTTTAACTCTCTGGTTCAAAATTCATTTGGATTTCATACACTTGACGAAATTCTAAGTCAAGGTATTTTCTTGCCTCTCAAAATATTTCAAAATATTTCAAATTCTATTGTTGTAGATAAATTACATTATTCTTAAATATGTTTTATTATTAATTTACCTATTATTGTCTTTGTGTTACAAAGTTTAGAAATAGATACACGAGTATGTAAATATAAAAAGCATCGTTTAATTATTTTTTTATGATAATTCTTTAAGCATAATTTCATGATCTACTAATTTTATTTGAGTTATTTCACTACAATATGTTTTATAAATAAATAGATATGAATTAATGAGTTCTAATTTTAATGCAGAATTTTGACAATACAAGTGATTAAAAAAGAAAGTATCTATCCAAGGTATCATCGAAAGTAGTGAATCCTAATTTACAAAATATTTCAAAATCTGAAGCCTGTGTTTACCGTAGCTAATGTTGTTTTTCCGAGAAAATTGGGAATATAGCTATCTTCTGCTTTGTATCTTCTGCCTCTGTTCATCAACGACTGCAGACGTATTTCGAATTTTTCATAAATCGTCAGCACTGGAGTAGGGAGTCTGGGCATTATTTCTGAACATTACTGTACATACAGAGAAGTCCGGATATAAAGAACATCTATTTCGCATTCAACATGGTTCGCTATATCCGAGGTTTGCAATAAAAAACAAAACGCGAGATTTATTTTTTATGGGCATCAGGAGAAAAAATACGACAAATTGATCATACAATCATATTACATTCGGAGATTAGCGTCTAGGCATTCAAGCTACCTTCCAGCATCTAACACCGATGTCTTGCAACATTCTCCCATTTACCTTATGTGTAAATGTTGAGAAATAGTGATGCCGTTTGTCGAGAGTAGTCGAGAGTGCACCCGACTCTCGTCTCGACTCGAAATTTCCAAAACTAATAAAAGTCACTCTCGTCTCGTCTCGAAATTTCTCGACTAATCTCGACATGGAGTCGAGAGTCTCGAAAATCTCTAATCAACTTAGGTTGTGTGTTATTTATTTATTTGATATGCAAAACAAGTCAGTATAAGGTTGTTAGTGGTAGTGCGGCCTAGGTCCAGTCTTATGGGATTACTTATACGTATTTTGTACGAAATAACTCTTTTGTGATATATTTAACTCTAACTAATACATGTTTATTTTATTCCACGGTACTTCATCTATACTTGAATAGTTAGGTACCTAAATTTATAATTTTTATAATTAAAATTAATTTTTGTTAATTAATAAAAATGTTTCGTATAGGTACCTATATCTTTACTAAACTTATTATTTTGTTAATAACTTACATAATTTTAGGAATAGGTATTATTTTTATTAAATATCTAATTGATTTATGTAGATCAAAATAAAGATTTTATTTTTAAACATGTAAGTTTGTATAGGTACATTTTTATTGTTTGTTGATTTTGGGAATTTTACTTAAAATACAACTTTTTTGTGAAAGATTCCATTTATGATCTAGTCCTTATATTCCAGCATCATTAGCATCTAAAAATGCGTAACAGACAAGAAGTGAAAATTTTTTGAGAGTAATTGTTTAATCCTATCATATTCACAAAAGCATAATTCTGTTAATTTTAATTTTAAGCAAATAGTTACTAATCAATTATATAAGACGAGACTCTCGGCGAGACTTGATACTGGTCTCGTCTCGGTTCGAATTTGTAGTCGAGAGTTGCCTCATGGTCTCGTCTCGATTTTCTCGACAAGACGAGACGAGACCGAGACTAGTCTCGACTCTCGCGGCAACACTATTGAGAAATATTTTGAAGATATTTTTCTGTAATTTATTATCATTTTTATCAATTTTTTTTGCTTCGGTCGTTTATATCGTTATTACCTACTTATTCATCTTGTTCTTATGTACTTATATACGTTATTTATCTGATTTTATATTGTATTTTTGCCCTGTAATCAGGTCTACAAATTATTATTATTATTACTTATGTAATTTTTGTCATTTAATGGCAGATCTTAATTTGCGTTGTACCGCATTTTGAATTTAATTAATTTGTACTGTTTTCAACTGCATAAATACCTTCCGATTCAGAGAATTTTCATGTTTCATACAGATAAATATTTACCACTGAGCGATATAAGAAAAGCATCTAAAATGAATTCCGTTATTTTATAACCAATTTGTGCAATTAGGTTTAGGTATACATTATTAATTTATTATATAAGTACCAAGTATTAAAAAGCCATTCCATTTCTACGCTGATATTTTACTATCCCTATCTATAATAAACCTACATAATCTGTTTCAAGATCAACAATTTTTAAAATCTATGCTTTATAGCACAAAATTGCCCCTTAGAGTAGGGCAGAGTGGGGTACTCGTGCTTTTATTTTTTTTAAATATTACAATTAATTTTACATCGATTTCTTTCATATAACCACTGATCACGCCAGATTAATATCCATAAGCGCCAACTACGTGAACAGCCTACGACACATGCAAATTTTGTTTATTTCTGCACATAAAAAGATAAAATACATGATGTTATACTTCTGAAATTCTAATATACCTATATTTTTCACCTTCCACAAAAAAATTCGTATGCGGCGCATTTTCCTATTTTTTACATTACTACCCTGACAACATTCCCTGGATCCACTCCTGGTATTTGGTACATGACTAAAAATAGGTAGATACCTATATATTTTTTAACTTTTCAATTATTCTTACTAAAGCTTCCACACGTATAGGTACTCAAAAGTCGGCGCCTATTCAAATATCAATGTACATGTTTGAAACTCTTCTAAATAATACACAATTTTAATTCAAACTATGTAAAGGAGAATTTTAATAGGTACTAAAACGTCCACCATTTTGAAATTACTGTAAATATAAAATGTTTACATTAACAAATAAACAATCATTAAACGGCTCGTCTACTTTTTACTTTGTATTCATTTCACTCTTTTTCCCACTACTAGAGCTGCCTGAAACCAGCCCGAAACTCGTACTTTGCCACATCCTAGCTATGCAATGTCATTTGGAAGTTGAAAAATACTGTAAAAGTGTTTTCGTTGAGAGTAAACTGCCAGATTATTATTGACTTCAGAATAATGTTTTTATAAACACTTAATAGAGAAAGAATGAATCTACAGATATGCCTTTTTAAAATTTTACAAATTAATTTCTATCATGAGATATAACCGTGTAAAATTTGCATAAAATAGGATTTTTTTTGTATTTTTCGGAATTTTTATATTCATGTACAATTTTTTAATAAAAATTTTAAAAAGGCACATCTGTAGATTCATTCTTTGTCTATTAAATCCTTGTTGAAATACAATTTTTCCATTCTTGTACTGGTCACAAAACACCCGCTACGTTAGTACATTTTATGCTGGATTTTAGGTAGTAGACGGGCCTCTTAAGACTGCAAAATTCGTTACTGTTTTGAATAATGTTGTTTATTTGTGTTTTAAAAAAATAACCGAAAATTTGCTAATATTGATGTGAAATTTAACACTAGTGTTGAATTTTAATTTTTAATAGGTACCATAAAATAACTTCATCTATGCACCCACTCACCTACATCCCAAACTGTTCCATTTCTTAAAAGGATATAAGCAATTTATACACAAAAGAACCAACAAATACCTAACCATAATCCTTAAATCCTATAGAGAAGTTTTTCTCACAGGTCACAGGTGTATAGCACTCCAAAACCAAAATACTCAAAATTTCTCCACCACACAATTCAGATCAATGATCACATCACTGATCAATCTTAAATCGTTGAATCTATTCATCACTCCCCAAAAAATATAAAAAATTCTAGCCTTCACTGTTTTCCCAAGAAATTGTAAGAAAAAATCTCCAGCAAGAGGTAAATTATTTCAAAAATGATTTCATTACTTCTGTGCGCTCAGCCGAAAGCGTTCGGATTATTATATATTTCCATGTCGATGATTTGACTTGCTATTCATTGGGAAGAATTCATGTGGTTTTGAATGAGAGTGTACCTTGCAGGGGGTGATTTTGTGTAGACTGTAGGGGTGTTTTTACTTTACAAATGCTTTCGACCTGACAAATTTCAAATTTGGATGTGAAGAAACTGTGAATCGAAAGGAGATGGGCTTGTTAATTTTAATGATGATAACATTTGACATAAATGGGTTATTATTAACACATCGTTTTTATTCATAAATTATGAAATAAAAAGTAAATAGAAAAACATCAAAATAGAAAAAAAATAGATTGATAGATAACATTTTGTATTATAAAATCCACAATTCAAGCATATTAGCATTAGCATAAATAAATAAATTTTATTATTTTATAAATTAAGTTAAATAACGAAACTCCATTGCTGCGTTGAATAAAATAATAATACCAATATTCCACAGATTTTTTTTAACAAAAAGTACACATTATAACCACATTTATTTAAACATTAAAGACTATAGGTTACATTTTAAAAAGTCTTCAATATATGAATTTGACTCGCAATTTCACAATTCCTAACAATTTATATTATTATATTCTAATTTTGATGTTTTTGTTATAGATATACTAACTATGTTAGAATACATTTTTGCCATGTTCAGGGCCGAATCTACGTAGGATTTAAGGATGCACAGAATCAGAGCGCCCTCACTAGAGTAAATATTTCTTAGTCCTTCCAAAATTGCGCCATAGGTCAAGTACAATAAATTTATTAATTTAATAGCTGATATTCAAAGTAAAACCAAGGATTATTGAAAAGGGACGTAAAGACAAAGTTTAAAATAAAAATACCGCCACAAATGAACCTTGCATTAGGACACCGACAACCCTTTAGCCGGCCCTGGTCATGTGTTAAAGTGAAAATTTTAAAAATGTTCCAATTCAAAAAAATATTATTGTGTTCCATTATGATGTTCCATCATGATGAAATTTCTCCATTTATGTGTTTGTAGTAGATACCTACTTGGTTACGCCTCGTTCTACAAATTATACAGCTTCTAGGTTTGAAATATATGTACATGGAATCATTTTATAACTTTACAAAACAATAATCAAAATAAGGTAATTCAATATTTAGTAAGTAGGTAATTATATCAAGTTAAAGTGTAGGGGACAAGTTTTACTTGACAAAAATGTTTATGTTTGTTTACATTTCTTTCTAGTTAAGTAAAATAAATATTTAGATTTTCTTATTTTATAAAATCCGATAAAGAACCATAATCTGCGTGATAAAATAATACGTCAGTAAATTCCATCTCTACCTTCGAGTGTTCTGGTTACTATAGAGACCTCACACGGTCTGTCACTCCGAAACAACACACAATCGACACCACCTCATCTGACAGCACAACAATGGCTGTTTAGATAGGACGGAACGGATCCACTGCCACAGCCCGGGTTCAAATCCCCAACGCTGATGTCTGTCACCACCAGGACTTTTTTAATATTTGTCCAGTATTTCACTATTCGCACCTATTCGCTTGGCATTCTGTTTTCGTTCTCGAATATTTCGAGCTGAACAAATATTGACTTAAGAAATTCTACGAGCTTCAGTCTGGATATTTTAAGTAGAGGTTTAGTTAAAATTGAAAAGGATAAATAGTAAATTTGTTTACTGACGGGCGGGGTTTGATTTGGAATAAATGAAAGTGGTTCCACCTATACTTATATAAATTTGGATTGTTTTTATAACCCATATTATTATTTATTTATTTTCAAATCGTATATTTCGATGAGTGTTAATAATGGTTATTACCCAGGAAACACACATATGAATGATACATAACATTTGGAGATATTTTAAGGCACAAAGTTATATTACGTATATTCATAAATTATACATTATCTATCTCTCTGGAATCATATTACAAGTATATGTTTTTAATTACGTGTCATATACATATCAATACATATTATATACAGTACTATTGTAATATAAATTATAAATTATATAAGTAACATAATTTAGATAGGTATATTTAATATCACACATCTTATATATCATGCACATAACAGTACATTGCATACACAATACTTTTGTAATATTATTTACAAATTATACCGAAATATGGAAGTTCCATAAATATGGTACATATTGAAAACATCACACATTTTATATGAATGATATACGAAGTTTTAAATATTATTTAAATATTACTTTTGATGTACTGGTTATATTAGTTTATATGTCTGCAATATATTTGATGTAACAGTAATAATACCTATAGGTACCTATTATACTACTTTTTGTGAATTATGAATAAATTTTTCAATATTATTTCTTATCAGTGTGTTACCCCAGCAAACACATAGACGAAATAAATGTTTTAGTTTTTAGTCATACGAGTACTATTTAATAAGAAACTGATAGTGTGTGTTCAGTAAACAAGTAATATTAGTGGTCATACCTCAGCAAAAATTAGCTGTTTTTACTTCCTTGTACGAAGTAAGGAAGTATTGTAATCGCGAAAAATTTCGGTTCTCAGATTTTGACGGAAATATCCGTTTTGACCTTTTCTGAATCCATTATGACTAGTTTCGACGTGACGTCTGTACGTATGTACGTACGTACGTACGTACGTACGTACGTACGTACGGACGGACGGACGTATGTGTGTCGCATAACTCAAATACGGTTAGACGTAGAGAGTTGAAATTTTGTATTTAGGACTGTTATAGCGTCTAGTTGTGCACCTCCTATTTTTGGTTTCAATCTATAAACCGGAAGTAGTACTTTTTAAAAATATTTCGATAAATATTTAATTTAACACAAATTTTTTTATTTTAAATGAAAGATTATGTGATTATTACCTAAAATCGGTATTTTATAAATATTTTTGTATCTGGTATTATTTAGGAATAATTAAAGTATATATGTATAATTTAGTATTTCTTTATCTTGTAGTCCATGATCGATTAACATTTGTTACTACGTAAAATTTAAATGATTATGACATGACAGTGACAATAGTAAAATATGCTTTATATCTTCTTCTGCAGTTTAAATAAAATGACTAAAATATATTTGTGAGTATACTAGTAAAATAAGTTAAAAGAATTTTTTATATTATTCTACATTTTAGTTATTAAGAAAAGTATGAACACACAAGGCGTACAAGGAAGTCATGTGGTGTCCACGTCAGATTTTTTTATTAATAACATACGACGGGCAAAGTTTAAACAACAAAATTATTTTTAAAATTCAAGATTAAACAACAAAATTATTTTTTAAATTCAATTATGATTTTTTAAATTTTGCATTAATATTTAACATAACGTATACAATTTTAATTTGTATTGATTGTTGTTAAAATGGGTAACATTTTTATTATGGCTAAAAATGCGCCTGTTTAAAAATTCCAGTTTAGCTCAGACGTCAGCGTGTGGTCATGGCAGTCCAAAGATCCCGGGTTCAATTCCAGCAGTCATCCAAATTAAAAAATCAACAAATAGTGTAATAATAGGAATTGAATGAAAGTATGGTAGTAAATTGCAATAAAAAACTACCTTTTGAAATACATTTTCATTCGTTAAGCTTTATAATCAAATTTATTTTTATTTTTAAATTATATTGCAATGAAATATTTCATTAATATTAATTTATTTACACCTATATTTCAAATTTGTGGCTGATATGTTAAAATTACATGTCATCAATATCTTATAAACTTATTTATGTTATGTATACGGTACAATGTTCCAAGGCGGACATTCCGCCTTACATGTAACTTACAAGTATATTACATAACATATTACTTTTGAAACCTAAAGAACGCGTGTTTCATGTTTTAAATGTATATGTTATATTACTGTGTTTACGACACTAAGCTGAAATACCTTTCAATTTATCCGAACCAGTATCGAGTAATCGTGATTACACGGTACACGCGACTAGAATAATTGTAGAATTATAAGTCTGTAAATAACTTATTTTATCAAATTAATTTTAAATAACTGCTGTCATAATAATTTGTTTTAATAAGTGAAAAACTTGTATTCATTGTATCGAAAATCGGAATCGGAATAATCCTGTAGTTTGAAAAACTGACAGTACAAATGTAATATAAAGAAATAAAGAATCAAATACAAGAAATCATTAAATAATGCAGAAGAAACGAGAAAATATTTGTTTAAAGTCAAAAAAACCGTAACACGAAGTCTGTAGGTAATGGTCATGTTTTTAACCCGATAATTGTCAAAATCTTATTATACGTCATAATAGGTATGATTTTTTTTAAATGTTGTTTATTTCTGTAACTACTAGTGCCACGTTAACGACACTTTAAAACTTTTACATGGCTCATTTTGCACATGCTTCCTGCATAAATTTCGGATAAACGATGTAACCTACAATGAAAATTATGTTACACTATGAAAATATATACATTCCTAATTCCCTTATTCTAAAAATTATGTCTGTAATAATTGTTCATTTTGCATAAAATTCATTACAATTTGATGAATTTTGCTCCCTCTTCTTTCATTTCTACTGCAAAATTATATTTATTTTCAGGTATTCTTATTTAGCATAAGGCAATCTAGAAACTCTAATGATTCTATTGATATATTTTTATGCCTATTGCTTGTTTCTATTTGCAGAAATTTATGCAGACAAAGTGCATAAAAATGATTATTTGAAAACGGTTTCGATCGCGACCTTAATAAACTATTGTTCATTTTAACGTGTGATACATTGCCTTTTTAATTTATCTTCTATTAAAACATAACAAGTAAAAATCAAATGTAAGAAGACGTCCACCCACTTACGTTTAACATATTATCGTTCACGTATTACGTTTTTCCATGTAATTTTAAAAACAGATTAATAAGTCATTTTGTTAGACTTTAACTAATTTCCTGGTACTGTATCTACTTTTACTTTTATCAATGTTATAAATAAATATAAGTTAAATTTGTACTTACGAATTACTTTTCTGTTTTCTCATGTAACAGCGCTTACAAATAAAGTTGAGGTTACGTGCTCCGGGCCGTCAAAATTGTAGTTTTCAAAGTTCGTAATTTCAACAGTTTGTGACAACATGAATATAAGTATAACATAACATTAACAACACTATGTACTAAAACACATTTCAAGTTATGTTTTTCACGTACTATATTCATAAATTAAGAATATATTTAAAACAGGATTGTATCATTTTACATCGCAGACACTTATTAATTACTAATACCAATGCCAACACTTAAATAATAAAATCCCCTGCATATTATAATAATTGCCGATCGAGTCATAACATTAGCATGTTCGTTTACTCACAATTATAATTACCTACTTTTTAACAATATTATAATACAAATAAATCCTGGTACCTACACAAAAAATTAAATTATAAAGTAATATTATTTTTTTATATTTTATTAAAATTGCAAAACTGTGCATGGCAGGCAGGAACAGATGCTGCTCGATCTGGAGAAATGGGGACCATTACACCCTGCCTGCTGAAACCCCAAAACTAAACTTGCAATAATTGAAAAATTGGAACATTAGGTAGGTATTTATCCCCACGTACATTAATTTTTATTCTGTAAATTATATTATTAGATTATTACCTGCCTTTACTTTAACTTAAACACAAAATTTGATTTTGATTATACACAAAAAATAAAAAATTTTAATACTATTATACTTATAGGATAATTTCTATATAGTCCAGGAGCCAGGGTCCATTTTAGCACTTGATTACTATCAAGCTAATTTTCAGTGAGTAGCTTCATTTTAATGAGACGCCCAACAATTTCCTGTACGAAAACTCGATTGTGGTAGATAATAGGGGTAGCAGGGATAAAATATGTTGATTTGATGATTCTCAAAAATTTATTACTAACTGGGCTTTTTTTGTTAAATCTGGTGATAATTATCTAAATTATTCGAAAAAATATTTGTCCTACAAAATATATGGTTTGATCAAAGAGTCCCCTCCTTCCAACATGTATCGATAACGAGGGCATCAAAAATGATTACTAACCAGCTGATTTTTTTTTTTTTTACTTAGTTCATATTTATATAATTTAACAGTCATATTGTCCTACAAATTGCGTGGTACGTTATCCCGGTCCTACGCTCAGAAATTGTTAATACCACAAGACCATTTTTCTCATTACTAACTGTAGGATAAAAATATTACATAATAGGTTAGTGTGTTCTCTGCCCAAATGAAACAATGTCCTACAAGAAAACAGGTATGTATCACTAGTCCGACAAGAATTGTAATTTTTTCGTTTTCCTATTTGTAACATAAGATACAGTGAAAACATCTTTTTTAAAATTTAAATAACTTATTTTTTAGTAAACTAGGTACAAAAATTTGTGTATTTACATATAAAAAAAATTAATATTCATCAGATTCATCTGATAAATATTCATAACATAACAATCACACATCGTTGACGTCTATGGTAGTTGCGATTTATATAGTAATTATTTTTACATCAAGGATCTGTACTACTATTACTTGAGCGTAGGACCGGGATAACGTACCACGCAATTTGTAGGACAATGTGACTGTTAAATTATATAAATATTAATTAAGTTAAGAAATAAAAATCAGCTGGTTAGTAATCATTTTTAATGCCTTCGTTATCGATACATATTGGAAGGAGGGGACTCTTTGATCAAACCATACATTTTGTAGGACAAATATTTTTTCAAATAATTTAGATAATTATCTTGAGATTTAGGGAAAAAATCCCAGTTAGTAATAAATTTTTGAGAATCATCAAATCAACATATTTTATCCTTGCTACCTCTGTTAGCTACCACAATCGAGAATTGTCGCACAAGAAATTGTTGGGCGTCTTATCGAAACGAAGCTATTCACGAAGATTCAGCTTGATAGTAATTATTTTTACATTAAGGATCTGTACTACTACTTTTGAGCGTAGGACCGGGATAACGTACCACACAATTTGTAGGACAATATAACTGTTAAATTATATAAATATTAATTAAGTTAAAAAATAAAAATCAGCTGGTTAGTAATCATTTTTGATGATCTCGTTATTGATACATGTTGGAAGGAGGGGACTCTTTGATCAAACCATACATTTTGTAGGACAAATATTTTTTCGAATAATTTACATAATTATCACCAGATTTAACAAAAAAAGCCCAGTTAGTAATAAATTTTTGAGAATCATCAAATCAACATATTTCATCCCTGCTACCCCTATTATCTACCACAATCGAGTTTTCGTACAGGAAATTGTTGGGCGTCTCATCAAAATGAAGCTACTCACGGAAAATTAGCTTGATAGTAATCAAGTGCAAAAATGGACCCTGGCTCCTGGACTAATACCTATACTACCTTATAAAATAGTTTATACCAAAGGACTAAAGTCTAAAGTGTATGAATAAATTCTTCGGCTCGTAAAATAATCACCATTAGGATTAAAAGGTGGGTAAGTCCTGTAGTAATATACGGTGGTATTTTTCGTGTTTCACGAAAGCGGAACAGTTTAAAAGAAGACACATTTTGTAATTTAGACAATACAAACTTTATGACAAATGTGTATAACTTATTACCATCAATACTTTGTAACAAAATCCACGTATAGGTACCTATCAGTTAACAATGTGTTTAAATAATTCAATTCCTTGACAAACTGGATTAAATTTGAAAATAATCCTGCCGGTTTCTCTAAATATAGAGACTAAAGAAGAATTTTACTCCCGGTAGTGCAAAAAACATCATTCAATACTAGCAGCCACTTGTAAGCAAGCAGAACCTATAAAGATTCAAACTTTAACCAGACTATTTTTTTTTAAATAAGAATTGAGAAATCATTGAAGTTTGAGAAATAATGGAATATGCTTCAAAGTATGTTTAATAAGTAGGTAAGTATTCAAATATTGGTAAACATGTGACGTTATTACTTTCTAACTAATGTTTAACTTGCATACATTTTATAAGATAAAATCTACAATTATATTTCTATAGAATTCCCTTATTTACATTTAAAACCAAATATTGGCAAACCCATCACACAAAAACGATTTCACAAAAAGCAAATTTCAATTCAATAATTCAAACGAGTGTTTTATGTAAACAAAACAGGCGGTAGGGTTGGCCTACTACGATATTCATACATTCACAGCAGCAGCAGAGGCAGCCGTCGATCTTCACTTGTCTCGTGCCGGAAGAGGAAGATGGTAGATTTAAATATGACCCCCACTCCCACACAGCAATGAAGAACGTGCTGGAGAATTTCCGCGTGTATCAAATGTCATCAAACTCAAACAGGAAGTTAATGTATCAGTGGGCTGTGAAAGAGATTATTCCTTTGTTTTATTCGCTATTATTAGCGAGCTTTCTTTATGTTCCTGATGTCCTGTTGGGGAAATTTGAATCCGAAGAATATTTTTATACCTTATAACACATATTTTATAAAATCTGAATGGACTAATAAATATACAACCACGGAAAGCTATCCTCATATTAATTTGGAAAAATCTGCTGTGGCCAGCACAGTACTTCCCCGACTATAAGTTTTAATAACTTACTTTCGTAACGCCTTTAATTTTATGTTTCATACTCTGAATTATTAACAATAATTTATTTTCTAAATAGTAGGTATCATGTACAGATAAAAATGTTAAATACGATTTGTAGATGACAAAAATATAATCCATCATTTAAAATAGAAAATTTTGTGATAAATTAATTATTTATCGAAATATTTAAGCAAAGTATTACGTCCGGTTTGCGGATTACTACAAAAAATAACTGGATTCTTAAGATTTGTATTAAAACCTTAAATGTAAAATTTGGTTGTTAAATGTTTGGTATTATTTGAGTTATCGTCCACAAAATATTGTAATAACACACACAACCGCGCACAGGCATCATCTCGAAAATACTTTACCTATTCGTATTGTATGGATTGTAAAACGTACTTATTCACTAAAAACTAAAAAGTAAAAACTCACACTCGAAAATTTTAACTCTTCACAATACCTCCCCTTATAGAATATAATGCGGGAGATAAAAACAACTGACCATCGTTTTAAATGTTGTTATTAATTCTCCGACTAAATTTTTTCTTTAGAGAACTTTTGATAATACACTTGAAGAAATTTGAATAATTGTTTGAGAAAAAATTGAATATCGCATAAATGTCATTTTTTACATTTTTACTAAGATTATCTCCCCTAGAGCTTTAAATTGACACCAAACCAAATTGAAGGATGTATAATATAAAAATTGACGATCGGTTAAATGTTATTTTTATTTTTGTACGATAGTATTTTAATAAAAATAAAATAAGTTATGTTTATAAAGTTGGTACCACTGGTTGAATAAAAAAAATTGAATAATTTTTTGAGAAACAATTGAAAATCACATAAATGTCATTTTTACTAAAGTTGTCTCTCCGAGCGCTTTAAATTGACACCAAACTTGGTATAATTTGAATAATTTATAATAAAAAAATTGACGATCGGTTAAATGTTATTTTTATTTTTCTACTAGAATTATTTTCCCGAAAGCTTTAATTTGATACCACACACGATAGTATTTTAATAAAAATAAAAAAAAAGTTATGTTTATAAAATTGGTACCACTGGTTGAATAAAAAAAATTGAATAATTTTTTGAGAAACAATTGAAAATCACATAAATATAATTTTTTACATTTTTACTAAACTTATCTCCCCGAGCGCTTTAAATTGACACCAAACTCGGTATAATTTGAATAATTTATTTTTAAAAAAAATTGACGATCGTTTATATGTTATTTTTGTTTTGCTACTAAAATTCTTTTCTCGAGAGCTTTAATTTGATACCACACACGATAGTATTTTGATAAAAATAAAAAAAGTTATGTTTATAAAGTTGGTACCACTGATTGAATAAAGCTCATTAACGAACTTGAAGTCAGAATTTGGGTCAAGATCTTAAATATAAAATTTCAGTCCAAAATTCCAACGCGTTTTTAAGTTATGCAACATCCAGACAGACTAACAGACTAACAGACTAACAGACCGACAGACCGACAGACCGACAGACCGACAGACCGACTTTTTTTTTAAATTATGTTTTTTGGGTTCAGTAGGGTCTAAAACGTGAAGATTCACCAAAATCTCGAACTGTCAAAAAATCACGATTACAATACTTCCCTCTATTACATAGATCGGGGAAGTAAAAACTATAGTTCAAATTTAAATTTTGTAAATGTTCTTTTCTAGAAAATACTGCATCCTCTGCGAACTTCTTGAACATTTTTACCAGAACACTCTGATTCATTAGGTCAATATAACTTTAAAGATAAATACATTTTTTTAATTCAATTATTATAAAGCATTGATGCTTGATGCTCTGTGTTGAACCTTTGAACTTCATATTTGTTTCGTTGGACAATAATTTTATAAACCAAGAAATTTCGTATTTTTTACCTCTCGCCTCATATTCTATAAGAGAGGTATATTGTAATGGGTTTAAATTTTCGAGTGAGTTTTTGACAGATAAGCACGTTTTTGGGTCTCTAGAATATGAATTAAATTTAAACATAATAAATTTGTTAAATTTCATCCAACCCTAAAATTGTTTGAGCCTGCTAAAATGCAGGGCTACAGCCCTGCGTCGGCAACTCTAAAATGTTTGCAAATAGTCACAGTTTTTTTTAAATCAATACGAGTCTCTATTTCGTTTTTATTTTGTCCGTTTGGTAGGAACCCGCCATTAGAGTTCCGTCTCAGATTTGCAAAATCAGAAACCATCTTGGATGTACGTCAGTTCATCCCAATGTTAAGGTGCTAGTATAGTTAGCGTTAGTAGTTCCTTATTAAATTAATTACTCGTGCATTTCGAGTGCTTTATGAATCAAATTTTGATTACAGTATACTAAATATATGTATTGTCTTTTCTGACTTTTCGCACTTGTTTTGAATAATGGAAAGTCTAGAAAAACATAAAAAATCGTACTTTAATAATAACTCATGCTACGATTGATTGAAATATCTTTTTCAAAAAAATTACACATAATCTACATTAGTATCTTAACATCGCATTGTCAATATTTTTTCAAAAACTATTCCCAATTTCTAATTTTAAAAAAATATCAAATTTTGATTGTTTTTTTGAGAATTTTGAAATTTTTGAATCAATCCGATGTTAAGCATAAAATTATAGACATTTTTTGTAAATAAATTTTTTCTCTAAAGTGCACCTAAATTAAGTTATTAGTAAAGTACGAACGACACTTTTATAGTAGTAGTAGTAGTAAGAGGCTTAATATCTTAAAAAAGATTAGTCTTAATTAATTTAATTAAAGTATTTATTTGTGTTTCAACACATAGTATAAATTTAAATATTAGGTACTAAAATACTAAAAATGTTCTGGACTTTATGGGACACTGACAAATAATACACGTATAAACAAATAATTTAAATTCCGTAAACAAAATAATAATCCATTCCACCACAAATAATTCCTGCAATTCCCAATTAAAAATCACCCTTCCAGCCTCCCTAGCGCTCGCCCTCAGCAATTGCCAATTCGTCAGCAATTAAAACAAGACATCATTAAATCAAGCAGCACCGCAGCTCCACACAGCTCCACACAGCTCGCTTTGTGAAGTCACGTACTGCACTGCGCTGGGTGCTGCGACTGCGGGTAAGTGCGTGACGTAGCGTGAATGTGTGGACGTTGATGCCGGCAGGGAGGATGAGGATGAGGACGATATCGCACGGAGAGATTTTATCAGTGGGGTGGTTGCTTGGAAATTGTTTTTGAATGCGGTGTTTGATGTGGGTACCTAGTTATTTTTCTCAAGAAATTGGAGTTTGGTGATCTATTAATAATCTAAGAAATAAAATATTTGATTAGATTGATACTTAATTTTAGTAAGGTATTTAAAGAGAGTAAAAAGCACGAAGTGGGCACTCCGTACCTAGCAATAGTGTAGATTCGTAGCATTTCTACATCGAGGAAAATAAACGCATCATGAAAATGCACCAAAAATGGCAAATATTCATAGTGCCATAACTCGGTTGCATTTAGTCGAAATGGAATGAATCTTTTGTCCCTGATGTCAAAAAATGTCCAACTATGTCAGCTCGTACGAGCGAGAGAGTTCATTCATTTTTCTGTAAATTCCTGAAAATTTCGAGTACCTGCGATGATGTGGCGCGAAGTTGTGAATTTTTCAAAAAAAGTTGAATTTTGCGCCTTTTCAGCCAAAATCGTTGAATCTTTGTATTCTGAAAAAATATGAATACATATATCTAAATTGTTTAAATTTCGGCTCAAAATAGGCCCTCTTAAATGTTTGAAATAATGCATCTAAAAGAAAAAAGTTCGACAAATCGAATGCTGAAAATTCCGTATTATTATCCGTTTAGAAATGACAGATGAATAAACACAAAAATATTTATTTTGTTTTCTCGTAGAATATAATCCAATTGTGACTACACCAAAGCCCCCAAAATTATGTTTTTTATAGAAAAATGTTTCAGAAATCGAATGCTTAAAATAAAACCAGTAGTCGATATCTTTATCGGATAAAATGTTACAGCCATTTTCCTGTGATGTGACAAAAAAAACGACTTTATAAATAATATGAAAATATGCAAAATTCATTTTCTCGGTCTTCTAGCAAACAGTGTCCATTTCAGTTTAACAGTTTTCTTCGTAATGTAAACCATTTTTAAAAAAATTAAATTGCTTTTGGCTCGAAGTGCATAATTCATATCACCTACTTATTACAATAATAAGCCGCCGGACTAAATTTTTTAATTGTTTTATAGTTAGTTTTAAGAAAATGTTTACTTAATAACAAAAACATAAGACTACGAAGTAGGTATAATATATGACAGGCGTAGACACTAGGGCGGATGAAGTGCTGCCTTTCGGTTTTAGTGAGAGACAGAAAATACGGGCCACCTCGGACCATGCATTCTATGACGTTAAACGGTAACGCTGGTAACGCACGGGCCCAGAAGTGATCGCACGGGGTAAACATAAAAGCCTCTAAATCTACAGTATTGCTAAGAAACAAAGTGTCCACTCCTGTGTTTGTGCATAAGACCAATCAAAAATTCATAAAGCAAATTATTTTAATTTAAATATAGGTATCTTCGTATCTTCATAAAAGTTATAATAAATTCTGTTCTCAAAAGCTTCCTTATTCCTCATACGCATTTATTTGGAACTTCTTTTAAAAGTGCGAAATATACATATTATGTTTTGCAGATTTTTATCTACAGCTTGTAAAAAATAGGAAAACCTATTAATTGTAATTCAAAAGAAATGTTTGCACACACAGCAATTGCCTCAATAGTCTCCCAAACACAACCTCGGATGTACGCTCAATTTTCGTCTAAAATCACCCCCAAGCATCCTAACACATCCCCGGCCCATTTTTCACATCATTAAACATAGTTTACCTTGCTTCAAACATTCAAACACTCTTTAAAACTAAATACCCGCCATCTCGCAACAAGCGATCGTTCGATAACTGCTCGCCCAGGTAAGTTGGTACGCCTGGCTATAGCGAGCACTTGAATGCGTGTAACGAACATGCATGACAGGCAGATAAAGCGCCGAGGGTGCGTTAGTGGTTCAGCAACGCGGCATTGTTAGCGAGCCATTGCTAAGCAACAATGAACACTTGAGCGCCGCGTGCACTGCTGCAGTATGAGTGCCTTTAGTTTCTGACGTATTTTGTGATTCTGATAGCAGGGTATTGTGTGGACACGGTGCACAAGGGTAAGTGGCCAAAGGAGATATTGCGATTTTTACAAGGTACTAAATTCTTCGAGCCCATAAGCTTTTTGACGATCTTAATAGCATTATAGATCAGGAATATTTGTATTTGCATTAATACTTACCAACATTAGTGTTTAAGCACTGGACGAGTAATAGAAATTAAAATAACGCTGATTGCTGATTTACAGATTGTATTTTAGTATGTAACAAAGATGGGGAAAATATCCAATCAAAAGTCGATTTTGTGATGGATCGAATTGGAATATTTTCAAAATCGTACCAGACTAGTTTGGATAAAATATCTGGGATCAAAACTATTCCACCAACTTTTCAGTTTTTCTTATGCTTACCAGCTTACCCAAGTATAATTTTAATATGCAATATTTATAGGTATTGCGTAAAATATAAAAATACACTCCGCGTCAAAAAAGGGCCCACCTGAAATTGTGAAAAAATCGACAAATTTCAAACCGCTATAACTCAGCGAGTTTTCGATGGATTTCGATGAACTTTCGACTCCAAGAAAATTCAAAATGTCTACTTTAAAAGCATCTATTCAATTTTTCTTATAACCCCCTCTGTACCCCTGCAACCCCCCTATGAAAAAAAGTGTTTTTAGGGGAAAAAATTTTCAACTTTGATGATGTGCACGGACTAGAAAAAAATATTTTGATCCGATCTGCCTACATGACAATAAAATTCAATCAATTCTCTGTAAATTTTTCGAAAAACGAAGTTCCTACGATGATTGTATCAAAAGTTATGCGAGTTTGAAAATTAAGTTACATCTGAATTGATCAACAAATGCCGAGTAATGACTCAAAAACCTCATAATGCAACTTAATTTTTAAACTCGCATAACTTTTTATCCAATCATCGTAGGGACTTCGTTTTTCAAAAAATTTACAGAGAATTGAATAAATTTTATTGTCATCTAGGCAGATCGGGTCAAGAAAAAATTTTCTAGTCCGTGTACATCGTCAAAGTTGAAAAAAATGAAGTAATAAAGCCCGCCAATAAGAAAGACAACAAAATTTTAAAAAGTCAACTATAATATCTGTAAATATTTTGTTTTGTAAAATTGTAAGAGTGAAGTTTATTTTTGTGTATTAGTTATTACCAACTACCTTTCTATATAAATAATAAAAATAATTTACTGTTACGTGCCGCGGGCTTTATTTGTCGCTAGTGTTGCCGCGAGACTCGAGAATAGTCTCGGTCTCGTCTCGTCTCGTCTCGAAAAATCGGGCCGAGACCACCAGTTAAGTCTCGATAACAGACTCGAGACGAGACGAGACTAATACCGAGTCTCGCCGAGAGTCTCGTCGAGACTCGAAGCTCGTTTTAAATAAATAATTTATAATATTTATTTAAAAGTAGAAATTTTTAATAAGGGTTAGATCATTTATTTATTTAAAATGTTTTGTGTTGATTTAAATGTAAAAAAACCCGAATTGTCGTTTCTACGCAGGAATTATAAGTAATTTTACCTAATTAATTTATGGTTCGAATTATATTTATAAATCAAGAAAGGGTACCATGGGCAAAGCTACTGTGGTTTTATCTAATTTCATTGCTAAAAACTGCCTTCTTCGAACAAATAATGCATTTTTATTGGTTAAAAATGACGTGTATGGAATTATCGTTAAAAACTACCTTCTTCTCAAACAAATATAACATTCTAATTGGTCAAACGTGATGTGTGTGAAATATTAATCAAAAATATTTAGATGTATTGAAAAACATGTTTGTAAAAATAACTGCAGTTAAAATATCCTTGCCTGTCTCCTAGTACAATAATTTTAAAAAAAATTGTTTAAAATAAATACACTGTACAATACAGACATACGGGATAGTGAGTATGCCGTGTATTTCCAGTGCCGTGAATATTAAGAATTATAATATTTTGGTGTTTCATTCAAAACTCAAGCTTCCATTTTCCTAATGCTTACTTTACTAGTTTTTTTCTTTAATGCAATGACAGGTAATATATTTTATTAACACATACTTCTAAGAAACATTAAAAAGTCGAGACTCTCGCCGAGACTCGAGACCGAGACGAGACTAGAGCACTCGAGACCAACTCGAGACCGAGACGAGACCAAGTTATTCGAGACTTTTTCGAGACCGAGACGAGACTGGCTCTAAGTCTCGCCAAGTCTCGTCTCGCGGCAACACTATTTGTCGCGCACCTACCTTACTTTTGACAAGAAAACCTTATACTTTACTTAAGTATTGTTACTGTGAAGTTTTACTTCAAAATGTACTTGATCATATATATAGGTAGTAGGTACTACTTATATAGGTACCTACTTAAGTATTTTGATTGCCAGGTCTGTTTACCATTACATTAGCCTCCAAATAAATATTATATTGTATATAGCCAACAAGCTATACATTTTAAATCTTAACAATTTCATTTTAATTGTTTAACCCAATAAAACACAAATTTTCAAAAAAATATCACAACCAATCCGTATCCCCCACAGTAAAAACATAACTCACACTACTACTTATTAATTATTCTTTTCTTCGAACTAGCAAACCATTTGATCCATCAGCCATCAAACTCACACCCGGCCCCCCTGTGTCACACACAATTAAAATATAATCCGTCAGGCGAACGAACCGTTGTGACCACGACACTCGCAGCTTAGTGTCATCCGCAGGTCCCGGGCTCGTGGTGTCGCCGACAACTGTGAAATTGTGTATTTATTCGCTAGCCGGGCCCGTGGACACTCGCAGGCAATATGCATATAAATACGGTCATTTTGGCATGTGCGAGTTGCGAGGCGAGATCAGAGAATGCAAGAGATGAATGGTGAGAGAAGTGGATGTATGTGTTAGGTTTCTCTGATTGTTTTTTGTGATTATTTAAAGGCTGTGTTTTGAATTTTGGTGAATATTAATGGTTGATTATTGATGTATTGCAAAAGTGTAAGAAAATAACGAGCTGATTGCGGTAATAAAACCCGCTGAAAAAACGGAAATATCCGCAGATCTTATTAATTTACAATTAATAATATGGCCATAACTTTATTTCTTTATCGTTTGTTTTCTTGTGACGGTAGTATACCGCAGCTTACTGTTGTGGACAATCCAGACTGATTTTGATTTATAAAAAATCCGCTGAACAAATAAAAATACCCTCTGATAGTTTTAGTTATAATAAGGCTCGGCCTCCGATTATACGACTCTAATCAAACTGATCGTTTTGACCGTAAAAATATAGGTAAGTGCCTATAGGAATACGAGTAAAAATTATTAACTTAAATATAAATAATAATATTTTTCCAATGCATTTTTCAAATTATAATTTTTTCCATTAGTGCATTTTTCATTTTTTGATTCACAAATTACAAACTTTAGGTAGTAACATGAACGTACCTAATAATAATTAGATATAATTTTCAACAAATTAATTTCGAAACATTTTGATGCAAAGACATAGAAAAATAGCAAAAATACAACAACAAACTTTACCGAATTTTAAAACTAAAATTATTATAAGTCGTTGAAGTGGAATATGGATAAATATATAAGCAAAAAGTGAAATTATCACATATACATTAACTTGTACCACCAGTATTACATTCAGTTATAATCACATATAATCCGTAAAATCCGAACATTCATCTAAATACTTGCAACTCAATCCTCACTTAAACATTAAACTGTACTTACACGTGTACGCACCCCACCCTCAAACTTCAGCTCAAATCCCTAGAACCGCAATTTCAGTTAACAATTATCTGAAATTATCCCCTTGGAAACAATTCCTCATCAGCCAACTTCCCAGCGCAATCTCCAGCTGAATGCGACAAACGAACGCACCCTGCTACAACACCCCCTCCATGGCAACGGTAGCCATTCGCAACAATCGCCAGCCAATACGCGACTGGCTACATTGTGACAACTGCCGCAGCTGGCGCGTGATTGGCTGGGAGATCGAGAACGCCGTTGGAGGGCTCTTGAGAGCACGATGCTTTTTTGTTTTGCTTGGTCAGCGCGGAACAAAAAGTATCGAATGTGATACATAGCGGGGATGGGTTGAGGGGTGACGGTTTATGGTAGAATAGGCTGAATTGTAAAAGAGATGATATATTAAACTTAACTACATATTTTGTCATTAAATTTTATGTATCTAATGCACTATGCACAGCATTTTTCTTTTATAACTAAGTTACAGGTCCGGCTCAAGGCCTCGTTCTAGGCATAGACGAAAGTCTAAACAAATACGGTATTTGCAAATTAAAATTAAAATATCGTTAATTTATATAAAAAGCTGAAAAATGTTCGCCAAACAATGGCGTAGGTATATAAAAGAAAAATTTTATGTTTTTACTATACCTATATCCTACAGGAAGGTATTAAGTGGACGTCAACCACCCCCTCCCCATTAGGTTTAAGATAATTTTTTGCACGATCGGTCATTTTAGCGTTTACTGGCTCTGTTTCCAAGGTAGTAGGTTTTGTTTACAAATTAGAAAGCCGGTCGGTAAGCAATCTTAGAAAGCGGTAAGAACTCCATAAGGCGGTAAGTACTAAACAACAACAGAAACCAAGGCAACAGCATCAAAATACAAACTAAACCTATATATAACCAAAAATTAACATTGTTTTCAAATTTATTTTTATTGTACCTATCGATCGGGCAAAAAATAAGTATTATAAGCATAACATGCATTTATTTTGTAGTTCGTTTTTATTCATTTACCTATTTTGAATAACGATAAAAGTGGTATTTGTATAAATACCTTATTTGTTTTATGTTTGTTGTGTTTTGTAGTGTGTGTGTGTGTATATTTTATTCAAAATCATTCGACACAACGTAATCTGCTTTCCGTGTAATACTCAAGCCGATTGATATTGAAAATTTTTGATTAAAGTAATTTAACTTCGGTACAGACTGTCCGCGCGATGTGGTGACCGGTACGTCATTATCATTAGTTTTTGTGAACTAATAAACACGCATTATGTATATCTCTCTTTGTCACATGCATGCTTGTGCTTGTTCATTCGTTGGTTAATGTTACGTCTGTCTAATATGTTTATCTCTTTTCCACTGTATACCTACTTAAAAAGAGAAAGAGAACGATACATTTACGTCAAGAGATATGTCAAACACTGCTTATCATTTCAGGTTATGTTTTGTAGGAAATTTAAGAATATTCGCAATGTTGTATAAGGAACAGAAACTACAAATAATAATAATATAACTATACTCACAGCAGAAAGCATAACACAGCCGTAAACTACTAAATACTAAATAGGTACTAATAACCTCAAATAGAAAATTGCTATAATGTCAAAACATACCAGTGAATCTAAAACAATGGTTCTCGTTATTAAATATGAAACAAACCCATTGCCATCATAGAATTCAATTTTTAGGTAATTTATAATGATAATAGCATGACAAAGTATTACAATTTAATTTTTATATTACATAATTCTTAATTTAAATTTGATATTTACTTATAGTTTCTGTTCATCATGAGTGACTGGTTGAGAACCTCTATGACGTCAATTAATTTTCCACCACCTAAAAAATTTAACCCACGAATATGTTTGATGACGTACCGGTCACCACATCGCGGACAGTCTGTAGGTACATCATACTAATAATAAAAACAATTTTCTCTGATCTCACTGAACCCCTTCCCCCCTATAATAGAATCCTGCGTACGTCACTGATATCCTGAATCAATTTGAGATGAAAGTTGTAAAAATACAAAACTTATTCAAAGTCAATCATTGCGCTCGATAAAAACGCAAAATAAAATTCCCATTATAGTATTACTTAATTATACCTATATATAGCATTATTTTTATTAAAACCCAAAGAACATATAAAATCAAACAAAGTCAGTCCGACTGTCTGTACCAACTTTATTAATTAAATTATTTTTTAAATTAGTACCTATATAGATACTTGAATTGATGATAATATCTTAAACATAACTTTAACTTAACATAAGTAACTTATAAATGCAATTAAAATCTCGAATTGTAAACGTCACTCAATAACTGCTAACGGAAATGAAAATGTTTCCTGGTGTAAATGCACCTCTCATATCGACCAATCAGATTCAGCATATATCTTATCTTGTACCCAACGCTTTTTCTCACGTGAAATGAGATATAGTTAAATTCACGTTTAAATTGATTGATGTTTGACTGTAACATGTTAGATTTTAATTGTTTAAATATGAAAGTATGATAATGAGGATAGTTTTCTTTTATGTTAGATTAAAAAAATTTCTGGCTCCAAAAATTAGGTTCATTTATTTTATAAACATGTTATATATCGGATAGATATTGGCTCAGAGCAGTGGCGGATTTGCCATAAGGCCCAGTAGGCCCGGGCCTAGGGTTGCCAGATATTAGGGGCGGCCAATTGTGGCATAAAATAAAATTCATATCCTTAGTAAGATACGAACCCACGATCTCGCCACTCGCCAGTAGAGCGGACTACCATGAATTTCGATACGTTAGTCCTGTCAGGTATTGTATAGTTTTGGTTTCGTGGCGGCTGCAATACCTCGTTAATTTATTAAAGTAAACTATTTAGCTTTGTGTTTTTTCTCAAAAGTGTTTTGAATTTTTATTATTATTATTGTATTTCCTTTAAGATTTGTTTTGTTCAAATTATGTTAAAAATTGGTCGCCCTGCCTCTTTTTACAAAAAAATTTATAAAAAATTATATCATATACATTTTGACGTATTTATATGAAATAACAATCAGATGCACTCCTATTATGTCTGTTGTACACCGACAATGTATAAAAGTTGACAAGAAAGTAAATTCATAAAAAATGTAGTACCTAAATGATGGGAGCTGAGAAAGGGGCGGGTGGTACTACACGGCCTAGGGCGGCCTAGACTGCAAATCCGCCACTGGCTCAGAGATATAGAATTATATTTTATTTTAGTACCTACTTAGTTTCAGAATATTTTTCAAAATAACCAAAATACTAAACTACTTTTAAATTGCTGAATATAACGAGCATCTGCGATTCCACTGCCACATCAAATCTCACAATCAGAGCAAATATCTAATTGCCAAGTCAAGCACATTAACCGTTAATCCACAAATCCAATAAGTACTCAACATTGCTCAAAACTCTTAAAATAAGCAAGTACTAACGGAATCCATTCCCAATCACACACTTGCATCATTCCGTGCCACTACGTCTAAATACAGCCTCCTAATCACGGCGCGACCACACTGCGAGCGCGTCGCTGACAAAGGCAAGATGGCAGCGCCCGCAGAGCCCCCTCAGGGGCGTCGCGGCGGGGCACAGCCCCCGGCGGAGCTCCCACACGAAGCAGCCAAGTATGAGGAACCCCCCAGCATTCCCATGCACTCAACTGTGATGACTTCTGGACTTTTGGTTTAAGGATGAAAGAAGTGGTTTGTTAAATTTGGGAATGATGGGTGGCCGGCTGGAAATTTTTGTAATAAGATGTCGATAGTTATTTACGAACCAAATGCGGGAAGATTTTTATCCCACATGAGCGGTTATTTGAAACACGAGCGAAGCGATGGGATGGTGTCTTC
Source organism: Agonum fuliginosum (assembly GCA_947534325.1). Lineage (NCBI taxonomy): Eukaryota > Metazoa > Arthropoda > Insecta > Coleoptera > Carabidae > Agonum > Agonum fuliginosum. The sequence goes on along the minus strand of OX384037.1, from coordinate 10,228,649 downwards.
CCGCAAGAGGTTTGTACAATGTTTTTTGTAACGAATAAAGCTATAAAAAATCTGATGTGGCCAGCACACAACCTTCTGCCATATTTAGACTTATAAACATAAATTTATATGTAGAGTCCGTTCCAGCTAAGAAAGGGACCGCTACGTCATCAGGGATGCGTGAAGTAGTGACGTCACACCAGTGTCGTGCGTATTTTATTTGTCTATTGTAGAAGTAATAGCTCTGACTTTTGATATCTTTTTTCGATGTATACTATATGACTACTATACTAATATTAATTATTAGTATGAAAAATAAATTTTGTATAATAAAATAAAAGTTATGATCTCTTTGATTTAATTTAATTAATAAGATATTAGGGTAAGTAGGTGTTCTTTTTTCTGTTATATAGAAATCATAAATTAGTGTTCGTAGCTTTAATCTCTCCAACTGAAATTTCTTCCAACACTGGAAAATTCCTCGGTCTCTTTTTCTTTAGTGAAGTAAATGAAGAGCTTGCGCCTGTCTCTATATCATAGGATTGCTTCCCAAAATTTTGATACGTGCTTTTTAAAACACCTGTGGCTTCTGAACTTTTTTGCTGAAAATAATTATTTAGCTAACTATTTTCATGTTATAAATTCAGGTTCGTGCATAAATTTTCGCACATTATTTACTATTTCACGAGTCGGCTATGAACTACCATTCCCCGTAGGTACACCAAGTTTTATTTTTCGACATTATAATAGTGTTCGATTTTAGTTACAACAATTATCTACGCCACTGAATTGTTCGTTTCGCTACGAGTTGCTATAGTAACGGCCAACCGGACGAATTTTAGTTTCTGCGCATGTGACATCGCGGTCCCTTTCTTAGCTGGAACGGACTCTACCTATACGTACAATCCGGTGCCTATTTAAAATATACAATTAAAATATTAAAAATCTAAAATATTAAACACAGAAATTAGTATCATCTGAATCAAAAGATTCATTCACAGGAAAACTCTTCTGTGTTGAAGCTATCCTCCGTTCAATTACTATACATTTAATATCTTACTTATGACTTATATGGCGTTAGAATTCCAACGTGTCACCCGTCACACTTGTCAATATTTTTTACGCATTTCATTTCGAAACCATAGTGATATTCTGCAACAAGTGTGGAATGAAGCATATTCAGCTCGAGAGGAAAGTTTGTGAGACGAGCCGTAGGCGAGTTTCACGGTTCCACGAGAGCGAAATAGCCATTCCAAACATGTTGCAGACTATAATTGGCAATTACTTTTATAGTCGTAGACAAAGTATAGTCTGCACTAATTGCATTAAAATACATAACCTAAAACTATTAAAATAAAAATATATGTATTTATAAAATAATATTCTAAAATTAATAAATCTGAACGTATTTTAAAGCTGCACACCAACCAAAAATATTGAATAAAATTAAATTATTATAACTCGCCACATTTCATTCCATCACTTAGTGACGGAATAAATCCATTCCGTAACAAGTGATAGAATGTACACAGTTTAAAAAAAGAGCACTTTTTTACCCTTATTAATGTTTATATAAGACCAAGGCCATATAACGCTCTATGATAAGGGTAAAATAAAAAGGGCACTTAATTCAGTAATATAAATAGGGTAAAACACGAAATAATACTTTTTTGTATAAAAATATAGTAAACTAAAAGAGGTTCCTTAAATTAAACTAATATGGGTAAGATGTAATTCTTTTAATGTAATTATTTTTAATCAATTATAGGTACTTTGTATTCTTAAAAATGTATAAAATTTGCACTTATTCGAGTAATAAGTTTCTTTATTAAATTACAATTTTGTATTTTTTAAGATTACATTATTAAACATTAAAGTTTACTACACAAGAATATCAATATAAGTTGATTATTTAATAACATTACAAAAATATGTGCCTTGGGCACTAAATATAAACTTTTGCTTAATAATTTGGCACCGTGTAGTTCAAATGGTTCTCTATATAACATTTTTTGCAGCATATGAAGTTCAGTGGAAATATTATTATCTTTAACTATTTCAAAGGCGTGCAAATTTTCACAAAAATTTAATTTAGTTATATTTAAGACTAAATATCATTCTTCATCAACCAGAAACACAATAACTATTTCACTATCAATAATAGTATGGTTACATACAACGCTGTCTGTATTTAAGTATCTAGGTAGGTCAGTCAGACTAGTTCCAGTTCCTTTGCTAGACTAGATCTGACCAGGGGAAGAATTGCTTTGCTTACTAAAGGATTAATACCCATTCATGGTGCACATTGTGCTGTTTTTAGTGTTTCTCATTAAACATAATACATTTAAAGGGGTACCAATCTACACCATAAGTGTAGCATATGCACTAATTTGGGTAATTTAATACTTATATTAGTATACAATAACCAAAATTATAATTTAGGGTAAAATCAAATACTAAAAAGTATAATAAATACTCAAAAATTAGTACTCAATAAAATTCAATAAAATGTTACTCTTGCCCTTTTATAAGAATACATTTTTGAGTAATGTTTCTTTTATAAAGTGTATTATTTTACACTTATAAGAGCAAAAATTAGAACGCTCTTTTAAAAGGGTACCAACAAATACTCTTATTTTAAACAGTGTAACCATTCCATAATTGAAAATGATGTAAGAATGATAACATTCTATAACAGTCGTATAGAAAATATTATTAAATACCTACGCTTAAATAGATATCGGTACCTATATAGGTAATTATAACACAAGACGGTATTATAAAATAAATGTAACAAAGTACAAAAAAAGGTTCACATACGAAAGTAAATCGTATACTGCTTTGTGAAAAATTGCTAGAAATGAGTAGCATATTTTCCATCTTATCTGCCTCATTATCCACGCAACCAATTCCAGCTTCGCCAATCTTGACTTCACAATCACTGAATCACACTTTTAGATTTTCCAGCTGACCTCTTCGCCCTTTACGCATTACAACGGCCCAGCACAGCAGCATTACACATACTTACATCACACTGACATTCACATTCTCTATGACACTTGAAGTTTTTTCCCTACGCTATGAAGTCTGCAGTCTACACCCCTGGGTGTAACGGTACGACTACAGGCTACAGAACCTGGAGCACACTTCACATCGGTCGAGTGCCCATTGTTTTGCCATGGTAATGCCGAGCGGCATTGTTGCGTTGTTAGTGGACAAGATTTTTGTCTTTGAACGATACAGAAAAGCCGAGATACTGTACGGCTTACGATTGTAAAGAAATGGTTTTACTTTTAGGATTTTATCGAGGGTATTGTTTAAATTTGAAGCAAGTTTAAGGGAAGGGGGTATTTATCAAAGTAGATTGAAAAAACAAAAAAAAATGATTTCGGTCCGTTATCATAGACAAAAATCTGATGTGGCCAGCACATGACCTCGTCTAATTCTGGTTATTCTACTAATCTAATGTAATAAATAGTTTTACCTACATTTAAATAGTATTATGTTTAAGTATAGTTATTTTTATTTGTTGTTTGTCTCAATCAAGCATTTTTTGTATGAATGAAACATAATACTTTTTGCTAGCCGCTTGTAGATATAATTTCATTTAAATTGACATATCCTCATATTACGCAACAATTAAAATTAAAATGTATAACCATGACAACAACAATGTTTTTTACTTCCCCGATCTATGTAATAGAGGGAAGTATTGTAATCGTGATTTTTTGACAGTTCGAGATTTTGGTGAATCTTCACGTTTCAGACCCTACTGAACCCAAAAAACATAATTTTAAAAAAAGTCGGTCTGTCGGTCTGTCGGTCTGTTAGTCTGTTAGTCTGTCTGGATGTTGGATAACTTAAAAACGCGTTGGAATTTTGGACTGAAATTTTATATTTAAGATCTTGAGACAAAATCTGACTTCAAGTTCGTTAATGAGCTTTATTAAACCAGTGGTACCAACTTTATAAACAAAACTTTTTTATTTTTATCAAAATACTATCGTGTGTGGTATCAAATTAAAGGTCTTGGGAAAATAATTCTAGTAGAAAAACAAAAATAACATTTAAATGATCGTCAATTGTTTTTTTTATAAATTATTCAAATTATACCGAGTTTGGTGTCAATTTGAATCGCTCAGGGAGATAAGTTTTTAAAAAATGTAAAAAATGACATTAATACGATTTTCAATTGTTTCTCAAAAAATTACTCAAATTTTTTTATTCAACCAGTGGTACCAACTTTATAAACATATCTTATTTTATTTTTATTAAAATACTATCGTGTGTGGTATCAAATTAAAGCTTTAACTGATCGTCAATTTTTTTATCATACATTATTCAAATTATACCGAGTTTGGTGTCAATTTAAAGCTCTCGGGGAGATAAGTTTAATAAAAATGTAAAAAATGACATTTATGCGATAATCAATTATTGTTTATCAAAAAATTAATCAAATTTGTTCAAGTGTATTATCAAATTAAAGTTTTCTGGAAAAAAATATTAGTCGAAGAATCAATAACAACATTTAAACAATGGTCAGTTGTTTTTACTTTCCGCATTATATTCTATAAGACTATAAGATATTATGACGGGTTAAAATTTTCGAGTGTGAGTTTTTAGTGAATAAGTATCAGATTTTTTATGGTATTTAAATTATGCCGAAGTTGGTATCAACTTAAATAGTTTGGGGAAAATGATAAATTTATTTAAATTTTGCAGAATAAAGCATAAAATTAACGGCGTTACGAAAGTAAGTTATTAAAACTTATAATCGGGGAAGTACTGTGGCGGACACAGCAGATTTTTTTACAAAAAACATTGACACAATTGCATCAAATACGTTCGGTTGGCGAAAAAATTATTATAAATTAATATACTGAAAAATTACAAAATATAAACTAAGCCTAAGTCTAAGCAAGGAACAGTAAATAAATAAGATGAAACAAATTAACAATTCAATAATCTTCCAGTTAACACACGCAACAAGTATTTTAGGAACATCAATAAAGTTGTAATTATATGAAATAAAACTAACGTTTTCAATTCAACAGAAAAACACACAAGTTATCTATCACTCGAGATGTCGGGATCCCGCTAAAAATTCAAATTTTCATAGTTATTTTCACATAATAAACTAATGATCATTTATATTAAACAGGGGCAGAATTCGATACTTCGTTATTAAATATAACTGATATTAAAAAACGGCCATGTGATTCTGTCTGCATGAATTACTATTTTAGTTTAAAAATTCACTTTTTCCCATAAGGAAACATTAGTTCCATTTCGGTAGTACTCACAGCATTGTGATTGGTGGTTACTGAGCATGCGCATTGAATAATTAATATGGTCTATTTTTGCTCTATAATTAATACGTTAAAACTTGGACGAAATTAAAAATTTTAATATTGCATTTCTTCTCTAGGTAGATACCTCAAAAAAGGAAATACCATTTTACTGTATCAATACATAAACTTGAATGTAAAATTTAAATATATTGTAATTTAATTATATAAAAAAAACTTACCATTGTCAACTTCTTTTCAGGTGAAAAATTTAAATATGTTAAAAAATAATACAAATTATTAAGATTATACATATACTATATTTTTTTGTTTTACGGTGACTTCTTATTATTAAGAGCTCACTTTAACACCTAACGATAAAACATTCTTACAAGAACATATTGAAATAATGTGCATTGTATGACAATATTATCATAAACCGCATTTGTACTTTATTGTTACTTTCGCAACAATTCAATTCAAAATACATACTACATAATACGAACACACAGTATTAAAATAATAAAATAAGGTATCCCAATTTCACTAACTACTCTAAGAAGGGATATTCAAAATTTACGAGAAAATTCTGTTACAAAATTCTGAATACCACCCTGTAATTTTACTAATCACATCTATAATAATTTTATATGAAATATGCATTAATTTAGCACACTCATTAATTTCCAATTAAAATAATTAAGATTCGTTCTCTGCATATTTATTTCGTACGAAATACAAATATTCTTATGAAGGAAGTGGGTGATAAATTCTGAAAAAAATACTTTTCAATTTTACTTCTACATTATTTCATATTATGTAATGTACATTTATACATTCAATACTTCAATAAATAATAAAAATTATACTTTTAACAAAGTATGAAATATTGTAAAAAATCTCAATAAATTTTTGTAGGTTAAAATATTAAAATTATAAAATAGAATAACATAATAATTCCCATCTGGATACGAACGAAATACCGCTACTTTGAAGTAGTGCTTATACTGCTAATTTGACCTTTTCAAAATCGAATGATAGTTAAAAAAGTAAAATAATTGTCACTTTAAAGTGGTTCACTACTGTTATATATAACTACAATGAGATGAAATAATGAGATCCTTCGCATAAAGCTTAGCAGAGATGGCAGCACGGAGCTAGTCTTCTACGTACGTATTATACACGATACAAACTTAAGTAAAAATAAGAAAACGTAAGCATACTTATTTATTGAGTGTAATGAGAGTTTTAAATGTGTTTATTTTTAGTATACTGCTTTCGCACAGGTTCACAGGTTAAAAGTTATTTGTTTAAAGAAAAACTACCTACTCTGTCTCAGTTAAGAAGAGTAATATAGGGTTTACGATTTCAGCGATATGATTGCTGATTGGTCTAGTCGAGAACCAAGTTTACAATAGCGAAAAATTTGTGATCTGTGCGTTATAGTTATCTGTCGAGTGAGTCAGTGATTGGCGTCAGTGCACGAAACATAAAACTAATTTATACATATCGCTCTACTTTTAAATATTTATTTTCTGTGTGTAAAACGGGCTAGGTTCACAGCGCCCTATTTCATTCTTTACTAAGACAGAGTATAGTTCACTAGCGCACCTATCGTGAAAAATATTATACAAAGGATCTCATAGCATTACAATAATAACACAGAGTAATCATAAATAACTATTGACCGTGTCCACAACTTAAATTTTAATATTAAAAGACGCCAAATAGAAAAAAATAGTATAAAGGACTCATTTTATAAGACTTTTTTCGCACTTATCCTTTAGTAAACTCGACCTCAGGCTTATTTTGCTAAACTTGGACGCGTGCAAAAAAAACAAATGCTATAAAACTTGTTCTTTAATAATATATTATTTTAAAGTCACGTGTAGGTCAATCATTTATGATTACTCTAATTATGATTAGAAATTTGTTGTCTATGAATTTAAATTAATTAATTAATTTGACATTTATACACGAATTTCTTTGACATAAACATCACTTTATAGCCCACGAACCACTTTATAGCGCAGTGCGTCATAAAGAAACGTCAAATTTATGCAAACTACTAATAATCCTATAAATAACCATTTTCTGTAATTAATTGTACAATTTTTTTATATAAATAACATCATTTTTACTGACATTTAACATTAATTATCTTGTAAATCAACATTGACATTTAAATATTTGTTTATTTTCGGAATTTTTTTGGTATCTTCGCAACAGTCAAAGAATTTTGTAATTTTTGAAAATTTGAACAAATAAATTAAATAAATTAATTTACAACCGTGCATAAAGTTGGGTATGTAGTACCACGGGCGTAACTTGTTTTTATAGCTCTTGATCTGTTTTTAGCATTCGGCTAACGCTCGGGTTCAAAATCACGTCTCTCGCCATAAAAGCTTATTTACACCGATCGCCTACGTTATTATTCAAGGCCTGGAAATATAATTTTCGTTCCTAGGGACAATTGAATGCAAAATTTGGTCGATTGAGGGCGCTTTTAAGGGACCTGGTTGAAGACCGGAAGTGTGTATGAAGAAGTTAAGTTATCTGTGAAATACGTTAAAACAGAAAATAATCTGTGATATCGTGCATTAAAATGTCAGAATTAAAAATTAAAATTAAAGAGTTTTTAAAATGATAAAAATAATACAATCAATAATAATATACAGTATATTTTTGATACATATATTTTAATTTAATATTAAAATTTATTAATAACCGGAACTGGGTCTCTTAAAAGCGCCATTTGGGCATTTGCGGCAAAAATTTGCAACAAAAAATGTTCCCCAATGGTTTGTTAACAACCCGCCTGCATTTTCAGGCCTTGAATAATAACGTAGGTGATATTACACCCTTAATGCATAAAAAACTATTATTATTTTAAATTTTAATATTAAAAAATTATCTTTTAAAAGCGTATAATTTAAATAGAACAACTAGCGCTACTTCGTTCCAAATGAGAATACGGCGTAAGAAATAATAAAACTTACATTGTATGGTCCAAAATCAGTCCTGTATTCAGTAAAATTTACCTCCTACCACCACCAGGAATATATCTATCCCTATACGGGCCTGGCGGCCGACTTTGACCATCTTGTCGTTGGTTAGTATACTGATTTGGTTTCCGGTTACCCTCGGTATTATAGTTGCGGTAGTTACGATTTTGCTGGTAGCCGGAATTATAACCAGAGTTATAACCGCCTTGGTTACCACTGTTGTAACTGCTGCCACCACTGTTGTAACTGCCACCGCCACTGTTGTAGTTGTTACCCTGACCGCTGTTGTAGTTGTTACCCTGACCGCTGTTGTACCCGGAGTTGTAACCTGTAAGAAAATCACTTTATTACAAACATTATTCTATTTTAAGGGTTTTGAATAATGTACATATCCAGGGTTAGGTAAGGTATATAACATACGTATAATATTCCATGTTGTATAATACAGTATTACATCCATATTTCAAAATAAATTATTAGACTTTTTAAAAAAATTAGGACTTGTTTTGTTTATGTAAAATAACTTGACCCATGAAATGAGGGGTCTAGTTTCAAAACTGACTATATCCACTTTTTAAAAAAATGGAGTTATGCACACCATTGGATTCGTAAGAATGAATTCTTTTTGTTTATCCGTACAGTACGTTTCAAAAGCGGAAATATCCAGTAATAATTTAATATAAAATATGAGCTTAGTTTCAAAACCGACTAAATCCAGTAGGGGCTTAGGTTCAAAAAGGGCTATATCCATTTCAGCCAATAGGAAGCTAGTTATCTGCGACACGTGACACATGACGTCTCTTGTCAAATGTGAATTTGTACTGTCAATAAGAAAATTTGTTTTGTTTCCGTAGGTAAGAATAGAGCTAAAATGTCATAAATAATAATAGATTTATTAACAATTAAGTTAATTTGTAGATATGGAAACTAATGTTGCACCTGTCAATAGCCCAAAAGAGCTAGAAAGAAACTACGCCAAATTTATTTATTTTCATTTATTTTAAATTACTTTTACTTACTTACTACTTATAATCCAAATGAAAGTAATCTTTTATAGATTTTGTAAAAATCTACAAACGTACCCCACATGCTCACATTTTTATGTTATTTTTGTAATGTAAACAAAATGTTTTATTATTTTTATAAATACATAAAAGTTGTTTTTTTAAATTAGAAATTACTTGTTTCTCCTTCGTTCCAATAATTATAAGAATCAAAATATGCGTAAGGTAAATATTAGTTAAATTAGTTTCAAAAGTGGCTATATCCAAACCAATGAGTTTCAAAACCGGCAGTTTGCATAAGTTAGTTTCAAATCCGGCTATATCCATATTTAAAACGCTTGTATTGCAATTAATACTAACATTTTAGGTGTAAAGTAAAGTTATCCTTGATCAAATTTGTCTGTTAAATACATCTAAAGCGATAACAGTTCTATTTTTTTTCTAATTTGGCGCAAAACTAAAAATATCAATTTACTCGAAATTGGAAAAAGTGGATATAGCCGGTTTTGATACTAGACCCCTCAAATATGCTATTAATTATTAAATTGTATATTAAGGGACTAAAGTGTAACATTTAATTCTTTGGCTCGAAAAATAATAAATAATCACCTCAGAGATTAGGTGCTCATACGGATGCATAATAGTTTTTAAAAAAGACACATCTTGTAATTTATATTGGGATTCTATGCAGTTCTATAACTTCTATAAGCGTATCTATAGTAACTTATAGACCGATCTTAAAAAATGCTATTCTGAGCAAACCTATAGCTTACAGATTTCTATAAATGTCTTATAGATTTCTATAAATTTATAGACAGCTACTGACTCACCATAAGTCGTTATGAAAATATTGGCATGTGTCTGGAATATTGAAAAATGAATCATAACTAGCAAATTTTTACAATTTCAAACCAATTATCAGAAGAACATTATTGCTGAGAAGTATATGTGTATAGAATGTGTTATATTTTATTTAAAATTTGCTTCATAGTTTATAAAAATGTTATCATGATTGGAAATCGCTTGGAAATAATACAGTCAAATTTAGGAGTTCTACTGAATTCATTCAATATGAATGACATTGATTATTTTAAACATAGTTTGATTAATTAAAATCTCTGATAAAATATTATCAGTAGTAGTAGTTTACCAGGTTCTTGCACCATCCCCTATTGCATTTAATTTATTCTCTAGGTATATTTGTCTTCGAGTGTGTAGTATTAGCTTGAAAACTATAATTATAATTTTTATTTTCCTTTAACTGTAAATAAAATTAATTAATCAATTATTGTGTTTGCTATATTTTTAATTTTTCGCTAAAAAATCTTTAGTTATGTAGCATATTATGTTTTACCTCATATTTTCGACATATATTCTCAAATTTTATCAGCACGTGTCATGTGTATTTCATTGTGTCAAATTTGTATAATCATTTGTCGCGTCAATGGGACAATGGCCTTCTTCAAAATTAATAATATAATTGAAATTGCAAGAAAATATTTCATAAGATTTTGCATGTTTTGCTGCAAATTTTGTTAAGAATGTCTTTATTTTTATACTAAAATATTATTTCTCTTCAAGAAAAGCAATGTACAACAATTAATTCATTATTTTTACATGTTACAAAAATAATAGTATGGAACTATTGGTAATACTGTTTTTAAGATTCTATAAGAAAAATTTACAGATGTCAAAAGTTATAGACATGCAGTCAGAATACCATTTTAGCGAAACCTATAAGACTGTTAGTTACGGATTTTCCATAACTTATAGATCTATAAGTTTATAGAATTTTAAGATAATGCCCAGAATTCCACCATTAGACAATACAACCTTTATGACAAATATGTGTATATTTATCATACTCTGTAACAAATAACAAATAGCACGTCTTTACTTGACAACGGGATTGAGTACCTACATCAATTCCTTGACAACGGAATTAAATATAAAAATTAATCCCTAAAAACTTAAGTCCCTAAAAATAATGACTGAATAAGGGTTAACTCCCGGAAGTGCAAAAATAACAAATATAACAATATAAACAGTTTTATATTCCACAATAAATTAAAATTCAACAAACTATTTGTCATATACGAGTAGTTAATAGTTATTTAGTTTAGTAGAAATGTCCTGATATAAATGATATATTTAATTTGCAATTTACGTATTTTATTTGAGAGAACTCTGTCCAATTTAAATAATATGGCAGATAAATTAGTTCTATACTATCATATTACTACATACTGTACTCCTATACATATCTATCATTGCCTTCCACCGAACTCATGATTTTTAGTGGAGAGTACAAAACAGGCGAAATAAGTAAGTTATAAAATATAGAACGTATAACACTCATAACACACTATTCATTTCAAATAAGTTTATAATTTTAACTCGAGAACATTTCCCTATTATATTTTGGAATTTTGCTTCATTTTAATTACGAAATTTTAAGCAATTATTTCAAGTGGCATTTCCTAAACAAGAACACAGTTTACTGCTTTCATTTATTTCATTTAGCTTTTTAAAGTATCTATAGAAATTTTCAGTAATTCTCTTATTCAACCCTTATACAATACATTAACGGTGGTTAAAAATATAACCGTCTGTTTACAATTTCCTGGTACCTACTTATATAATACAGGAGATCTAAATAAGATTTGAACACTCATATTATGAATGCCGTTTTACTTAACAATAAATTGTATTTTGTATTGTATTCAGATTATTTCAAATCTTGTTATTTTGATGAACATTTAACTTTTCATACACGACTATTATTAATTATTATAGCGCCTTTGTCGACTGCAAAATTATTATGTTTTAACAATAATTTAATTTATAATTCGTTTAAATTATATTTTCCGAATTTCTAGAATACTCTAGATTTTAATATTAATACTACCGATTGCCTAAAACCAGCCCGAAACTCATACTTTACCGCATCGTAGCAATAGTAATGCAATATCATTTTGAAGTTCAAAAATACTGTGTGTTTTCGTTGCAAGTCTGTTAGTTTATTATTGACTTCAAGGTAATAATGTTTTTGTAAACATTTAATAGAGAAAGAATGGATCTACAGATGTGACTTTTTAAAATTTTAAAAATAAATCAGGAGATATAACCGTGTAAAGTTTGCATAAATTGGAGATTTTTATGAATTTTTCGGAATTTTATAATCATGTAAATTTTCCTATCCTTTCAGTATATAATCCTTGTTGAAATAAAATTTTACCGTTCTTGTACTGGCCACAAAACACTCGCTACGTTACTACGTTTTATGCTGGATTTTAGGAGGTAGACGGGCCTCTTAACTGTAGAACGGTCGTGTGGGAATATTAATCGAAAACACAACATAATATTTCCTATTACCATCAAAAATAAATAACGTCAATGTATCAAAGTGATATATCGTACAGTGAGTGCATAATAATTAATAAAAATCTGTTGTGGCCAGCACACGACCTCTCGCCTTAACACTGTAATTTATGTGAATTTGGTTTTAGTTAGGCTTTCTTAAATTATAATTTTGCAATAAATTTACAAACGTTTTAAAAATATTTTTATAGTTCTTAGTTCTTAATTAGCTCTTTATAGATAAAAATTTAACTTTATTATTACCTTATTACATTATGTTCAGTTAATAATATTTACATTTCTTTTAAAATGGTGCCACAAACATTTCAGAAATTGTGCATACCTACGTCTGTTCATCTGTCACATTGACATATTCATTTTTGTTTTTAATTTTTTCCTATATTGTGATTTACAAATCGTGGTAGGTAAAATTATATATCTTTGAAAAATAATTTTCCTTTATTGGTAAGAGATATAGACAAGATGTTAAATAAATATTGTAAGATATAATTTGTTCTTTGAAATGTCGTATGACAAATTGTAATTATCGCAGAATTTTCTATATTTTTGCAAAAAATGTTAAAATGCTTCAAGAAAATACCATTTCCGATTGGCAGATTTTTACCAAAATCTAATCAGCTCTTCATTAACATGTACAAATATATAATGCAAAATATTAGAATTTTATGTTCAATAGAATTTGAGATAATGAATAAGAACGAAAGAGCATAGTAGGCACACATACAGACTTTCATACACACACACACACACACACAGACATCATCGTGAAAATAGTCAAAATTGGTTCTAAAGGTGCTAAAACGTGCTTATTGACAAAAATCTCGACATCGAATTTTTTCACGATCCCTATACCTCTCTAGGCGAGAGGTAAAAATGTAAGTAAATATAGAGTACGGCAACATTTTTATCATCTGCTGTAGAAAAGAAAGTAAGCAGTGTTACCACCAATGTAATTTTACGATGAAATATTTTAAAAATTATAAGTAAATTTATTATTTTATTGAAAATTCTGATTTTTTAGTGATAATACTGTAAACTATTATTTTACAATTATTATATGTTTTATAACTTACTTTTTCAACAATTTCACGATTTTACAACTTAAATTTAATTTGGCATATTGTTTCATTGTTTTTAAACATTCTGACAGATGGCAGTAACAACCAAACTTTTAGTTACTTATGTGTTTCTTCTATACATTTACAATGTTTTTAAATAGGTATGTCCTACAAAAAATCAAGCATGTGTAAAGTGCAATAATAATTATTATACGAGTACATACAGTTGTGTATAAGAAAGTTCAGATTTTTTGATACTGTATTCTACAGCTTGTATAATTTAATAAATACTTTGCAAACAAAATATTCACTTCACCAGATTTGAATAAAAGTTTTTGTTTCTTCTACTCTTAAATTAGCAGGTCGCCAATGTCAGGTTGGCATCTACTTTATTAATTACCGAAATAATCTGCAATTTCTATTTGAATCTTATTTGTCTTGCCTGTGGTCTTGCTTTCTAACGCTTAGATGACTTTGCAGGAAGTTGACCAGTCAGCAGTGAAGAGACTTGGAAGGACAAAAGAAACGCAATTCGGCACCTCAGCCTGGGGTTATCAACTAAGGGCTAAGTTAAGGGTAAAGTGGTCCGCCCGTGGTCAGTATATTGGCAATCAACGTGTTTGTTGGCCCGTTAAATTCACTAAATCGACTTCGACTTGCTGTTGTCTTGTCAGTAGTGTTAGTGATGGAATCAAATTATGTACAATAGGTAAAATACGGGATAATTTTTAATTCAATCTTCGCCTTTGTCAATTTCTTATTATTGTACTGGATGTTTCAAAATTATTGCCAAAAATTTTAGAGCAAGAGTGTAAACACAAAAGATGTTCAGAATAAAAAGCTGCATCGAATAAGCTTAAATTTATTGTTTAAATCGATTTCTTTCATGTAATAAACATGAAATAAAAATTAACAATTTAGGCTAGTTTCGGACTGCCCTGTAAAATTAAACAAAACAATAGTATATTACATTACAAGTCATGAAAATGTTTCATTGCAGACGAGGAGGCTTGTTTGAAGAATGCGAGGATGCGCAGCGTCCGAGCGTTTCTTCAAAACCTCCAAGTCTAGCAAAGACATTTTTATGACGCGTGATGTATTTTATTTTTTTAAATCGGCAATTATAGAAGCTTAAAATTATAGAAAAAATTAGGTTTTGCATAAATCATCAGAGCTGTGACAAATTTTAGAAAACGTTGTCATGACAAGTGTTTGTACCTACAGACAGTGGAAAGTAAAAATAAAATTTTCATGCCTAGTCATTTTTACTTATTTATTTTCATGCGTAGTCATGGAAATCTTACTTTCAAGACTAAAATTAGTCAGGAAATGAAGATTTTCATGCCGATTTTGAAAAAAAATATATATTCCGTCACTGTGACAGTTGACAGATTTGAAATTATTATTCTAATTGATTTATTGGATCATAAGAAGGATACACTAAGCAAAAAAGAAATAATTATTTTCTTTTCCTTCTTTTTCTTCCTAAGGTACATTTTACCGTCTTATTAAATTCTATGTTTGATGTAAAATTATTATATTTATAAAACAAATTACCCATCTTTAAACCCAACAAGGTATAATAACTTCCGAATCCTACAGAAATCAGAGACTCTAATAATCTTCAGCAGAGTTATAAAGGTATTGGGTTGTTCATATTTCATTCCTATTTTGCGGGAGGGCAATTACTAATTACTAATTAAATACATATTGAAAACTTTCGATACCATTGTCGTGTAATTTTGTAACAACCCAGTTAAACAAATACCCAATCACACATCACCTCCCATGACAACAATACATCTCTCCGTCTCCCTCGCACGCAATACGGAAGTGGAAAAGAGGGGAGGAAGTAATTACTTCGTATTGTGCTGCCGTCACCAGCAGCCTCGCGCCTAATTTACCCCAATGTGGGGGCTCAGAACGTCTGTGTGTATGTACGTGTGAACAGGAACGAAGATAGACACAGGCACACAGGACAACAGACGCAACTTCAATGCGATCGTGTTTTATTTACTGCAGGAATGCGTCGCGGGCGACAAACCAGAATGATAGTTTCCGTGGGAGGGAGGAAAAATTAATTGTTGTTGGGCATTTAAATTGGATATATTGAAATTTTGTTTTATAAAAACAATTAATGCTAGAGGCTTGAACCGTACAAAATTACGATTCAGGTTCGGTTTGCGATACAATCTACCTTTGAAGCGAAGGTTTGGTTTTGATCTAGTTTTCAAAATTCTTACTGGTAACCGATTTAGGTTCTATGATTTAGTAAATAAGAAATAACACTAAATAATTTGAAAATGTGTTCTACTGCAAAACCAAAATTTAATGGCAGCCAATAATTATTTGTTCTAAACGCAATTCTTCCTAACCGCAGTTATGCTTGAATAGAACATTTCTAGCCGCACGTAAAGCCTCATTTACATTTATGCATTTAGTTTTAAGGTTTACATTTATGTTTACGTTTAAGAATATATAAGGAGCCAGTGGCGCACCCACGGGGGGTTTTTGGGGGTTAAAACCCCTCCCGAAATTAATTAACTTTTATTTAAAATTTAGTTTTATACTTTAAAGAAAACAATACAGTTAGGTACTTCCCCCCCACGAAATTAATTAATGTATCGCATAATGAACGATGGGGCGATCGCACCCTTTGAAAGAGTTTGTTCTTTAAAAGTTTAAGAAATCGTTGGCTGACAAATTACATTACAAGTAACAAAATTTCCCAATTTTCATTTCATTTATTTTTTAGTTATTTATTTTAATTTCTAGTCGTGAAAGAGGGTAAAATATACGTAATTTCGCCTGTATGGAAAAACTTTGAATGAAACAGCCGTTGACTTTGAACCCAAAAAAAATTTTCGCCTGCGGCGCTATTTACTCGTTTCCTTAAAAAAACATAACCCCGAAATAAATTCTGAGTGCGCCTCTGTAAGGAGCGTCCGCACTTTTCACTTTCTAGCACTAAAATTTCAATCCTCCAAATTTTAAGTTTACGTTTACCACTTACTAAAGATATTTTCTATACGACTGTTATAGAATGTTATCATTCTTACATCATTTTCAATTATGGAATGGTTACATTCTGTTACTTGTTACCACCAAAATATATTAATACTGGAACGTGCACTCCCTATGCTCGCTGCGTACGAAAAGCGAGCCGAGAGAGACAGCTACTCACGGGTGGTTCTATCGTTGTCTTACACTCCTGCGCATGCGGAGTCACGCAGCCATCAGGACCACAAACCAATCAGGACTGTGCGACAAAGACGCAATCAGCCGCGAGTCGCTGTCTCTGTCGGCTCGGGCACCAATCAGGACTGTACGACAAAGACGCAATCACCCGCGAGTCGCTGTCTCTGTCGGCTCGGGCTGGCGTCGCCAGTGCACGTTCCAGTATTATTATTATTATATTTCAGTGCTTGTTACGCGTTACGGAATGGATCCATTCAGTGACTAGTGATGGAATGAAATGTGACGACTTATAATAATTAAATTTTATTCTATGTTTTTGGATAGTGAGTATCTTTAAAATACGTTTAGATTTATTAATTTATTATTTTTATGTAAAATATTATTTTATAAATACATATATTTTTATTTTAATAGTTTTAGGTTATGTATTTTAATGCAATTAAATTTATAGTCGTAGAGAATGTATACTCTGCAACACGTTTGGAATGGCTATTCCGCTCTCGTAGAACAGTGAAACTCGCCTACGGTTCGTCTCACAAACTTTCCACAAAAGATGAATTATGCTTCATTCCACACTTATTGCAGAATATTATTAAGTTCATTATGTGAATGCTGTGGTTCTTAAAATTAAATATAAATGTAAAATTTCTCACTAAACGCTTATGCGAATGAGTCTTAAGAGTGTCGTTTACCTAAATGACCAAAACATGCTTCCCACAAATTTGTGATTTATTTAACAACAAACAAATGTAATAATAAAAAATTCGCGATGTACATTCCATTCTTTCATATCTGATTTATCGAAGACTATGCTTTGTGAATCAAAATTTCAATTTCAATTATAAGTGCGAACGTTGAGCGCTGGTTGGTTACATTAGCCACTTAAACTTATAATTGGGTAGGTCTGAATCTAACTTTAGTTCTTGCTAAAGGCAATTTGACCTATAAACATATTCCTTCTGGTAGTCGTAATTATTCCTAAACGTAATTCTTACTAAACACTATTTTTCATAATCGTCCGTAGCGCTGATGGCAAATTGTTGTACTATCTTTCAAGGAATTTAGTTCAGTTGTTTTTACCTTACACGAGGAAAGTTTTTACTAAAAAGTTTCTTGAAAGTAAAACAAGTGCTGTCATAAATAAATCGTTAATTCCGTCATACGGGGAAACCGTGGGAGAAACTAATTATTTCTTTAAAATATGTAAATTAAAGCTAGCGTTCTTAACAAACTATATTTAATAATAGTTATTTAAGCATAGAGCACCAAAAGAAAAAGATTACGCCTGCGGACGAAGTTTGAGGCCCGACGTTTACGAGGGCCTTTATTAGTCCAAGGGTGTAGTGTAATCTGTCTTTCAGGCAGAGGTACGTACAACGTTTTACGCACAAGTGCGAATTTAAATATTCTTGTGAATTATTTGTTATTAGCTATTTAAAACACGCAAAAATACTTATTACTAGAAAATTACAAGGTGACGTATGGTAACAAAAAACATTTCATGTGTCAATCAATTAATTTTGATTGAACGAATTCCTTACTTTACCGCCCATGGGCGAGTTTTTCTATTTTACCGCCCAAGGGCGTAAAACAAATGTTTCTGCCATGGTAACCAAGTTGTAAACAAACAATTTTGATACAGTTGTGCGTACAAATATTTACATTTCCCGTATGAACAGTATTGACAGTTTTTTTATGAAAGCTCCTATGTAATTGAAAACTTTTCTCGTGTGAACAGGACATTAAAAACAAATTTCATTCAATCCTCCTATAAGGTAGCATTTAAGCATTTAATTTCTATCGAAATATTTAGCAACTATTTTTGTACTCAATTCGAACATCCCATATTTTTAATTTCAAATCAACTGATCCCCCAATTACCGAAATAAAAACACTTGAATTAAAATTCAAAATCACCGTCATCATCATCTTACTCCACATCCGTATCCGCTTTAAAATAATTTTCTCCTTGTGCAAATTATCGTTCATTAAAATTTCCTGACGCGTGTCTAACTTCACTCACTTGATTTTGAGTGACATGAAGTTGGCGCGTGCCGGCAATCAACAATTAAAACAAACAATCGACGGCGCACGACTGTCATTGTATGCGTCACGTGACTTATGACGTAAATCAGAGTTGTCAACAACGCCTACGATTATTATTGTGTTGTTATTGCCAACTTACAAATAATGAAAGGAGGTCGAACCCTTTAATTAGTTTACGATTGGCGAGGGGAGAACTTTGTTTAACCTTGTGACTAACAAGCGTTTAGGCGAAGTCTTTAATTCAATATAAATTTCCGTATTTCTGAACAATTTATCATTAATAAGTAATAATATAATAACTCATGACATTGAAAGTATAAAACATAGTTACCTATTCATTACTCATACCTGTGAGCAATAGACTATCTCACGGATTTGGCCAAATAGTTCGTTGTTAAGGTGGTTTCAGCGTGTCTCCGTGTCCATGTAAAATTAACGAAATTTTCAGAATATATAACCAAAGTACTAATATATTTGTCTTAAAAATTTCAAGCTGATTGACCATCTAGATTCCGAGATAATTGATATCAAAGTTATTGACTTTTACACTGCTAGGATATGTTGACCCAGCAAAAACATCTTAATTTCTGAAAATACATATTGTTTCCTCCATGTAGGTTGTATGAAAAACATTTTCTAAGGTAGATTAAACGATTCAAAAATCAAATAAAAAAAATTGAAATTTTTAACCACTTGGTTATTCCGTAAAAAATTATTGAAAATACGACAAACTTGAGTTCTTGTATATTTCCAGAAAAACTTGGCAACGTTGCACTTGCAAAAATCTCCCTGTACTAACTTAGATACTTTGAACTTGAAGCAAAATAATCTAAACAAACTGCTATTTTGTAGATACTATTAAATGTAATACTTAATCTTAATTAATAATGATAAATAATCAAATAGTACAAATAACGCTCATTCATATTCGACATGTTACAAAAAAGATAACTTAACCTAAACGTCAAATGTCAAATCTGACGTAGTACAGTAGTACCACGTTGAAAAACACAGTGCTGCGTTGTCACGATTATCATCTAACTACGCATGATAGAAACTGTTCATAAAATTAATATTTCTCTAAAAACCATATTCTAAAATATAAAATTATAATAAATAACCTATATGAACACAGTTCTGTGTCTACTTATATAATATATAATGAATTTTCTAAATAAAATTTTTTATGCGGAAAGGTGGTATTGGAGTCAAATGAATGACTTTGTTCCACTTTAATTTAATGTTTTAGGTTTTATTTAATAACATATATTTCTTTTAATTGGAAAAAAATCTGTTACGGTATTCTTCCAACCCTTGAAATATTTTTCTACGGCAGTATTATATGTATTTAAGTTCATTTTTCAATTTTTTATGAAGACTGTCAATTGACTTAAAAGTATCGCTGCAACCACCTTAAGTAACAAGTAAATAAAACAGGTGTCACTTGGAATTTGTTTAATATGAGTTATTTATTGGATTGAATGTAATCAGAAAAAGTGCAATATTTTACTAGTGAACAATAGCAATTCACTCGGATAAATAATATTACAATGGGGTTGTTTCACAATTTTTGAAAAACGACTTCAAATTTCAAATATTCTTTGAGTGACGTATTCAATTGACGAGTCTTCGTGTATTGGGTGTATGTTTCGTAGGTTTCGTATTTTACGAAGCACTCCGAATGAGTCTCGATGACTTACCCATAGACTTACAAACCTAGCGGACAAACTTTGAACTATGTTTGTTCACGCTATTTCTTTGAAATATTGAATTATTAGCATTTATGTATAACTATGGGTACTTATATCAATAAGTTACATATTTATATATCACATAACTTTCTTGGTTTATTATTTAGGTTATAGTTGTGTGCGTATGAATTAAATAAGTCATAGTAATAGACCCGCGATATTTTATTGACAATTTTATTCGATATTGTTCATTTAAGGAAAACTTAAAATTTAAGTGGAAGCGGTGCAACTGGCCATTAGGGCGAAAAAGACGTCCTTTACGCCATGTATAGTTATATCAAAATGGTGCAAGAAAACCCAATTATTATTAATATTATAACCTTGCTGTTTAACATGAGTTCTAAAATTCACTTCTAAAATATATGTTTCGAAATAAACCATATTATTTGAGTTTTATATTTCATTTATCATTTAATTTCATTAAAGCAAAGCACTCTATTCTAATAACGAGAATGATAAATAAATGATCAGAAACGATAACGGTACAAGAAAAGCATAGAATAAAATTTGCACTTACTTCGTCCTCCGTAACCGCCGTCTCGTCCTCTATTGAAGCTCATAGGAGGTGCAACATTTCCGTATTGTCCAGTGCCGGCTCCTCCTCTTCCTATTCCTTGATGACCCAGCATTCTGTGACCGGCGTTTCCCAGATAACCGCGTTGTGTAGCTGGTACCATTCCTGAAAAAATCATCAAATATTTTAGCACTCACTTCTACGATATACATCACAGAGTAAATAAATATAATATATGATACAGAGGGAATGTAAACTGGTTTGATGGGCAAGGGACGTTGCGCCATGAAACGAAAGGGGTATACACGAAAAAAACGCGCGAGCGCTATCTTGGTTCGCCCCACATGTGAAATTTGTATGCATAAAAATACGTTACTTGCTGTCCTATTGGTAAACCAAACGTCGCACACGTTACCATTATTTAAAATATTAATAAAAATTAATAATTTTGAATTTAATAATACTGAATACTCAAATGTCAAATCATATACGGGGCGAACCAAGATGGGAACTGCTAAACTAAGTGGCTAAAGCATAATTTAGCCAAAACACAACTATACCTAACTGGAATAATTCAACACGGAATTTATCCAACACGTATTTTTGCCAAATCGCAGATATGCATAACCGTAATCTTGCCAACCATATTTTACTCAAATCGTAATCTTCCCAAATCTACGAGTATATAAAGACATACAGTTGGGCAGATTACGATTTGAGTAAAATATGGTTGGCAAGATTACGGTTATGCATATCTGCGATTTGACAAAAATACGATTTGAATAAATTCCGTTTTGGATTATTCCAGTTAGATATAGTTGCGTTTTGGCTAAATTACGGTTTGACTAAAATTCAGTTTGGTTTAATTATTTTTGGTCAAACTACGTTTTGACAAAACTATATTTGACTAAATAAGCGGACGCCGTTGATTTATCATATTGTATTTTAATTTAGCCCCGTGCACATCATCTTCACTTAAATCCTTAAATGTAATATAATTTTGTCCATAATTATATATTACAATTAAAAATATCAACAAACAACCATAACCAAAACCAAAGCTATTGAAATTATAATAAATTGTAGGAATAATTTCCAAATCAGCCACACCGCTGCAATCAAGTGACGTCATAATGGAAATCGTCTATTGTATACTTGGTTCTCGGCTAGACCAATCAGAACGCTCAAATCGTAGCCCTATCTTACTCCATATTCCATTTTTAACGTGAACAGGATATAGCATTATATTTTTAAAAATAACAAATGACGTTACTAACCTAATTGTGGTCGCCATTGTCTATTTCGTTCCGGGTCTAAGTCCGACGGTTTAAGAACCCTTGGCGGATTTTTAGCTCCTGGAAGTCTTTCAGCTAGGAACACGTATCCTTCTGGATATGTAGGATCTCGATACCGAATACAGAAAACGTTATTATCTTCCAGTGATGATAACCCATTCACAGGCGACTCTAAAACTCTGAAAAACAAACAAAAGTAATTTAGAAAGCGGTAAGTAATTTACAAGGCGGTAAGTCCTACATTGAGAAGGTGGTAAGTACTAAATAACTACAGAAACCAAGGCAACAACATCAATATGCAAACAAAACTAACAGAATAAAATATTTAACATTATTTTTTGCACTATCGATCATTTTTAGCGTTTACTGGCTCTGTTTTCAAGGCAGTAGATTTTGTTTACAAATTACAAGGCGGTAAGTAATTTAGAAGGCGGTAAGTACTAAACAACAACAGAAGCCAAGGCATACATACATCATATCACGCCTTTTCCCTAAAATAGAGTTGGCATCAAAATGCAAACAAGATTCCAAATATTTGAAATTTATTTTTATTGTAACGATTGTGCAAAAAATATTATATATAAGCATCACGGACGTTAAGCGCATTTTGTAACAGTAAAAAAAGGTTTAAAATATATTTACCCTCCTTCTGGAACGCAGTCAACCGCAACCAAAACAGTTCCCCGCATTCCTTCGATGGCAATAGGTGTCTCCTGTTCTTTATCAATATCGTTGACGTAAAGGCCTTGCACTGTACCAAACAACGGATTAACTGGTCCAACGTACAGCCTGTCATCTCCACGAATATTTCTTGCAATCTCAGCAGGCGTCAAAAGTTCATAATAAGGCTCCAGAGCCTTAAAAAGACGTTCTTCATCTACGAACGGAAGCAAAGCTACACCTTGCCATGCGAATTTTTTTCCGTTTAAATCAATTTTAAAATCTTCGGGATAAAAATCAATTATAGTTGATTCCTGGAAGAAAAGATAGTAGTTAATATGATTTATGAATGATGAATGAATTAAGAGCACAACTAATAGTATTTTGTAAGTAAGTACTTTCTTATAATAATATAACTCCTTTTAAATCAGTTTAAATCTAACTAAGCTGAAAAATGTCCTTTTTACTTTGGCACAAAACTTTTTCCTGTGCTATACTCTCCTCTAACTACCATCAGTACCAGTGAGTTGACGGCTTTTACCCGCACAAATGGTGCTATAAATATACATATCTCACATTATGTTAGGCTGCCACACCCAAGTTGGGTATAAGGCGTGATAGATGTTATTAGATTTACTTACAGGATTATGCATAAGTTCTGCCCAAGGTTTTGGAACATGGCTACTACTCGCAGCCGGAAATACTCCCATCAATTGTTCTAGTGGACGGAACTAAAAAAAAAAACAAATAAGGTAAAATTAATATATAGTTTTCGAAAACCATACACAACAAGTTATTAAACACGGGCATATTCTGAACAATAAATAAATGTGTTGCATTAAAAAATGTAAAATAATTATAGTATCACAGTTACGATACAACATTTCAGTATAGTTTATTTTGATTTAATTTTAATTTATTACGAAACTTTAATTTTATATAAATTTACTCTACAGGGTGTAACTGTACTTCGGGAAATACATTTTAAGGGTATATTATACGAGTATGTTATACTGAATGTGTAACAGTAAGAATTTTTGAAAAATTCACTAATTTATTTAGAGTAAAGTGAACATTTTTGTAGCATACGTAGATTATGCTGCCTTCAATAAAATACGCCAATTTAGTGTTATCCCTAACTATGCGAATTTTTCAAAAATTCTTTGTGTTCCTCGACTTCATATAATACCCTTAATTTTTTTAATGAAGCATAATTTATTACATCGTGTATGTTTGTAATGTTTAATTCACGCCAAAATAGTGAAAATATATATGTATTAAAAAAATTCTAATAAAATTCCAATCATAAATATAACTTACAGGTTTAGTGCCAGTCTCAAATTCAGTGCTTAAGCCTGATATGTTAATGAAATCAGAAGCAAAAGGCGCATAATGGTAAGGAAAATACCATTTCCAAGACGCACATCCTTGGTAGTAATATCTTAAAACCCAACATAGGCCCCGTACATACTGCAAAGCTACTGAATACCTGTAAAATAATCAATTTATAATAACAAAATTACTTAAAATAAATTTCACTAACCTGAATTCCAAGTTATCTGAAGGGACATCAAACTTCGATTCATAGTAGCGATTTTTGAAGCCATCTTCCCATAATCTTACTTCATCGTGAGCCTGATCATCGTCACTATTGTCGTCTTCAATCATTCGCTTGATTCCGCGGAATTTTTGTTCGCCCTCATTGTCGTCATTTGATTTATTTTGTTCGGATACAGATTTTGTGGGACTATTTCCTGAGTCTGAGCCATGTTTGGAAGATTCAGGTACCATCATAGCTTCTAAACCTCTTCTGTTTGACGATGAGTGCATGCCAGCACGGCGGATATCGAAGGCTTGCTGACGCGCGTTGAGAATAGGCTTCGCGGCTTCATCTAATGACTGAAAACAATATTAAATATATTGGAATTTTGTGTAAATTAAAATTTATTGTATTTATATTTTAAGTTTCTTGGATGCTTTTTTAGGAAACGATGTTTCAGCTCATTGGTTTTGGCTATTTTCAAGTTTAAACTTAGATTCGTTAGCAGTACAATTTTAACTTCAAATTTAATACTGAGTGTATCATTACTTCGAGTACATAGGTACGTTAAGACTAAGAGTATGTACAATTTAATATGCTGATTACGAAGCAAAAAGATTTTTTTAAACAAGCGCATAATGTAGGCTATAATTCAAGAGGATGAAAGTTTATGCACGAGCTGAAGGCGAGTGTATAATGATCCGAGTGAATTATAGTCATTATGTGTGAGTCAAATACGATGTTTTATCTACGACACTTTTAATAAAACCTTTCTTTATAAATTTTGTATTCATTAAAATTTTAATCTAACCTCAGATTTTGATGGAATGACAGTAATAGTAGTGTTGAATAATGGACTCATAATATAATAGTGCTGAATTATGAATTCATAATACAATAGTGTCGTATGGAGGGGTTTATCCGGTTACAGTTACCTACAGAATGAATGTATTATTCAATGGTCATAGTTTGATAAAATATTCTACTGGCTTTTTGACCAATAAAACTTATTGTATAAGAGCTTTTGACCAATAGGACTTCTAGTATAACAGCATAATTATTCAAACATAAAAATCCGTTGCTAGGTAACGAGCACAATTTTTCAAAAATAAAACATTTTTGACAGCTGCTGTCAGTGCAAATTTATTTAGTATAGTCGTGGATAAAGTATAGTTTTCTACTCGAGTTTAACATGGCAATTAATACACTATTATTCAAGTTGTCTAATAAGTAAAGGAATGTCATTCTATGGTTTGTTATTAAACTAGGAAGAATAAATAAATATATAGAAATTAAAAATTGAAATTTTCAGAACTCCATCCTATATATTTTAAAATAATACCTACGTATACTTTTGAATACAGAATGTTACAAGTAACATTGTAAAATAGAAACAGTCAAAAAATGTCATTTTCAAATATTTTATAATAATAAATGCTAGCTTATAAGTTTGTACTTTATAATTTATATCAGTGAAGCTCTAAAGATTAAGAAAATTACAAGTATAAAGTTTAAACTGAAACTTTCAGAGTATTTATTTGAAATCATAATTTAAAATGTTAAATTCGTTTAATTTACTTACTCTTGGAGCAAACTGTGTGTTATTCAGCAAATTAAAATTTGGTTTTCTGGTATATCCATCAGTTCGTCTCTTCTTAGCTTTTTCTCTGGCTTTAAAGTTTAATTCATTTTGTTGTCTTCGCTTAAAAATTTCATCTTCTGCCTTTCCTAGCTCGTACATAATTAATTGAACTCTATCTAGATTAACATCTCCACTTTCTGTTATCCACCCCTGTAAATAATTGATTGCATTATTTGATGAAATATTGACTGGTTTTTGTTATTTACCCCAGTTTTGTAAACACAGTCCTTGTATAAAGTAACTAATCTATCTATTGCACCTTCGCGAATTTCTAAACTTGGTAAATGAGGTAAAAAGTCATTACCGACAAAGAAACACATGAATACCCAATCATCAATGGCACGCTCGAAATCATACTTAAATGGCAAGTTACGCATTTCGAGTTCTTTTTCTAAATATTCTCGTAATACACACAGACGCACAAAAATAAAATCTACTTCAGAACCAAATAGCGGCTGTTGGTCTGAAGAAGCCTTTTCTGCTCCAATACAGTCCTTCATTTCGTGACCTAAAAATTAAACGTTTATAGCTTAGAATGAAAATTATGATAGATAATCAAAATAACTTACCAACTTGGGCACAGATTTCGCATGGTCGAGGTTTATTGGGTTTGAATTCCTCTCTGATAATAGTAAAATTTGGTTCATGTGTAGCCAAGCCCAACATAATTAAATCTGCATCTGCCCCGCATAAGCAATGCTGGGTATTTGGATCATGGTCTGGTTGAGCTAAATATTTCAAACGTAAAAAAATTCTATAAATTTAATAATGTATCAAAAATAATTAAAATGTTAAGTTCAAACTCGACTGAAACCAGTGACGAAACCAATAAATATTTTCAGTAAAGAAACCGCCCTATTGCTCCCTTGTATTCGTGCATGGCTAAATATTTATAGCTACACTGTTACACAGTGAAATCATACATTACTGAATTTCAATAAAATTAAAACAATAAAGCCTAAAACAAGTTTGATTTCAAATGCGAGAATCTCCAAATATATTTCTTTTTGTTTAAATTCCTAGATTCATATTTTAAATTAGGCTACTTAACCCAAGAACACCTTGTATAAGGATGATAGGCTTTTTCCATTATTGAAACACCGCGCATGAACCGATACATTATTTTATTTGTTTTGAAGCTATCAATGAATCAGAAATTCTTCTTTTCCAATTAATAAAACTCGTCAAAGAATCCTTGTGTGAACAGGGCATTAGGTAGCTGTTTGGAACTGTGCGATATTTTGCTATCGAAAACTGAACCAATTGGGAAGTTGAGTTAGGATGCAAGTTATTTTTGTTTTAAAATGATGTATTTGATGTGTGGAATGAATGAATGTGTTAAGAAGTTCGTGCTAACCCTATTTAAGAATACCTATAGAGTAATTTTTTTTAAACTTGCAAGTAAGTTTCTACGATTGAGCATATTCGACGTTTGTGAAATAATATGATTATGAACTTACCTCTTTGTTTCCGGATAAAATCCATAATTTTATGTTCACCCTCTCCCGGAACATTCGCGTCAGATAAAATCACCTTAACTCCTTTCCATCCTGGATCATTGTTCAACCTCTCATGGATATAATAATGCAAGCAAGCCGACAATCTAGCCATGAACGGTGTTCCCGGTGTGATACAATTAGAATCGAAATGATCTTCTTTCGGTTTCTCAGGAGGTAAGTAAGCCCCTTTTAACAGCAATTCAGCGCGAATTCTGCTAATTTCGCGGATTTTTTCTGAAGTTTCTTTCGAGGCGCGAAACCTACGCGATCTTTGCTGGTTCATTTTAGCTCTCGGAGCTACGCCATCGATAGCCATATACAATACTTTTCTTGGTCGCACGATTCTGAATAACCTGTCTATGCACTCGAAAATTGCTATCATCATTTCGTCTTCATTTTTAGGAGCAGGTTTATCCTCCGGATGTGTACAAGGATGTATAATACCGTTCATATCCAGGTATAAGTTGTCAAATTCTAGTCCATTTGGATTTGGTTGTGATGTATCAACAGGAATACGAGTGCCATTTAAGTCAACGGTCTGCAAACAAGTGTATCATTATAATTTCAAACACGAACATGAGAAAACATAAAAATAAATACATCATAACCTAACTAACCTTCTCTTCGATGCAATGAACGATTACAGATGGATATTTTCGGCTTAACCAACGGAAAAATGCTGGTACTCCCATTGTCACTTATTTTTTTAAAATTTTATACTTATCTAAACTGTAATAAGCTGATAGATTAAAAAAATGTATTAGATGACAAAAATCATGCGCCACATGTTTGGTTTACAAACGCGGTACGCAGAGGGCAGAGAACTGTTTTACCGACTATTATAGTGTTTTTAAAAGTCAGATTTACACTCTTAAAAATTCTATTATCACTTATTTTACGAAACAGTTCGAAATAAATGTTGCGTCGGGTAGAAAGTATGAGAGTGAGACGATTTTTTCTTCAAAAATTTATACAAAAAAATAAATCAGAATTGTGTTTGTGTAATTTTATTTTTAAAAGTTATTCTTATTTTCACTATTGTTAATAATTGATTTGTAGCTTTGGTTAATATAATGCAGAATGCACAGTATAATTTCGGGTATTAACTAATATTTTCATTCATAGAAGCAAATTAATATTTATTTTTAAAAACACAGAAAAATAGCATATTTTACTCAAATATAAACACAAGTCTTATTATAATAAAATGGAAAATAAAAATAAAGCAGCAAATAACTATTTGTCATATAAGCAAAGAAAAAATTCATTCTAATACTATTTCAACAGCTTTCCATGTCAATATACTTCATGCCAATATGACCAGTATTTAAATATTTCATCATTTCAGCAACATATTTTTCAATCATCTTTTTGGAAGTAAAATATTGTAATAATAGTGCAGACTTTTTTATTTTTTCCTCTGCCAAATCCATATTTTTCCTGTAAATATTGTAATTAATAAAACTATTTGATTCGTCGTTACTAAACCATACTTATAAGCTTTTGAGTTTTGTTTTCTCAAAGTTAAACAGTATTTTATTAAGAAATACGTATAAGTTAAAAGCAATGGAACAGAATATACGTCTCCCATGTTAGCTTCCATTTGTTCCATATTCAATTTTGCAATTTCCAAACACTTTTTTATTTCACCTGTAGTAACAATGGAAAATATTTGTTTAATAGTAGTTTATGATACATATTTGTAAAGTTAGTCTTAATACACATGTTTCTCAAGATTAGAATTTAGAATACGAGCGAAGCGAGTAAAAGTATAAAAAATACACTTTACGTACATGTTTCATACACTATTTTTTGCAACATTTAAGTTATTTTCTTATTAAAAATAATAATATTAAAAATATTATTCTGACGAGATTTGTGTTTAAATTAAAATAATCGCAATACATTCGGTTACTTTCTATGACAAAAGCAAAAAAATCTAAAAATTTCCTATCTCTGCATGCCAATAAATTTTTTAAGAAAATTTTTTCAATACAAATGAGTGTAAAGGCGATGTACTACAAGTGTACCTACTCCGTCATTTGAAAAATAATATAATACTAAACTTCTTCTAAACTGTGCAAGTAATTTTATTGCACAGTTCCTGCAAACAGTTTATAGCGCATTATTATGCGATTTCATAAAAAAATATATTTTTTCGCCAACCGGACGTATTTGATGCAATTGTGTCATTGTTTTTTGTAAAAAAAAGGGTGGCCATTTGGAAATTGTTTTTATGATCACCATAGCAATTGACCTATCCTGTCAGAAGGAGTGAGTGCGATAGATACACAGTATCATTGTGTTGAGTGAGACAGCAAGCTGGTGCGCAGTACGCTGTGCGCATGCTTGTGGCAAAAGGAAGTGACGTCAATAGACCAATCCTGGTGATGCGGGCGTATTTTGACAGATTTGTACAAATGTCAAAATTTAATTTCAATTTTTTTACGATTTTATTAATTTGTTTCATGTCTGTTGCGTACTAAATTGTTCAAATTGTGCAATGTCATTAAATTGAATTAAACTTTTCCCCTACATTTAAAAAATTTAAAATAAGAAATGTCAAACTTCAACTAACCGCACTTTCTATTGTCATAGCGTACTGCGCAGCAGTTGTGTCGTCTCACTCAACACATGTTACTTTGTATCTATCGTACTCACTTCCTCTAAACCGGATGCCCAATGCCCAAGCATGCGCGCGCAACCGAAGTTCAACAGGATAGGTCTATTGTACCGAAAAGTAATCTATTCTTTCTAATGCCTGTGGCACACCGGTCGAGGAGCATCGAGGACCATCGAGTAACTCCTCGATGAAACGATAGAACGCACCCCGTCCTCGACGAAAAATAGGGGCGCCGCTATTTTCATCGAGTTGTTCCTCGATGAAACGAATGTATCTCATTTCAGACGTATCTTTGGATTTGATTTCGCGCAAAACTTTGATGTATTTGTCACCGATTAAATAGAAATCCATCGCGGACGGGTGCGTTCTTTCGTTTCATCGAGGAGTTACTCGATGGTCCTCGATGCTCCTCGACCGGTGTGCCACAGGCATTATACAAAAAAACATTGTTGTTGTCATGGTTATACATTTTAATTTTAATTGTTGTGTAATATGAGAATATGTCAATTTAAATGAAATTACATCTATTTAAGCGGCTAGCGAAAAAATATTATGTTTCATTCATACAAAAAATGCTATTTTGGGACTCGTAAGATCGCCGAACTTCGCTGCGCGTCGTCCGGCAACCGTCTTATGCCTCGTTTTCATGTATCCGGAATCCGCAGATTTCTTGCGGAATAAAATGGCCGCCACGAATTCCATCTCCATATTCAACATAAATAAACATATATTTGAAGTTATAACAACTGACAGTTTAAACGTCAAAACTTGCGGAGCTTGCGGAGTTCCGCAGAAAGTTAAAAATAATTTAACTACTGACGGAATTCGTGGCGGCCATTTTATTCCGCAAGAAATCTGCGGATTCATGAAAACGAGGCAAACTCTTCCCAAAATCATGCATTTTTTGTAATAATGAAACAAATAACTATTTTCTTTAATATTCACCTGTTTCATTATAAGCATGTAAACGTAAACTATAATAAGAAAAATACATCATATTTTGTTTATGAATAAATTGTTCCATCAATTTCTGCAATTGATCTAAATCACTATAATCTTCATGTGCTAAACCTTTATGAAGCATATTTTCTATTCTATCTAACATCATAAAATGTACAGGTGTAAGTGTAGGTATATTGCAGTCACTGCATTCAATAAGTGCTGGATATTTTAGATCCTTCTGAAATGCTCTACCATTGCATAATGGGCATACCAATACAGTAAATAATTCAGATTTAGTTGAATCAGTACATCCTGGACAAGTACAAGTAAATGCATATTTTTTTAATAAATCTTGGCGATCTTTGGTTTTCTCCATAACATAAAATTTCTTTACCAAATAATTAATTGTTACTTCTGTTCCTTTTTTAATAAAATCTTTGGCTCTTATTATAGTTTTTGTTCCATCAAAACTATAAAAAATAAATTGATATAAAAACAAATAACATGGTAAATTTAGATTACTTACATCTGAATTGCATTTGGTAGACATGAATGATTCAATAGAGCAGTAGATACATAAATTCCTAAACCAATTTTCTTGCCTACTATGTGTCCAATTATCTTAGGATCAAAACGTACACTTCTTTCTAGTATGTATACTGCATTACTTTGAATTTGGAGTAAATATTTTAAAAGCTGACCTCCGATAAATTTATATAATTCTTCTTTACAACCTTCTGGACGGTTTGGATGTACATACAACCAATTGAAATATTTTGTATAGTTTTTCAAATAAAGTACCAT
This sequence comes from Agonum fuliginosum, assembly GCA_947534325.1. Lineage (NCBI taxonomy): Eukaryota > Metazoa > Arthropoda > Insecta > Coleoptera > Carabidae > Agonum > Agonum fuliginosum. The sequence goes on along the minus strand of OX384037.1, from coordinate 10,196,420 downwards.
CCAAACAGCCTCCTACAAAATAATTCATATTTTAGACATTTTAGAGATCAATTTTTATTTTATATAGGTACTTAACCGTGATAGGTACCTTAGTTAAATTTTGCAGTAAATCTTCAGGTATACTATTTTTATTGGTCATCAATTTATCAAGAAATGGATAATTATTTTCTTGGCCATAAACAGAGTCATCCTCAATTGTAGTTTGAAAACCTTCATACGATGCTTTAAAAAGAATATTTAAAGAAAGTTTATGTATTGGATCTAATATTATTTTGCGGTGTTCCCCTATACATTCCCATTGATGTCCAGAATTCCAATCACTAACACGACATTCGTCTGAACAGTACATACGAGTATACCACGCGCATTCGATACACCTTGAAAATATTAATAAATGTATACATAGTACGATAACATAATAATCTTAAAACATTAGAAATACCCAAATTTTTCGTGATTACAATACTTCCTTTTTACTCCGTAAAAAGGAAGTAAAAATACACATATAAAACTACATACTACATTCATCAAAAAAATTATAGACCAGTGTAAAGAAACTTCAATATAAAATGGCTTTGACTTGCAATCGCATATTTTATAGTTTCAATTTAAAAAACTCGAATAAAAATGTCGTTTATAAAAAAAAACAAATTTGAATGTTTTTGTTTTATATCAAAATTTATAAATGTCCTTAAATTCAAAAAAATTGCCCTTATTCGAAAGTAGAAAATATATTGTATGCAACACGTAAGGAATCTCAGTAGCTACCTTATGCCTGTGGCACACCGGTCGAGGAGCATCGAGGACCATCGAGTAACTCCTCGATGAAACGATAGAACGCACCCCGTCCTCGACGAAAAATAGGGGCGCCGCTATTTTCATCGAGTTGTTCCTCGATGAAACGAATGTATCTCATTTCAGACGTATCTTTGGATTTGATTTCGCGCAAAACTTTGATGTATTTGTCACCGATTAAATAGAAATCCATCGCGGACGGGTGCGTTCTTTCGTTTCATCGAGGAGTTACTCGATGGTCCTCGATGCTCCTCGACCGGTGTGCCACAGGCATAAGTTTTATGTTTTAAAGAACTCGGCTGCGCCTCGTGCTACAAATTTCACTTACGTAAGATAAACAACCTTCGTTTCCTTACTTGTTGCATAAATAGCTATTTTCAATTTTAAATAAAACTGTCAATATAGTATTGTCATACCCCAAGAAATAATATGGGTTATAATTATCATTGTACCTATCACCTAAAGTATTGAGTTTGTACAATTATTCACATAAAAATGTATAAATACGTACGAAATACAATTAAGAGCTTTCTGTAAGCAAAAACTACATCTAAAGCTGGGCCGCTCTTTCACCTCTACATATGAATATGGTTCCTCAATAAACAAAACATCTCCTTTGCTTATATCTGTGTTAGCCACTACGTGTCGTCCAAGTTTTTTATTATATCTTAAAAATAAATAATAATAATTGATTTATACATGTTTACACATAATTAATATTAAAAAATACTTACTTAGAGTCAACTACTTGCGCAGCATTTAAAAATTTAGGATTATTCCCATTTTTTAAATTTGGTTCTAACAAAATGATATCATTATTAAAATTGTTATTAGGCACATCAGTAACATTATTTGTTCGTAACTGCTCTTTCAACTGATTTTTCATTTTCGCAATTGCTTCTTTTATCACCGCTGTTTAAAATAATAATTATCATTACACCTGTATGATGGCATTAGCACAGTGCGTGATGAAACATTTGTATTGTGTTATCCTAGGTGGGTATTGTTTATTAATTTTTTATTAGTTACACCAGGAAGGAACAATCTTTGACACAAGTTCTAACATTTCTTCGAAATTTCACTGTACAACAAGCAACAGATTTTCATATAGCAAAATGCCATTATACTTTTTCATTGCGCACCGTACTTTATACCATACCTGTGTGGCATAGGCATTGAAACAATAATTGAATACATATGAACGTGTGGAAAACACACTTTCCACCCTAGATACATAAATATGAAACAAATAAAAACACTTACAAATTTGATTTTCACTCAATTTTGATTTATCAACATTTTCTTCAGCTTTTCGTATGGATTTGGCTGCTTCAAAATTCATATTCAATTTCAAATAGCATTTACCTTGGCGCAAAAATATTTTGTATTTTAATTCTTCAGGATATTCGGATTTAATAGCTATATTAATATCTTGCAAACATTCCTTAAAACATAAACTGTGGTACAATATTTATTTGGTGAAAAAATTATATAAATTTTAGTAATTTATTCGTATGAAGATTAGTAAAAATGATAAATTGTAACTTTATGCCTGTGACACACCGGCCGAGGAGCATCGAGGACCATCGAGTAACTCCTCGATGAAACGAAAGAACGCACCCGTCCGCGATGGATTTCTATTTAATCGGTGACAAATACATCAAAGTTTTGCGCGAAATCAAATCCAAAGATACGTCTGAAATGAGATACATTCGTTTCATCGAGGAACAACTCGATGAAAATAGCGGCGCCCCTATTTTTCGTCGAGGACGGGGTGCGTTCTATCGTTTCATCGAGGAGTTACTCGATGGTCCTCGATGCTCCTCGGCCGGTGTGCCACAGGCATAGGGACCTAAAACGTGCTTATATCCACCAAAAACTCACACTCGAAAATTTTGACCCGTGACAATAATACCTCTCTTATGCCTGTGGCACACCGGCCGAGGAGCATCGAGGACCATCGAGTAACTCCTCGATGAAACGATAGAACGCACCCCGTCCTCGACGAAAAATAGGGGCGCCGCTATTTTCATCGAGTTGTTCCTCGATGAAACGAATGTATCTCATTTCAGACGTATCTTTGGATTTGATTTCGCGCAAAACTTTGATGTATTTGTCACCGATTAAATAGAAATCCATCGCGGACGGGTGCGTTCTTTCGTTTCATCGAGGAGTTACTCGATGGTCCTCGATGCTCCTCGACCGGTGTGCCACAGGCATTATAGAATATGAGACGAGAGGTAACAACATGATTAGAAAAAATCTTTTGAAATTTACCTTATATTTTTCCATGTCGAAAAGTGCAGCTGATCTGTTAGCAATACCTAATGCAAATTCCTTACTGTCTCGAGGTGCATACATAATACTATCAGTGAAATATTTTACAGCCAATTTACTGTCATTTTCTTTATACAATATATTGCCTATGGATCGCTTCTCATTAGCTTTATCTACATTTCTAAGTTCTAGTCCTCGTTCTTCAAGATTTGGCATTTGAAGCATTTGTGATTGTACTGCTTCTCTATACATTAAATAATTATAAGTTTATAATTGTATAAAAACGTACAGATACTCACTTATCAATAAAGTCGAAATATTTAGAAAATATAAGTAATTCTGATTCATTTCTATTAATTGACTGGCTTGGCCAGGAGCTAAATTTTTCCAAATTTATAAACTGTTCGATGTTAAACATATTTCTTTATAATAATAATGTTATTCAAGCACTCTTTGCACTACTAACACTGATGATGAATAATGTAAAAATCGTTGCAGGCAGATTGCAATTTTTATCTTATCGTTATCCTTGAAAAAATAATTACAAAGCAAAATTACAGTACAAATGGAATTCCCCTACAAATCTGCTAGCAGGGTGACCAACATACTATTTCCGGAAAATGTACTTCTTTACCTTTATCTTTCTAATTTTCATTTTCATTAGTTTTCCTCGTTTTCCTTTTCTCATACAACAAATTTTAATTAGAAAACTTAATTGGTATAATTAAAATAAATATTATAATTTGATTAACACTATTATCAACTTGAGACTATGCCTGTGGCACACCGGCCGAGGAGCATCGAGGACCATCGAGTAACTCCTCGATGAAACGATAGAACGCACCCCGTCCTCGACGAAAAATAGGGGCGCCGCTATTTTCATCGAGTTGTTCCTCGATGAAACGAATGTATCTCATTTCAGACGTATCTTTGGATTTGATTTCGCGCAAAACTTTGATGTATTTGTCACCGATTAAATAGAAATCCATCGCGGACGGGTGCGTTCTTTCGTTTCATCGAGGAGTTACTCGATGGTCCTCGACCGATGTGCCACAGGCATAAACTTGAGTATCTTGTTATCCCTCTAGCGGATTTTGGTAGAAAGCATCATATAAAGCATGCTTTAGACTATTTAAATTTTGCTCTCAAGTTATTAATTCTTATTTTCTGGAACAATTTGCAATATTATGAACATAATCCACGTGTTCATATGTTATATATTTTTATTAATTAAATTAAATATATTTTATAAGCGCATTTGTAAATGTTTTTATTAATAAAATAATATTCGTCTAAAGCGGGCTTACATCACAAACGTCACAAACTATATCAAGATTGTCAACAGATAGCAACCCGACATGTAAACTAAAAACAAGTTCCAATATTCTTAGTGAGGAGCAAGGAGGGTGAGGAGTGAGCATGAGCATAAGAACTACATAACATAAAACGTAAAAAAAATACGTATGTTCACTATGATCATAAACGGTTTAATCTCTTTTAAACTGACATTTCGATGTGTTGGGTGCACAAACCACGTTGGGTGTAAAACCAGCGGTGCTCTAGCCACAGTCACAGTCCTAGTTTAAAAACAGAGTATAGTTAAATATAGAATTCGGATGTTTTGAAACAGTTGTCATGATTTTATTTTACCGCAACTTTCATTTGTTAACTACTACTTGATGATAAAAATAATAAATTCAGTTAATGCTGCAGCTTAAGTTTATTTCATATAATACTTCATAATAAATACAAAGATAAAGCTAATAAAAAATGTCAAAATATTAGAAATAATTCCTAATAATAAAAGCACAAATATGCTGATTCAAATTGTAGTCCTATGGTAAAAACATCTTCGCTTAAATTTCCGAATTTACGGAGATTTTGGCACATAAGTCAAAACTATCGCAGATTTCTGGGGAATGCTGACATCCTTTGCCGAAATCTTTTGACTGCAAATAATTAAGTTAATTAATTAAATCATTTATTACATTTTTGTTGAAGAACTTACTTTATATCCCATTTTGGTATGTCATTTTGAGTTACATTAAAGTTGGCACTGAGAACTTGAACAGTGACTTCATCGGACATATTTTTCATAGTCGTGAAGTCAACTGTTGCTAAATTATCCGTAGGATTGAGGGCTACTAAATATCCCGGATTTCCAGGTTCCACCCTACATAAAAATATTGTATTATTGACAGGAAAACGAATAAACAAAATAACAAAACAGGATATTAGGACTAAAAACGGAACATATCTTTCACGGAAAATGAAACTACTGTAGTAGTTTCATTTTACATTAAACTTTCCAGCCAAGAAATCATATATCAAATATCTTTCACGCCTATTACCCAACTTGAGTGTGGCAGACTCATATATTGTGAGTTTTCAGTATGAAAATATATTAAAATGAAATAACGAAATTAACCAAAAATTTTATAAGAACATAAATGAAATGGTCATTTTGTGTTCGAGATTCGAAACGATATTTATTATATCGATCACCGGTTTGACCCGTTTTTAACATTTTCAACAGGCAATAATACCACTGGGTCCGAGTACACATATAAAACTATATATATATTAAATAAATTATAAAACACTTTGTAAAGAAACTTCAATATAAAATGATTTTTAGTTGCAATCGCATATTTAACAGTTTACTTTTTTTTAAACTTCAATAAAAATATTGTATGCAAAACCTAAGGAATCTCAGTAACTTAGCTACCTTACTTATGTGTATATAGAACTCGGCTGCGCCTCGTGCTACAAATTTCACACACGTAAGGTAACAACTTTTGTTTCCTTACTTGTTACATAAATAGTTATAACATAAGGTAACATAAGAAAAAGAAGATTGTGAAAAAACACCAACATCAACGAAATATCTTTCGTTTTTAGTCCCTGCATGATTTTAAGCAATTGAAAAAATTATTAGCTTCTTACCCTTGTCTTCCTCAAGCAAGCACAAAAAATTAGTAAACATTCATTAGATAAGCAATTTAACAACAAAATTAAACAAACTCACCTTAAGTAAGCAAATACAGTATGATTTGCTAAAACATTCATATAGGTGTCTCCGTACATGACAGATGGTGCTTCCCGAATTTTCAGTAATTCAGACTTGATTTCTGTATCGGGCTTCACAATTACACTACCAGGAAGCAACATAACAACGATGTTCATCACATCAGCAGGCAGGGCTGTCGATTTTTCATCATACTGCAAAAACACATCAACAAACTTTTATAATACTAATAATACTAGCATACATACATACTGCCCAACTATAGAGAAAGGTATTATATACAAATAATCAAAATGGCAGATAATACGCATTTATTTTAAACGTTTATGGCAATGACTGTTAAAACTACCCTCTTTTAAAATTATATGTATCTTGTGTACAATTTAATTTAAAAGTAATTAGAATATTTAAAATTAAACAATTGATTACTTTTGATTGATTATGTTTAATGCATATATTGCCTTTTTAAGTAAAGTTTCTAAAAAAATATACTTTCGAAAAGCAGTAATTGTGAATTACTGTTGTTTTATCATTTATTCCGAAATTACTGATTCAGAATCATTTGTGACAAACTGCTGGTTTAAATTTATTTAAAAATTTCATTTTTCAGGAATGAACCAAAAATGGTAATTCATTACTCACGAACGAGAGTGTAAGTAATCATTCGAGTGAATAAGTACAACCTTAACTCGAGTAAAATACCATATTTTATCCACAACAATTATACCTAATAGTTCATTCATTTGATAAGATAAAATAACAGTTAAATATCTTTTATTTTTGCAATTAGAGTACGTTATCTACCAATTTTTAAATAATGCTCTAAACACAAAAAGTTCTATTGGTCAAAAACACTATACAAGAAGTTTTATTAGTCAAAGAGCCAGTCAAATAATTATAAAAAAAATGTTATAATGAATGTATAATTCAATATTCGTGGTTCGTGGATAAAATGTATATTAAAAATAAACGTACCTGCCACAATGGCCACCTGTCTCCAAGAATTTGATTGAATGTATAATTTAATTCTTTATGAATTAGAGTTGCGTTGTTTAATTTTTCCGGAGTGAAGAATAATTTGGAATGACGTGGTAAATCAAATGATAATGTATTGTTTACTACATACGAATCCAATGAATTTAAATCTTCAGCTATCATAAGTGGTCCTAAAATACAATATTATAATTAAAATAAAAATTTGCTTATTATAATAATCATTCTTACCATTATTATCTTTGTATTCTCTAACTACATTTTTCCACTGTTTGAGAATAGCTCCTAATCCTTCAACATTAACAGTGGTTCCTCGATGTTTAAAGAAGTCATAATCATCATGAGTTGGTCCAGGTATGTTGCTTATAGGCTCATCAGATTTTTTTTCATGAACTAAAAGCATTGGAGCATTTTTTATACGAATTCCATGCGCACCAGCATCAATCCATTGACGGATAACGTTCGAAAATTCGTCAACTACTTCTTGTTTTCGGAAGTTCAAATGAGGAACACGGTTCTGATTTGGAGCATAGTAAAATTCAACTCGAGAGGTTGAATATTCCCAAGCTGATCCACCGTTGGGTGACAACTAAAAGCAATATTTATCTTCAAAATGTCGATTAAAAGGTTAACAAAGCTAATATATGCGGGTGGGATAGTTGGTGTGCGATTGTATGGACGTCAGGTGAGTAGATGGTTTGTTGCGTGTGCGAATGATTTCGAGTGGGAAGAATAGGAGAGTTTGCATGAATAGAATAATGAATGTGGACGAGACAAAATAAGTGTGTCAGGATAGAAATGTTTGGCGAATATTGATTGCTGGTTAACAATGTTTATGAATATTTAGGGGAAAAGCATGATTTGATGTATGTAATTGCAATATGTAAGGTGTAACTTTTACGAACATATTTTGATTCAGCATTAGTTCTATTACCCAGTCAAAAATTTGCTAAATTCTTATATTTTATGGTTTTAGCATAATGTTTATGCAAATTCGCGGAAGTATTAGTTATTTTAAGGCAAATGCAAAAGTTACACCTTACAGAAACAGTCCAAAAATGATCAAATATATACCCAGTTATTTGGTGGTTCCGGGGCCCCTGTTTCGTTATTTTTGTTAAAATCAGTCCAAATATAGTAATCAGTATAATTTCCTTCCCTTCCTTCTTTTTCTGATTTTTCAAACCACAGTGTAGAAGCAGCTGGTGATAATTCAACAATAACGTTTAAGTCAAATTCTTTTGCACGTTGCATAAAGTCGATTAGTGCAGTTGAATCGTTCGCTGGCTTGTAACTATCATCAACCTTTGATACAATCACTGCCTTAATTTTGTTATTTTTCAGTTGCTGCAATTCGCTCTTTTGAATATCTAACGAAACTTCTGCCAGTGGCCCTTCTTCATACCTAATAAGACAATTATTTAAAACAAAATAATCTTGAATTGAATAAAATAGTTTACCAAGTACGAGGTGCAGGAGGTTCACATTTAGGTGCTGCAACAATGATTGCAATTGCACCAAGCAACATTGCTAGCCATAAAAGCCAGAAAGTAATGAATAAAAACCAACGTAACCGAACCCAAAAAGGATCATTTGCATACTTCATTAATTCTTCTTTACTCATGCCAACAAACCCAGTTTTGATATCACCTGTAAAATAGTATATTATTCGATAAGATTTTAACGACGGTCATTATTCACGAGAAAGAAAGTATATTACACGAGCTGATACCGAGTGTCGTAATAATTAAACTCAAGTAGAATATTATACTTTATCCACGACTACACTAAATAATTCATTCATTTTATAAGTTCAAGTTGACTGGCAGCTACCAAAAAACTTTTATCTACGACCATTGAATAATTCATTCATCCAGTAGATAAGTTTAGTAAGATAAACCCTCCATAAAACACGCTATTGTATTATGTATTCATAATTCAACACTATTGCATTATGAGTCCATTATTTAACACAATTGGCATCTATCTTCACACCAAAATGTGAAGTTATATTAATATTTTAATAAATAAAAATTTGTAAAGAAATGTTTTATTTAAAAAGTTGTACATAAAACGTCGTATTTGACTCGCACATAATGGCTATAATTCTCTCGGGTTATTATACACTCGCTTTCAGCTCATGATACACTTTCATCCTCATGCATTATAGCCTACATTATGTGCTCGTTAAATAATATACTATTATTTTTGAAATTTGTGTACGTTACGAAGCAACGGACTATGCTTTAATACAAGAAGTTCTATTGGCCAAAGCCGTAATACAAGATGTATTATTGGTTAGAGTTGAACAATTATTTTCTAAAAAGTCACTAGTGAATAATGGGGCAAATTATTCATTGCAAACAATTGTACAATATATTATCCGTTGTGGATAAAGATTCAAATGTTATACGTAATACCTAGTAAGGTTAGGCAATATAAAAAAGTTTATTCATACCGATGTCTAACTTGGCTTCACCATTTTGTTTCTCATTGGTAGATATGAACTTAACATCGCCAATATCTACTTTCAGATCAGCATTCTTTTCATCTTTTGGTAACATTTGTTCATCTGCTCCATCCATTTCGTTGTTACTTTTCAGCGATTTTGTTAAGCTTTTCGGCCTCTCTTTAAAGGTATCTACACAAAACAAAAATTATTAATTTGTACTCAGAAACGTCTTACTACATCATACCTTCTGATTCTGGGATTTGCTTATATGAAGCTGGTGGTGGATCTGTAGTCGTACGACCGGATATTTCAAGTTTGTTGCTTTCCATTGTAAAGAAAAGCAATTGTACTATTCTTATTCAACCTTAATCGAATCACTTAAGGCCAAATTACTTAAATTCTCATCAGTAACTAACTATGCACAGCTGTAGACGGAACCGCCCAAAGAACAATATCATATGAACCATGAACATAAGCAACTGGTAAGGAGAAGGAGGAAAGTGGCCCTGACGGGCGAAATGTGCGCGCTGCGCGTACTGTAACCAAATTTGTATGTTACGTCAGAAATTTACCAACGCATGCGTAACTTGAGGCAGAAAAGTCAATATTTCTCTGCAAATTTCTTCTTTTTATAAAGCCCTGCTCACACATGGATTCTTTAATGTTTCTGAATTTTGGAAAAAAAGGAAACTAACAATGAACTAGAAATTCTTTTTTCCTAGACTCATTGGCGCGGATAAGAATAAAACGTTAATCAGCGCTGACCGTTAATTTGTGAAGAAATACACAAATGCACGTAAAATAGAATAAAACGCTGAACAGCGCTAATCAGCGTTTTATTCTTTTTTCAGCGCTGACCGCTAAACTGCGAAGAAATGCATTGATGGACGTTAAAACCCACTTATCTACATTAAACTAAACTAAATAAAGAAACCGAATGTCCTGTTCACACACACGCAATAGTAAAAAACACTGTGTGTTGCTTGTGGAATAGAGGCGCCGCTATTTTATGGCTCGTACGTAAGTAAATAAAAAATCAATTTTGAGGTCACAAACATTCCACAAGTTCGTCATTTTGCTTTTGTTGCTTGTGTGTGTCTTCTATGCGTCCTGAACAGGGCTTAACACCTTTTGGTAAACCTAATAGCTAATGCTAATACCCTTCTTGAGTTCCACCCACATACTCGATTTTGATAAAAACTAATTTAATTGAACTAAAAAGACACCTTTTTACTCTTCTTTTATTTGTTTTTAGTTGATTAATAAATTTTCTTCTCGTATGTGCTAATTGCATTCATTCACTTTTTTGTAGAAAGTTCGATTTGGTATTAGGTACAAAAAATATCTGTCACCCAATTACTAGCCATTTTATGTTTAATTATGTTGTACAATATGTTAATATAAAAATATTACAATACCTGCTGCAGAAGATCACTTCAATTAATATCTGTAAAAATGCAATTACAAATCATAACAGATACAGAAAATAAAATAAATACATTAATTTGTAATATACAATTTAAAATAAATAAAAAACATTTTATTTATTTAAACCTATATTCTAATAAAAATAATAAAGGAAACTATTCCAAAAGAGATTTATTCTACATTCTAATGTACTTTATAAATACTAAGATACAAGTTAAAATTTTTAGTAATTGTTTATTTTTTATTCATGGATGAAAGAAACTCTCTCAACACAATGCCGTAACACATATTACAAATTTCATGATGAATTAACTATCCAATCATAACTTTGTCTTATGACAAAATTATCCTGTATAAATTGAAACACGCAACATGCGTAAGCTTGGTGATTATACTGTGACATGAAACGGAAACACTTAGCTATAGAGGTCATCCTCGCCATCGTCCTGCAAGAAACAAATCATACATTAGAAAATTGATCTGCATCTTTAATCACTTTGAAACAAAAAAAAACTTCTCAAAAATTATCAAAATAGAGGCAAACATAAGAAATACGAAAACGTTTCCATGGACATTAATTCCTTTTTTACACGGACGGGAGTAAACGTCAACTTTTTCTTATTAAAAATCATGATAGAAGTGATTCATTTAGTCCCTAGGGAAATAATCACTCCCTAGGGAGTTTATATTATTATTATTTATTTGTTTCTGTGGGTTGCTATGTATGATTTACGTTACCAACAACAAATAACATACTTGATAATTTATTACTATATTTTTAAAGTAAATTAATTTGGTCCGTGTAAAAAATAGTATATACCCTTCGACCATAGATTCCTTAGACCCTGCACGCAGTCATTTGTTGTGAAGCCGACACTTCTGTCAGTTAGCCCACAATTGACCTATCCTGTCAGAAGGAGTGAGTGCGATAGATACAAAGTAACATTGTGTTGAGTGAGACGCAAGCTGGTGCGCAGTACGCTGTGCGCATGCTTGTGGCAAAAGGAAGTGACGTCAATTGACAAATCCTGGTGATGCGCGAGTATTTTGACAGATTTGGACAAATGTCAAAATTTAATTTCAATTTTTTACACGATTTTATTAATTTATTTCATGCCTGTTGCAAACTAAATTTTTTAAATTGCGCAATGTCATTAAATTGAATTAAACTTTTCCCTTACATTTACAAAATTTTAAATAAGAAATGTCAAACTCGTGTCAAACTTCAACTAACCGCACTTTCTATTGGCATAGCGTACTGCGCAGCAGTTTTGTCGTCTCACTCTATACATGTTACTTTGTATCGTACTCACTTCCTGTAACCGGAAGCCCATTGCCCAAGCATGCGCGCGCAACCGAAGTTCAACAGGATAGGTCTATTGGTGTAATGCGGGTTGCATTTTCACCAAAGTTGATGTAATGCGGGTTGCATTTTTGATTTGACAAGTGACAGTTCGTGATTCACATTATTGTTAGTATTCAATAAAATACAATCAAAATACACAAGATAACTTCTAAATATACAAAATTGTGACAGATGACAGCAAGAATGAAAGAATCCAAGAATTAGCAATAAATGTCACTTAAAAAGTGTAAAGTATGCAACTTGCACTGCAGCATCTTTGGGATCTCTATCTCACTTCACACAGCCTCTCTGTCATTAGTGCTGGCTTCAAAATCCACTGTACATTTAAATAGGCGTTACGTGTCTAGAACATATATGGTCTAAGTATATACCCCTCAGGAGAGACTGCAATTTTTCCCTCGTTGCTTTGTATCCCTCGGGCTACGCTTCGCTTCGCCCTCTGTCTACAAATTGCACCTCATGAAAAAAACATGCATTTCTCTCCCTCGATGTATAATATACTATTATCTACGATAGTGTGTAAAATTGACAATTAGTTGTCAGTTTTTAGTTTGTAAAACAATTGTTTAATAGCAAGATTTCATTAGTCACGGGTTGCGCAGCAACGAGTGGTTAAAGTTTTAAAACACGCAAAAACATCCGCACAACAATCGGTAACTAACGTGAAAATTTTTTTGTCAAAGCAAACTTGTTTTGATCCTATTTCAAATTTAAAAGGATTTTTTTTATATTTTTCGAGTTTTTTAAATTCTATCGTAGATAAAATCTTATACGATACACATACGTAAAGCATATTTAGTCACTCACGGGTCTTAAAACACTCGCTGCGCTCGTGTTTCAATTCGAACCCGTTCGTGACTAAATATTTGCTTTATTTCATCCTGTGTCAAATTCAAATACTTTACGTCAACAGTTTGAGTCCGGGAAAACGCAAATAACGGCCTTTGTCCGGTAAAGTGTTGGTATAGAAATTAATAAACGCAATAACAATTAAACAATCGCCAAATTGCAGTTGTTAATTATGTTTCGAAAATGTTACTAGATTTGGAGCATTAGGTAAATTATTTTGAAATTAATATTACTGTTTCTTTAAAACGGAATTTGACACAGGATGAAATAAAATACATAACGACATTCGTCCGTGAATTCTTTTAACAATACTCGTTTCGAGTTTCAAGACTCGGCTCCTTCGTCGCCTCGTCTTCAAACGTCTCACTCGTACTGTTAAATATGAATTCCCGGACTTGTAACGTTAATTACTATTACGTACTTGTATCGTAAATAACTATTTCCTCCCACCTACATGCGTTCGAAAACAGAAGATTAAAACACGTGATACAGACACTTTGACACACAGGGTACATCGAGTACTTTATAAAATGAATTTTTCAAATTATGACGCAGATGTAATAAAAATAACGTATAACACACGTGTAATGCTAGCGACGTTAAAACACGTCGTACGTGATTAAAAAAATTAATCATGTATCATAATTCATAATATACTATTATTTCATACTTTTTTAACGAAAATTCATTATATTCAATAAATATTACCTATTATACCTATTATAAAAGATTAATATTTACTTAATGCCCGACTTGTTTATTATTATTATCATAATAACCCTGTTTCCAGGTTAACTACACAATAAATAATACCCCAGGACATTATTTTTCAAAATATCGCTCAAAGGCATTATTTGTTATGTAATTATCCTGGAAACATGACCATAACAATTAATAATCTGTAAAAATCACGATGACAGAACAAAAATCGATAAAAACTTGAATAAAATAAACTATTCGGACATTAAACGTTGAAGACACCATGGAAGTTAAACAGGCAATAATGCCTACGATGAACGTACACGCCTCCGGCCAGAGACCATTGGAAAATACACTGAAAATCTCAGGCATTATTATCCTTCTAACATCCTTGATTACTTAATTACTATAAAAGACATGGAATTTACAGCTCTATATTTCATTGTATTAAGACGATCCTATACCGCGCCAGAAAACAGCCAAAAACATGGATTTCACTCTACAGCGTTCAGTGTTTTGTTAAATATAATAATCTAAAGATATTGTTGAAGATAAAAGAACAATCTACAACTGGTCGATGCAGAATTTTAAAATTTTTGTTTTACATTCGAAATATGTCAATTTAAATTTTTACAATTTTTGTTATTTTTTTAACACAAATATCTTCTATTTTAAAACTAATTTCAAAAATTCGATCGGTTATTTCGCAGTTCCAAGCTTTGTTGACAACATATTAAAATTTGAAGCTAATTCACTTATAAATAAAAGCTGTACAGCGTACAGCGGCGCACGAAACCCATATTTTTACAAATATTGCAGTTTTATTACAAATATGGGTGCCAAAATTATTTTTCCTCTCAAACATAAATTATTTATTATTTTTATGTTTAAAGCCCTGTTCGCACGGCGATCTTTGGAGATTCTAACGGAGAGTCAAAATCCTAGCAAAGAAGAAGTTTTTTTCTTTCTAGTGAGAATTATTTGTTAAATTGCGGTGTCGCTAAATTGAATCTTCAATGAGTCTTGGAAAAGAAGAATTTATAATTTATTGATTGCTTAAAAACCACGTAATTATCACTAGAAGGAAAAAAACTTCTTCTTTGCCAGGATTTTGACTCTCAGTAGAATCTCCAAAGATCGCCGTGCGAACAGGGCTTAACAAAACAATGAACGCTATAGAATAGCGTGCGATATCAATGTTTTTAACTGTTTTCTGCCATGGGTAGAGGGTCACCTTAATAGTTTAAAAATACGTTCGAGAATAGTTAGATCGTTGGTTTAAATAAAATTACTGATTTACCTATATTTTAAAATGAATCTACCTGACTGAAAATATATTAAATATTAGTATCTTTCTCACCTGGAAGTTGCCCTGATCGCCGACAGTGGAGCCAGGAGCCCCAGCCGAAGCGCCCGCTTGATTAGGGAAGCGGAAGTTAGTTCCGAACCCTCTAGACTGTTGTAACGTCTGTGCGAACATTTCGTATTTGCGGATATCGTTGTCAGAGACAGAACGACGGGCAAAGCGCATCGCCTCTTCGAAATGTGCTCTGGTAATTTCCGGTACTGGGTCATCCTCATCCATCTGGAGCAGAAAAGAAAGTATCAATTGATTTCAATTCAATGTATTTGCGAATTATTTTTGTCAAAGAAAATACAAGTAAAACAAAAGAACATCAACATATTGCATGTTATTTTTAACACTTTTCTGAACTATTTGATAGTTATTCGATATACAGGTTGGTGGAGGTGAAATGCGAACATAGGGAAATATATGACAATGGAGTTATCATGCTAGGCATCTTGATATACTTGGAATAAGTACTGTCAATGTCAAAGTAGCTGACATATTATTGAAATTTTTATTTTCGTTAAAATATTTTCTTTGCATAATAATGTATATGTACGAGCAGAACGAGAAATTTTACATGCACTTTTAGATTTTATTATTATTTCTTTTATTGATTACTCTTTTTGCCACACAAATTCACATTACTTCGTTTTGTGACATTACTACAAAATATATCAAGATACCTGGCATGAAAGTTCGATTGTCATGTATGTTCCCTATGTTCGCATTTCACCTCCAGCAACCTATAATGAAAAACATTTAACTGTCGGTATAATTTTTGATTTAATACGAATTATAGTATATTGTGTTATTAGGATTAAAAGTGATACTTTGTTTGATGAGCAATTAATTTACATCTGCGAGGCGAAGCGTAGCGAAGCCGAGCGGATGCAAAAATTGCGAATCAAACAAAGACACTTTTAATCCAAATAACACATACTATTTTTTCTTCAACCAAGAAAATTACTTTTTAAATTATTGAAATATTTTGTTGAAATATGATTGAAACTAAGAAGGTAGCTTTGCTTTAACTTTTGTTTTGTTTACAAATTTTATTGTTCTGTCAAACTAAAATAAATCAAGAGTTTTTCTGGAATTATGCTCCTGATAATACATACCTGATGATTAAAGTAAGTGTTTAAATATGAGGAATGAGAATATAACTATCTAAATATTATTAATTTTTATAGATTGTTGTAATTCTGGAAATTTCGGGTGAATGCCGTTGCGATGAATTGGTACGTTTAAAGATTGATGTTATTGAAGACGTCAAATCAGCTTTACTGGTAAACATACATGGTAGACAGCTAAAAAAATATTACGGTTCGATGAACCTAGCACTAGTAAAAGTATAATATCCTCCATTCGTGATGATAATACCAGTAGAAAAAAGGAAGAAGTGCTTGATAATCAAGCTCAAGAAATATTACGCTCCCAAGATTCTAGTAGAAATACAGAATCTACTTTTAAGCTTAGGATTAAAAGTACTTTTAAGCCTAGGATTAAAAGTGTTACCTAGCAACAGTTACATTTTTTTATTAATAACAAAAACGTCAACTTTTAATACTAAAAACAGTATTAAAAGAACCAACTTTTAAGACGGTTGAAGAAAAAGTATATTATTTTTAATAAGGTACTAAAATGAATCCTGACGGTGAAGTTTATTTCATAAGCTTAAGGTGAGGGATTAAAGATACTTTAGTCTTGTGGTATATACGCTATTTTTTGCACTTCACTCTCAAATACGAATGCATAATAACAGTTTAATCGACACATTTTGTAATTTTGACAATGCCTTTGTATATTTTACCACACATACTTGTAACAAATAATAGCACGTATTTACTTGACAAATAATTCAATTCCTTGACAACGAGAATAAGCATTATTCCCTTGAGATCAAAGCCGTCCCTAAAAATAAATACTGAAGAAAAACTCCCGGAAATGTAAAAAAATTTCTTAATTTGATGAGAATTAATTTACCATATAATATAGGTACATCCTGATAAATAAATAATATTATTAAAAAGCCTATTTGCAAAGTTACGATATCATTAGTTAAATATGACCAATTATTAACTCAAGAATTTCAACAAATAATATTTAAGTTATTCTGTTTCTAAACAGACAGAACGGCAAATTAGGTATTTAAAAAATATATTTGATTGTCTGTAGTATGACAAACTAGGTGAAAATCCAGTTAGAATTTTACATAATCAAATTAAATTATTTTCCAATATAAATCGTAGGTATCCAAAATTTAATATTAATATTAACTGACAATGATCTGTGAGGATGTCATACTCAAGTTGCATAAAAGGCATGGAAGATTTATTTTTTATAAATTTAGGATTGTAATTCTGACAACTTAGATTCGAATCCAATCAGGATCGATGCATTCAGGTACACACATTCCAATTTAATTACATACTCTATTAACCATGAATACCTGTGAGAAGACGGCTGGTAACCGCACACACGGTAAATTACATCTATACCGATGTTTCACAATGTGATACTGCCACACCCAAGTTGGGTAAAAGGCGTTACAGATATAGATAGATAAAAACTATTGATGTAAGACAGTGATAAGGGTGAGAAGTTATTTAATTTTCTTTTTTCTTCTGATTATTAAATGCGTATCAACTTTAAAACGAAATAAATATACGGGATTCCCCTGTTTCCCCTTATCTTTTTCTGATAAAATATTGTTGACTGCGTTTATGTTTAGAAAACAAAATACTATTGTTGTACTGAAATAAAAGAACTTTGCTACTTACTTCCATGGCGAGGTTTTGATTTGTAGCCCGCTCCCGTTCCCTCCTGATTTCCGATTCGATACTCTGTCGGATAGCTAATTTGCAAGCGCGTTGGCAAACTTCAGTTAAGTCAGCTCCTGAGAAGCCATGTGTAACCTTGGCGATGTAAATGAGATCTACATCTTTAGCTACAGGCGATTTACGCAAGTTGGCTCTGAAGATGGCTTCGCGGGACTTCTCGTCTGGCAGCGGAATGTAGATCAGCTGATCCAAACGGCCTGGACGTAAGATTGCTGGATCGATGATATCTAGAGAGAGAAGATGAATTTTCAGTTAAGACATTCTAAAAATTATGATGAAAGTAAACAAGTGTATATTAGAGTCTGATATTTAGGAAAGTTTCGAATTTAAGGCGCACTTCCCAAGAATCGACAGAAAACCCAGAATTTACTCCCAATTACAGAATAGTAAATGTTCCAAACATTTTGATCGATTCATCTTGGTGCAGTCATAATTTCAATCCATGCGACGACCTTTGAAATTCAATGTGGCAACGAAGAGATTCTTTCTGCGACCAGGACTACATTTTAAGACGATCCAAATGGTCAGCTTGACTGTCAGAGTGCGATTTAATTGTAAGGAGTTTTTACAATTGAATGACAATCACACACTGCCGACCGGAAGACTCGAACCACAGAACTCCAGGTTCATATGTCATCACATGCAGATAGTTGAGCGCTGTAACTAAACACCCGCAGCTACTGCCTCAACAAATGAGATTCCCAAAAGGGCGAGCTTTTTCCCTTGAATTAAGGTTGAATTTTAAATAATTTTTAACATAAGATCTAGGCATTTTTGGTACATGCTATGAAACATTTTCCATATGAAAATTTTTCACTTAGCATGGTTTATATTATTGCTTTTACGGCAGCTGAATACGATGGAATGGTCAAAAATAACATGCTACTTTCTTGTAGGACATATTTATTTTACCATTCCATAGTGTTTGACAACTTCAAAAGCTATAGATCATGCTAAGTGAAAAATGTTTCACAAAGACTATATTTTAAAAAGTTGCGCAATTTTAGCGTTCTTGAAAGTCATTTAACACAAGTGAGTCAGATGTTATTTTGACAATTCCCTAGTGTTCAATGACCCCAAAAGTTATAACAGTAAAGAATTTTCACAACTATGTACCAAAAATTTTCCAAAAGCTATTTTAAACGCCATTTAAAATTCAACCGCTTGGTGAAACAGTACAAAGCTCCTTCTTTTGGAGAACTTTTGTAGTGTCTATCGACACGCCATAAATTTTAAAACTTTTCAAAAAACCCTACACCCTTATGCCCATGTCACACCTGTAATACACTGTATCATGTATGATCAAACCTGTGTATGACGAAAAATAGAAACGCTGCTATTTCCGTCATAAACGTCATACCGAATCAGACGAAACTGTTTGTCACTCCAAATTATTTATATAAGTTTTCATATTATTTATATCATACAAGTGTTACATCCAGGCGAGGGATTTTCATCACACACGGCAATTTTCATCATACATAATACAAGTATTACAGGTGTGACATGGGCATTATGTGTTTGTCGCCATAATTATTTCTTACCTGGTCTGTTGGTGGCTCCAATGATGAATACATTTTTCTTGGCACCCATGCCGTCCATTTCCGTGAGAATTTGATTGATAACTCTGTCCGCGGCGCCACCAGCGTCGCCTACATTACCACCACGAGCCTTGGCGATTGAGTCCAACTCGTCAAAGAACAAGACGCAAGGTGAAGCAGAACGAGCCTAAAAAATAAAACAATTCAAATTTTTATTCAACAAAAAATGTAAAATAATATATACTAAATAAGTTTATGTTTAAACAAGACATTATTTAATTAGTAGTAAAATAAACAACTAGAAAGTAATTTCATGTTTAGGTATCTGTTTAGTGTCAAAGAAGAAATGTATTCGAAAAAATCAATAGTTCGTTGAACCATGAATCAAATTAGATACAAGTTAGAAACGCGTTCCTCACAAAATAACTAATAAAAAGAGAAAAATTATGATTAAATTACCTTGTCGAAGATGTCACGAACGTTAGCTTCACTCTCACCAAACCACATAGTGAGCAACTCTGGTCCCTTGACGGAAATGAAGTTAGCTTGACATTCATTTGCTATCGCCTTTGCCAAGAGAGTTTTACCGCAACCTGGTGGGCCATAGAACAACACTCCTCTAGATGGCTGCATGCCAAACTTGAGGAACTTATCTGGATGCTCCACTGGGTATTGCACCAGCTCTTGGAGTTCCTTTTTGACGTTTTGCAAGCCTCCGATGTCTTCCCAAGTGATGTTGGGCACTTCCACAACAGTTTCCCTCAAAGCGGAAGGACTAGACTTCGTCATGGCGTAACGGAAGTTCTCCATTGTTACAGCCAGGGAAGACAATACTTCAGCATCGATCTGATCGTCTTCGAGATCAATGAGGTCCATTTTTTCTCTGATTTGTTGTAAAGCGGCTTCAGAGCACAGTGACGCTAAATCAGCGCCAACGTGGCCGTGAGTCTCAGCAGCGATTTGCTCCAAGTCGACGTCATCAGCCAATTTCATGTTCTTTGTGTGAATTCTCAACACTTCCAAACGACCTGTGGCGTCTGGAATTCCGATATCGATTTCTCTGTCGAATCTACCAAATCGACGAAGAGCTGGATCGATAGAGTTTGGCCGATTGGTTGCAGCCATGACGATAACATGACTGGATTTCTTCATACCATCCATAAGTGTCAGCAGCTGTGAAACAATACGCCGCTCGACTTCACCGTGAGTTTTTTCTCTCTTTGGAGCGATAGCATCGAGTTCGTCAATGAAAATAATAGCGGGTGAGTTCTTATCAGCTTCTTCAAAAGCTTTTCGTAAATTGCTTTCCGATTCACCAGCAAGTTTACTCATAATTTCCGGTCCATTAATAAGAAAGAAGAATGCACCGGTTTCGTTAGCAACAGCGCGAGCGATTAAAGTTTTACCGGTTCCAGGAGGGCCATAAAGTAAAATACCTCGAGGTGGTTTTACACCGATTGCCTTGAAGAGAGATGGGTGGCGTAAAGGTAACTCAACCATCTCTTTAATTTGAGCTAACTGTTTCCGACAACCTCCGATATCGTCATAGCCTACAGCATTTAATGCTTCTTCCTCTTCCTCTCGTTTGATGGGATCACCTTCGCAGTGAATAACTGTGTCAGGAGCCACAATACAGTACGGTGCTGGATCTGTCTCCACCACTTTAAATTCAATAGCGCGCATACCGCCTCGGACAACAAACACGTCATCTTTGTGGATAGGACGGTACGCTTCTAAGAAGTACGGTTTTAGGTACACTTCGAATAAATTTCTAAACACACAAAAAAAAATTAACAAATGCACAAACTTTCCATAATCTAAACATAAAATTTCAATTAAAGATAAATTTCAGAGAAATATTATGCAAATGAAATAAAAAGTACCGAAGATATTTGTAAACATATTATTGGTCGTAAAAAAGTGGAGGGGATAATAATTATTAAAATAATTTCTTACCCTGTTAGGCCCTCAACGGTGTCGTCGATGGGCAAAACATGAATTCGCTTGCCATATTTGACATCAGGACACGGTTGAACCGAGACCACATCAGAAAGACGAACCCGTAAATTGTTACGAACAATACGATTCATCCGTATTTTTTCATCAGGACATGAGTCGTCCGATAGAACAATACACACTGTCTCTTTCCGCCGTTTGCCTTTTAAAAGCACTGTATCACCTCTGAATAACTGCAACTCATCCATTTTGGCTTGAGACAATGAAACCACGGAGTTATCATCGTTCACGGCTTCTTCAACCAAAAGCCTATTAGGCCTATCCTTGCGACGGAGGATTGCAGTCGCCAGATCGTCCGGACTAGCAACACAAGTAGACATGATTAAATGTCAAGTAACCACGAAACTTTACAACATTCTAGAATGCATCACTAATGACCAAATCCGAAATTATTTAATTAAAACAAATATTAATTAACGTACAAGGGAAATACTTTAAATTAGAAGCAAAATACACGTTCCATGTCAATCTTAAATTGCAAAAATCGCTTATAAATTGTTTTTTCATTTTATGCCGACATGATGACAAAGTGAAAATAAGCAGTTTAACAATTACTTGGCAACCGGTATTTCACAGTCATTTTTCTTTAAAGTTTTAGCTGGTTTTATTTGTTGACATACCTTTTTCCTTCTGCCATTATTACTTTGAATTAATTGAAATATAAATTAAGGATTTTTCTTGTAAAAATAACACTCGTACTAAAAGCAACGGTTTACACAAAGCTACAAAACTGCAATAATGACCGATGATCGTGACGTTGCCATATAAATATCAATCGGTATGTTCTGGAACTTCTAATATCGACTGAGCACTCAGCACTATTAGTTCTCTTTTCTTAAAAATTGTTAGAGATGGCCCTGCAGTCGTAAGTAAATATTTCAAGCTTTTGAAGTTTGCCACAGGCCACAAACGCCACAAATGAAAAGGGCGAGTGCTTGACAGTTAGTTTGACAGTTCAATATTTTCCTCATCATGGCTGGTATAAAAGGTATAAAAATAAATTTTATTCATTTATTTTCTTCCTTCTACCCTTTTTATAAAATTAGCACACATCAAATATTTGCAATATTATATAATGTAATAATATAACTTATTTTGTTTCATATTTGTTGGATTTAATCTCGGTAAATAACACAGCGTAAGTAAATAATGTAGTTATCTATTAATTAAGTTTTGGTAATTGTTGTTATATTTTTTAGCTTGGTGAGTTTAGCCTTTGCCGGGTCCATCGGTATGACATTTGTTATTTTAGCTTGTGCACTTCCACAGTACAAGTAAGGCCAGTGTATGAGAAACCACAAACAAAGGTTTAATATTTCATAATTTTTCAGATTATGGTGGCCATTTTTCGTGGTGTTATTCTATGCTTTGGCACCATTTCCAACGCTTATTGCTAGACGATACAACGAACATGCGACAGGAAGCAATGCATGTTTAGAAAACGCAATTTTTATAACAATGGGACTTGTAGTGAGTTCTTTCGCGCTACCAGTTGTATTGGCACGAGTGGCGGTGATAATGTGGGGTGCTTGTTATCTCACATTGGCCGGTAATGTCATCGTTTATCTAACTCTTTTGGGATTCTTTATGACATTTGATCAAGACGATTCTGATTACAGTATGTGGTGATATAATTTTATGTAAAATCTCTTCGAAATTATTTTGTATACTCAGCCGTTCATATTTTAAAATATATTTACAGTAAGCCTTTGAAGGGTCTGTCAATAAGGGACTTCTAACCACTTATATCTATTATTTTCCATCCATTTGGGATCTTGGGACTAGTTTTTGTGGCTTTTAAATTATATATTGCTCCATCCCAAAATATTTAACTTTCACGAATTTGTTAATAATGTCTCGTGTTCACAACTGAGTTAAGGCCATAATTCATTTAATTGTATGTGTAAATATAATATTTAATAGTATTTGAGGTCAATCATATCTTGAAACAGTCTTTTAGTAGCAAAATATTGTTTGTATTAGCGTTTTATGTTATTTTTATAAACTAATTATATTTATATACGAAATAAATAGAATGAATAGACATTTATTTTCTCGTTCTTTGTACAAAAAACAATGAGCACATAAATTAGCAATAATATGAGTAACATTGAAGAATGACATGCTTCTATTATTAACTTTGGTGAAAATACACGCCAAATAAATAAATATTGCCGATGAACTATCATACAGAAACAGTACCAAACCATATTAAAAAGTCGGATAAAAATGAGAAAGTGTAACATTTTAACTTGTTCATTGAAGTTACATCTGGTAAATAATAAAAGTATCGACAAAACATGGAATGTATAAGTGTGACAAATAACTTGAAATGATGTTAAAAATAATGAATACTCTTTGAGACCAACATATCCGGGAGAAATATCAATACTGGATAAACTATTGTCAAAACCCTAAAAACAAAAACTATTCATATATTAATTTACAATTAAATGTACAAATATTGTTACCTGACAATGAAATAATGCGTAAGCTAACCAAAGATGAAGAAATAATAAATTATTTTTGTAATAAACCAATTTTCAGCATAAATAACTATCAGGCCAACTACTTTCTTCTGAATACGTGCAAGCAATTTTATACCTAAGGCGAGACTAAGATGCCTGTAAGTTAGGACCATTTGCCTTTGCTATTTATTCTGTCATATGTGGTTTTCGCCTATTGTTGCCTCTAATGATGGGATTATAAATGAAAATGAACCGAAATATAAATCATGCACCAACATGTGAACCACTAGGTGTTCTTTATATAAAGTTTCAAACGAATCGCGTGTAACTCTACATAGCCAATCAGAAAGGTTTTGTGAAATTTCATTACAGTAAGTACCCCTCTGAAGAAGGCTACGTGGTTCACATGTTGGCGCATGATGTACTTCGTGCCTTTTAGCTAGAATATAAAGTTTCGAGCAAATCGTTCTACTCTTTACACCCGGTCAGCAACGTTTCTTAGCAACGATTCGTTTCAATTCAAGTTCCTGCATAAAATACCGTTAATTTACCTCAGTAAAATCAGTAACAAAGAAGGAAGTAGTTCCCTCACTTCGTAAAAATATATCAGAGAATAATTTCAACCAAGTAAAAATAATTTTCTTTCCTTTTGCTTTCGCTGTGTAAATCTATAAATTGTGGTACACTTCCTGTTGTCATAGCCTGAAAGTAATCATAGTAAAAACTGCATTTTTTTGTATTTCATATCATACTTTAATTCGAGCCATTGTAACTGTAGGCGATTCAGCTCTTGCAGAAAGTAAACAAGATTCTGATGTTTCAATTTGAGAATATGTATCTCTTCAAAATAAACGAAAAGTCAATAAGAATTAGAACATAAATTTAGTAACTTACCATTCTAAAATATAAATCAACCTAATATCACGTTAAATCAAATTTAATAAGTTTGTAACCTCAAAAATGTTTTGTTATTTCATCTACTCGTTCCGTAGTTAAAGTGGATGATTTTATCATTAATAATTATCATAATCAAACATGATAGTAATTTCACTTTTATCTAGGAATATCTCGTTCATTATTTACCTCTTATTATTACATGAGAAATAACTGTTATTTAGGTTTTGCAGATGCAGTCAGTTTGTTTTTAAATAAAAAACATCATTATATATTCACTTATTTTAAACAATAACAAAAAATAATAATTTATTCTGAATACTCAAAAATGTAATAATTTTACTATTTTATTTGCAAAAAATACGCTGTGGAAAATATTACGTGCATAAAATTATTTTTGATTCTTTTTCTAGCAACAATTTTGAGTATTCAGTTAACTTACATAAATTTATATGTCAATTTTTGATTTATCAACTTTGATAATAACAAATACTTGAGCTAATTCATCATATTTATAAGTACGTTTTAGAAACGTATCTTGTAATCTAATTCCTGAAATGGATTGTAGCCCTGGATCTAAGGCAACTGCACACAGATTTAATTCTTGACTTGTTCCTGGAGCGAGCGGTATTAATTTTCTTCCAGAAACGCCACACCACGCTAAACTCGAAGTATTTTCCAAATTTAAAACTAATTCTACTGTACGTTCACTAAAAATAATTTCATATCAGAATATGTCTGCAAAAGTTACTATAATATTTACCAATTATTCATTAATCTACACTTAAAATTAAATTCTTTCTCCAGATAAACAAAATTAGGAAGTTCAATTATTGATAAACGAATGTCGTCATATGTTGGTCCCTGAAAAATATTATAGTTACATTGCGTTAAAAATTGATGTTATGTTATACCATTCTTTGTAGCTGACTAGTTTGCAATCTTCCTCTTTCGCCTAAATTCGATCGCCAAACTATATCAAGTTTTCCTATATTTGTAGCTCCACTTAATAACTTTAAATCAGCAGCTAAACTAGGCTGGGGTGTTAAACAATAAAGAAATTGACAACTTGCTTGAGGCTGAAGCAAAGTTGTTTGACCAAACACACTTTCGCCTGATCCACTTGTATTCAGCGAGGTCACTAACAATATATAATTCTTAAATTAGTAAAAATAAGTAAAGTAAGATGTATCAATATAAAAAATAACCATTAAATAAATGAGAAGCTTCCAAAGCAACTTTTTCCAAACAAATAGGACCAGCAGTAATATTTTGTACTTGTGCTTCTAAATAAATATCATCTGATTCGGCATTGTAAAACTTTGTCTTTACGTCTAAAGGTTTTAAGACTTGTATCTTAAAAAACTTTCGAAACGACATAGGAGCACCCGCCGGAGTGTGATAACTAACTTCACACACCAAACTAAAAATAAAGGAAGTGAATAAGTGCCCATTCAACATCAGAAAATAAAAATCAAGAATATTTATACACAGGAAAGTAATACAACACCAGAAAATGCAAATCTAGAAAATTTATAAGAAATAAGTTAACTGCATCAAAAGATTCATTCACAGGAAAATTCAAAGTTGAATTTTAGTTTCAACACAATATGCAAAAACAGGAAGATGCAAATCTAGAAAACTAGTTTTTAAAATAATTCCAGTCTCGGTTTTGACCGTTTTGACTGTATCATTTCTAGACTCTGCAGTCTGCACCTTCAATATCAACAATTAAATATTGGAGAGCTGAATTCAAATACGGTCGTAAGAGAATTTTGATGATGAGCGTCCAGGCCGTCAAAATGAAGTCGCCATGCCAGAAATGATCGATAAAATACAATGGCAAAAATTCATGAATTGCGCTACGAATTAGTTCCTCATCCACCCTAATCTCAAGATTTGCTCCCCTGCGACTATTAACTATGATTTATTTTCAAACTAGGTAGGCGGTGGTCATCGCTGAAACAGAGGCCTATTTTGAGGACTTCGTCAAATTATTGTTATTTGCAGGGCATAAAAAAATTGCAGAATCGTTGGACGAAATATATAAGCCTAAAAGGATATTTGTTGTGAAATAAATTTATTTTTGCCGAAAAAGTTGTGCTTTTTTGCCGATTACTTATTTGGAGGCCACCAAAAAATTTTAGAATCGTTGGACGAAGTGTATAAAAGGATACTATGTTGCGAAATAAATTTAGTTTTGCCGAAAAAGTTGTACTTTCTTGTTGATTACTGTTTAACCGCCCCTCGCATTTCATTACTTACAAATTTTCTAGATTTGTATCTTCTAGTGATACATTTTCCTGTGTATGAATATGATAGATTTTTATTTTCTGTTGTTGATGCCAGACCCGAATTGAAAATGTACTATGTACTAAATAAAGTTTTAAAACATACATGTGTGTTCCCAATTCTTTAACTTCATGATGTATTACGTTATTAACTGTGTCATCTGCTGCTAGTTGAGGTACAGGTGGATTCGTTGGAAGTGGTAATCTTTGTGAACTAGTTTGTAAGTCAACCTGAAAGTTTCCTGGTCATGTCTATGAAATATAACATTATTTGACATACCTTTACGCAGACATTACGTACGATGTCTTTCGTTTCGTTATGAACACAAATATAACTGGAAAATGTTTCACCTAAATAAATATTTACAGGGCTTTGTGGTAAAAGTAAAAACTGCCCGACTGATATCGTTTCTACGCCTGCCACTGCAGTTGCATCTTGTTGCAACGCTATATTTAATAAATTTGCAGGTAAATCTTTAGTATCACATGTTACTGGAAGTGGACTTGCTAGTGTAGGTCGAGTTAATCGCATTACTGGAAAAGTATATATGATTTTTAGTAAACTTTAATACTTTTGATATAAAATCTATTTAACCTTTTAATGCTACTAAATGTTCTTCTATTTCCATGTTGTATTATTTTCAACAAGAAATTGGAATACTCCGTAATGTAAAATTAATGAAATGATGATTATAATTCACAGTAAAACTAAAATTAATAAATATAAATGTCAATGTGACAGTTAGCAATTTTGACAAGTATACAATCAGTGATTCTCAAACATTTACCACCTTGATTTTAAGTTTCCAGGGCATCCAAAAATTTCATATTTTTACTTCCTTGTACGAAGTAAGGAAGTATTGTAATCGCGAAAAATTTCGGTTCTCAGATTTTGACGGAAATATCCGTTTTGACCTTTTCTGAATCCATTATGACTAGTTTCGACGTGACGTCTGTACGTACGTACGTACGGACGTATGTGTGTCGCATAACTCAAATACGGTTAGACGTAGAAAGTTGAAATTTTGTATTTAGGACTGTTATAGCATCTAGTTGTGCACCTCCTATTTTTGGTTTCAGTCTACAAACCGGAAGTAGTACTTTTTAAAAATATTTCGATAAATATTTAATTTTAGACAATTTTTTTTATTTTAAATGAAAGATTATGTGATTATTACCTACAATCGGTATTTTATAAATATTTTTGTATCTGCTATCATTTAAAAATAATTAAAGTATATATTTATAATTTATAGTATTTCGGTATCTTGTAGTCCATGATCGATTAACATTTGTTACTACGTAAAATTTAAATGATTATGACATGACAGTGACAATAGTAAAATATGCTTTATATCTTCTTCTGCAGTTTAAATAAAATGACTAAAATATATTTGTGAGTATACTAGTATAATAAGTTAAAAGAATTTTTAATATTATTTTACATTTTAGTTATTAAGAAAAGTATGAACACACAAGGCGTACAAGGAAGTCATGTGGTGTCCACGTCAGATTTTTACTTCCTTGTACGGAGTAAGGAAGTATTGTAATCGCGAAAAATTTCGGTTCTCAGATTTTGACGGAAATATCCGTTTTGACCTTTTCTGAATCCATTATGACTAGTTTCGTCGTGACGTCTGTACGTACGTGCGTACGTGCGTACGTGCGTACGTGCGTACGTACGTGCGTACGGACGTATGTGTGTCGCATAACTCAAATACGGTTAGACGTAGAAAGCTGAAATTTTGTATTTAGGAATGTTATAGCATCTAGTTGTGCACCTCCTATTTTTGGTTTCAATCTTCAAACCGGAAGTAGTAAATTTAAAAAAAAATTTGATAAATAATTAATTTTAGGCAATTTTTTTTATTTTAAATGAAAGATTATGTGATTATTATCTACAATCGGTATTTTATAAATTTTTCTGTATCTTCTATCATTTAATAATAATTAAAGTATATACTTATAATTTAATATTTCGGTATCTTGTAGTCCATGATCGATTAACATTTGTTACTACGTAAAATTTAAATGATTATGACATGACAGTTACAGTAGCAGTGACAATAGTAAAATATCGTTTATATCTTCTTCTGCAGTTTAAATAAAATGACTAAAATATATTTGTGAGTATACTAGTATAATAAGTTAAAAGAATTTTTTATATTATTCTACATTTTAGTTATTAAGAAAAGTATGAACAAACAAGGCGTACAAGGAAGTCATGTGGTGTCCACGTCAGATTTTTTTATATCCCAAACTGACAATGACAATTTTGTAATGTCTCGTATTCACAAGTGAGTTAAGGCCATAATTCATTTAATTGTATGTGTAAAAATAATATTTAATAGTACTTGAGGTCAATCATATCTTGAAACCGTCTTTTAGTAGCAAAATATTGTTTGTATTGTATTAGCGTTTTATGTTATTTTTATAAACTAATTATTATATTTATATACGAAATAAATAGAATGAATAGACATTTATTTTCTCGTTCTTTGTACAAAAAACAATGAGCACATAAATTAGCAATAAAATGAGTAACATTGAAGAATGGCATGCTTCTATTATTAACTTTGGGGAAAATACACTCCAAATAAATAAATGTTGCCGATGAACTATCATACAGAAACAGTACCAAACCATATTAAAAAGTCGGATAAAAATAAGAAAGTGTAACATTTTAACTTGTTCATTGAAGTTACATCTGGTAAATAATAAAAGTATCGACAAAACATGGAATGTATAAGTGTGACAAATAACTTGAAATGATGTTAAAAATAAAGAATACTCTTTGAGACCAACATATCCGGGAGAAATATCAATACTGGATAAACTATTGTCAAAACCCTAAAAACAAAAACTATTGATATATTAATTTACAATTAAATGTACAAATATTGTTACCTGACAATGAAATAATGCGTAAGCTAACCAAAGATGAAGAAATAATAAATTATTTTTGCAATAAACCAATTTGAATAAAATTTGACTAGCTCCAAAACAAATTGGAATTAATATTACGTTGTAAGGACGCATTAATAATGACATCCAAAGTATCCATACCACAGTTAAAGTCTTAAACAAATCTTTGTGCTTCACATAACTTAAAAAACCTATCATTAATATCAAAATCATAGCAATCCTTGCTTGAAATACTGTATGTGGATTGTATTGTAATGCATATCTATACCAAAGGATTAATAGCGTTATTAAAATCGATAAAGTATGTAATACTATATCGTTTTGAAGAATTATTTTGCAACATCTTGATATGCCAAATAATCCTGAAAATTAAAATAATATTATTTATTTTCAATAATAATAATTTTGTCTAATGGTCTTACCAATAAGGAATATAAACGATAACGGAACAGTATTTTCTGGTAACTGCAACCACTTCGAAAAATCTAGACTCGTATCTTGTAATCCAACATGGTTGAAATGTCTGCAAATTCTCAATCCAGCAAATAAAATAATCCATAAAGCTACATTTTTTTTCGATTTGAATTTTATTTCTTCGTATACTCCCAATATTGTAGCAGTTCCCCAAAAATAATACCAAATTTGATGTTCTTCCTCAACAAAACTTGAAGTAATTAACATAATTGCCCTCGAAAATGTTCCAAAAAAAAGAAAGAAAGAAAGTGGAGATGTTTTAAATTTTAAAATTAGTGTATACAAATTTGGAATTTTTATGAAAATGAAACATATAACAAACAAACAATAACAAAATGAAAAGTACGGAACAAATCCGTAATCATGAAAATAAAATAAAATAATTGTAAATATTAACGTTGCCAAAGAAGTATTTAGAAAAAATGTTTGATGTTTTAGCAATAATAACGCAAACAAAATAATAAATAATGAAGTGAACGATAAATATAAAAGTGGAACATTTTGATTTGTGGACTGTTTAATTAATGTATTAGTAATGCCAGAAATTATCATTTCATACGCGGCCTGAAATAAATAATAATATTTTATAAATATCTGTAATGTATCTACTTAAGTATATTACTACTTACAATTATGTTTCTTGGATCATACTTATTATTTTGTAAAAATTCAAAATGCATTTCAAAAACAGTGACAAACATATTATAATAATTCATATTTTTTTGAATTAGATTCCATGAATTATAGTACAATACATAAAGTAAATGTTCAACTTTTGGACTGATAACTTCTAGAATAATTTTTCCAATATTATCCGATGGTAAGTCCAACCCCATTAGCACCGAAATCGTTGGCGCTATATCTATTTGTGATATTTCTGGTATTTGTTTGGCATTGCAAGAAATGTTTAAGAAAATAAGCGGAATTAAAGTTTCTGGATCGCTAGATCCGCCGTGGCCACCAGCATCTCTCATTCCATGGTCTCCACAAATTAAAATGGCCGATTTTTTATCCTGTAATTAAACACATTTCAGTTTCACTTTACTTTAAAAAAAATGTTTTTCCGTAACCGTGCGGGAAATTGACATTCGGACACTCAAAATGAGTGCGGAAAATAGCCAATTCTGGCATTAGTGAGGGAAATGAAATATTTTTGTTTTATTTAATGATTGTTATGTAATCAACCGTCATGATGCTTAAAAATTAAAGATAAACTATGCATAGCTCCACAAGTAATTACATATTATAAATTGAAAAAAACTTGAATTTATTTTTAATATTGTTTTTGAGGACGACTGTAGAAAAAATCTTGTTCGTAACACATGCGGAAAACGTGATTCTGAAACTCTATGCAAATTCTGAAACTCGCTGCGCTCGTCTCGAAGAACTTACATTAATTTCAGAATCACTTATTTCCCACACATGTTACAAAAATAACTATTTTCCACGACTATTAAATAATACATTCATTTATTATATGCAGTGAATAATGGCTTTTTGACCAATAAAACTTCTCGTATTAGGACTTTTGACCAATAGAACTTCTTGTATTAAAGCATTTTTTAAACATAACATTTCGTTGCTAGGTAAGTACGCTAATTTCAAAAATACAGATTTTTCACAGCTGCTGTCAGTGCAAATTTAACTTATAAAATGATTGTAGGTATATTATTAAGTGTAGTCTCGTATAGTTGAGGATAAAGTAAGTATAGTATTCTAATTGAGATTCATTACTCATTTCATTCGTCTCGTTAGTCGTTAGTAATGATAGAGTCGTTAAACTCTCCTTGAATAATATACTATTATCACACGAGTGTTAAAATTTACCTGATTGCGGATAGTGGTATGAATATTTTTAATAATTTGATCCATTTCTTGTAATTTTTTACCAATTAATGGATGAAATGGTCCATGAACATGCCCAATATGGTCCAAACCTATGTAGTGCAGAAGTAAAAGATCCCAATCATCTCTTTTGAGTTCGTATTTTAAATGCCGTGTTACATTATTATCAACCTGTAAATACAAGATTGTTTTATACTTTCAATATCTACAAAATCAGGAACTCGAACCGCAGAAAATAACAGTTCAGGACTAGTTACGGATGTCTTATTACTTATTAAAATAAACCGGTAGGTAAATGATTTTTTTAAAAACGGTTCAAGATCTGGTTTCTGTTCAATAATTTATTAAATAACAATCTATTGATTGAAAATATTGGATCCAGTTTTGAACTAAAATGTACTTAAAAATAAATTCTAAAATTTAACCAAATTAGATTAAACTAAAGATAAAATATACAACAATTTTCCTAAAAGTTTGGTGGTATTTTAATGAAAATATGTTAAATTTTAGTGCATCAATATGTGAACCACGTAGCCTTCTTCAAAGGTGTACTTTACTCTAGTGAAATTTTATAAGATTTTGCTGACTGGTTATGTAAAGTTACGAGATTTGTTTGGAACCTTCATATTCTGGCTAAGAGGCATCTAGTACATCATGCACCAACATGTGAACCACTAGGTGCCCTTTAGCCAGAATATAGTTTCAAACGAATCGCGTAACTATACATAGCCAATCAGAAAAGTTTTGTGAAATTTCATTAGAGTAAAGTACCCCTCTGAAGAAGGTTCATATGTTGGCGCATGATGTACTTCGTGCCTTTTAGCTAGAATATAAAGTTTCGAGCAAATCGTGCTACTCTTTACACCCGGTCAGCAGCTTTTCTTAGCAACGATTCGTTTCAGTTCAAGTTCCTGCATAAAATACCGTTAATTTACCTCAGTAAAATCAGTAACAAAGAAGGAAGTAGTTCCCTCACTTCGTAAAAATATATCAGGGAATAATTTCAACCAAGTATCGTCGCCGTAAAAAATAATGTTCTTTCCTTTTGCTTTCGCTGTGTGTAGAAAGCTATCTTCTGTTATTTTTTTGCTATCTAAATTTAAAACTAAATCTATAAATTGTGGTACACTTCCTGTTGTCATAGCCTGAAAGTAATCATAGTAAAAACTGCATTTTTTGTATTTCATATCTTACTTTAATTCGAGGCATTGTAACTGTAGGCGAGTCAACTCTTGCCGAAAGTAAACAAGATTCTGATGTTTCAATTTGAGAATATGTGTAAGGCATGTACGCTGCAGTAACAAAGTCATATCGTAATGCATCAATTACTATTAGTATTATACGGTCAACTTCTGGTTTATAATTTTTCTCTAAATTTAAACTGAAATGCAAATATGAAAATTATAATATACTTTTCTTATAGAATATAAAAATAATATTACTCGAGTCCATGTAAGTATTTTGGAGGTGTTAAAGCTGTTGTCGACGATTTAGGTTTAACTGGGAAAAAGTTGTACAGAAATAAACCAAAATTTAAAAAACTCAAAACATACCATAATATTATGGAGGTTAGATATTTAAATTTTTTTAATCTCTGCAAAATAAATGAAAAGTCAAAAAGAATTAGAACATAAATTTAATAACTTACCATTTTAAAATATAAATCAACCTAATATCACGTTAAATCGAATTAATTAACTTTGTAACCTCAAAAACGTTGTCATTTTATCTGTGGTTAAAGTGGATGATTTTATCATTAATAATTATCATAATCAAACATAATAATTTCACTTTTATCTAGGAATATCTTGTTCATTATTTACCTCTTATTATTACATGAGAAATAACTGTTATTTTGGTTTTGTACATGCACTCAGTTTGTTTTTAAATAAAAAAACATCATTATATATTCACTTATTTTAAACAATAACAAAAAAATCTGATGTGGCCAACACATGACCTCTCGCCACACTCTACTATTGTACTATTTTTATTTTATTAATATAAGTAGGTGTAGGTACTTACTCATAAATATACCATTGTAGAAAAGAATTCGGGAATGTAGTTCTTAAAATATTATTAAAATTTATCATTCATAACCATATAAATAATAAATGAAATATAATATTTTAAATTTGTCAAAAGGTCAAAAATTTATTTGACATTAATACTCAATAATTTTATTTTTTTGTTTTCATTGGTAAAGATAAATAAAAATTATAACAAATTTGCAGAATTTTTAACTTCTTGTAATTGGAAAATGAAGCTAGATAGAAACAACGTTTTATATACAAATTGGAGATACATTGTTTAAAAAAAAACTCCTATTAATCAATACATTTTGGGGATATTTCAGGAAAACTTCAGTAGATCTTCAAGAAAATACCACTTCCGGTTGCATCGCTGGGGTGTTAAACAATAAAGAAATTGACAACTTGCTTGGGGCTGAAGCAAAGTTGTTTTACCAAACACACTTTCGCCTGATCCACTTGTATTCAGCGAGGTCACTGACAAAATATAATTCTTTAATTAGTAAAAATAAGTAAAGTAAGATGTATCACTAACCATTAAATAAATGAGAAACTTCCAAAACAACTTTTTCCAAACAAATAGGACCAGCAGTAATATTTTGTACTTGTGCTTCTAAATAAATATGATCTGATTTAGCATTGTAAAACTTTGTCTTTACGTTTAAAGTGAATAAGTGCCCATTCAACATCAGAAAACAAACATCAAGAATATTTATACACAGAAAAGTAATATAACACCAGAAAATGCAAATCTAGAAAATTTATAAGAAATAAGATAAATGCATCAAAAGATTCATTCACAGGAAAATTCAAACTAGAATTTTAGTTTCAGCATAATATGCAAACACATGAAGATGCAAATCTAGAAAACTATAGTTTTGAAAATCCTAGTCTCGGTTTTTTGACTGTATCATTTCTAGATTTGCATTTTCCTGTGTTTGTATTTATGTCGAATCAAAAATCCTAGATTTCCGAGGAGCGGTTGATAAACCCTATCATTCAAATGACTACTGTAAAATATTCAACTAGCTGCTTCATTTAGTTTGTGTTTGACAATCTTTGAACAACTTTTGCATTTTTTTCAAAATTTTTATATTATTGTGCAGTGATTCGATACTTCTTTTTAAAAAAGAAAATTAACGATGAGATAAACACCGAATTAAACGATGTTTATGAGGACTCTGCAGTCTGTACCTTCAATATCAACAATTATGTTAATACAATGGCAAAACTTCATGACTTGCGTTGCGAATTGTTTCCTCATCTACCCTAATCTCAAGATTAGCTTCCCTGCGACTATTAACTATTATTTATTTTCAAACTAGGTGGGCGGTGGTCATCGCTGAAACAGAGGCCTATTTTGAGGACTTCGTCAAATTATTGTTATTTGCAGGGCATAAAAAAATTGCAGAATCGTTGGACGAAATATATAAGCCTAAAAGGATATTTGTTGTGAAATAAATTTATTTTTGCCGAAAAAGTTGTGCTTTTTTGCCGATTACTTTTCAACCGCCCGGCGCCCCTCGTATTTTATTACTTAAAAATTTTCTAGATTTGTATCTTCTAGTGATACATTTTCCTGTGTATGAATATGATAGATTTATATTTTCTGTTGTTGATGTCAGTCCCGAATTAAAAATGTACTATGTACTAAATAAAGTTTTAAAACATACATGTGTGTTCCCAATTCTTTAACTTCATGATGTATTACGTTATTAACTGCGTCATCTGCTGCTAATTGAGGTACAGGTGGATTCGTGGTACTCTTTGTGAACTTGTTTCTAAGTCAACCTGAAAGTTTTCTGGTCATGTCTATGAAATATAACATAATTTATGTCATACTGTGTCATACCTTTACGCAGACATTACGTACGATGTCTTTCGTTTCGTTATGAACACAAATATAACTGGAAAATGTATCACCTAAATAAATATTTACAGGGCATTGTGGTGAAAGTAAAAACTGCCCAATGAAATGAAATTGTTTCTACGCCTGCCACTGCAGTTGCATCTTGTTGCAACGCTATATTTAATAAACTTGCAGGTAAATCTTTAGTATCACATGTTACTGGAAGTGGACTTGCTAGTGTATGTCGAGTTAATCGCATTACTGGAAAAGTATATATGATTTTTAGTAAACTTTAATACTTTTGAGATAAAGTCTATTTAACCTTGTAATGCTACTAAATGTTCTTCTATTTCCATATTGTATTATTTTCAACAACAAATTGGAATACTCCGTAATGTAAAATTAATGAAATGATGATTATAATTCACAGTAAAACTAAAATTAATAAATATAAATGTCAATATGACAGTTAGCAATTTTGACAAGTATACAATCAGTGATTCTCAAATATTTACTACCTTGATTTAAGTTTCCAGGGCATCCAAAAATTTCATATTTATATTCCAAACTGGCATTGACAATTTTTCGCACTTTTTAAAATTTCATTTTTGATCACTTTTAATTGATCCCGAAAATGACTAACGAATCTGAAACAAGTGTGTATTCATGTGATGAATTAGAAGAAGAGGATGAAGAAAGCGAAAATGAAGTAGATGCATGGAAATTTGAAGATTTATTTCATAAAAAAACTAAATCTTTTCAATGTTTGGCACAAATTGAAATATCTAGAAGTTCATTGTTACGGGATCCCTTTTATCACTTTCCTGAAATAGAAGATCCAAATTTGGAAGAAGCATTATGGGGAACTGGTACTGATTTTGCTATAGAAAAGTAATTAGTAAATTTACTTAATATAATTTGTTCAAACAGAGCCACCACCAGAATATGATAACATTGGAGTTCAAAGATACAAAGACTTGTGCAAAAAAGAAAAGATTATACCTTTCCGAAGAGTTATAACATCTTTAGAAACAGATCTATTAGATTTAAAAGTAACTAAACATAGAGACTGACTATGTATTCACAAGTAGGCAACACAGTGATGTCATACCTACATAAAATCACTCTTTTTTCTCAACCTGGTTGTGGCAGTCTCACATATTAGGAGTCAACGGTATAGATATATACATATTTTACCGTGTGTGCGGTTCCTCACCGGTATTGCTGGTTTTTAGTGGATACCACATTCACAGGGGAGATTTTTGGGTAATTAAACCGGTACAATGACCATTTATTTTCTTGATGAAATCAGTACAAAACTGAGCCATACTTATATTTACCTATATTGTATATTTTTGAGTAGGTATCTGCTAATATTAAAAAGAGAAAACAAGAATAAAATAATTATAAAAACTATAAAAAATGCGTCCCAGGCGGTAATTGTTTTTAGAAATATTTCACATATTATTTTTAAATTTTTTATACAGAATAGCATATTATTTTAAAAAATCAAAAATTACCGAAATACCCTATTGTTTCTCTTTTCAATAATTTGTCGAATAATAAAATTTTTGCTTATTATTATACACAAAACATTTTAATTTTCAAATACAGTTAAATTTTTATAAAACTTAAACGTAAAATTAATATGGGCAAACTAATGCAATTTTTAAAAAAAGTGTTAGTATAAAAAGTACCTATATTTAAGAAATTTTACTTTCAAAAATTCGCTACCTACTATTTTTTTCCTGAAAAGGTATGGAGGATACACCGCTGGAATGTATTTCCCACTGGGTCGAAACGTTATTACCAGTCCGTCTCTGAAGTCTTTATATCAACTGTAGGAATTTTATTTTTATTTAAGATTTAAATTTATATATTATTGATTTGGGTCATGCAAAAATAAAACATACAAAAAAATTGTCCAAACTTGCCACACCCACATCCGGCCCCTGCCTAGAATTTTAGTAACGCGAAATAAGAGATGTCCGGATTAGGGATTTTAAACTGGTAAACAATATTAATCGAGCGAACATAGATTATCAGCAATTTTTTTTGAAGTAACCGCTTCGCTACCTTGAAGTCGTCAAGGTCGGTTTTTCTCTTGACTCAGTTGCGTTGAGGCAAGTAATAAATTGGCGAACTTTGACACTCTATGTAGAACATAAGCACATTTTTTCTCTCCCTTATGCCTCGTTTTCATGTATCCGGAATCCGCAGATTTCTTGCGGAATAAAATGGCCGCCATGAATTCCGTCAGTAGTTAAATTATTTTTAACTTTCTGCGGAACTCCGCAAGTTTTGACGTTTAAACTGTCCGTTGTTATAACTTCAAATATATGTTTATTTATGTTGAATATGGAGATGGAATTCGTGGCGGCCATTTTATTCCGCAAGAAATCTGCGGATTCCGGATACATGAAAACGAGGCATTATACCGCCCCGACCAACTCTAGCTGCACGGACAGTACTATTGTGTTAGTCAGAACGAGACTCCACCACTTTGGAATTTCTTCGTTTCTTTATTTGTGCAATAAATATTTATAATAATTTTATTGTCCATTTAACTATACCCTGTTCCAAATAAGAGTATAGTAGATGGCGCTGCGGAGCCAGCCCGTTTTACACACATTAAATAAAAATTTAAACGTAGCGCGGTATTTTTGAAATAGTGTTCCGCAAGTCACGTGCTACTGACGACTCACTTTTTCAACAATACCAGCTGTTACTACTATGGCGTTCGACAGCTAAATGATGCGCTCATATCACAAATTTTTCGCTGATAAACTTGGTTTCCGGCTAGACCAATCAGAACGCTCAAATCTTGCCCCATACTATATTCTTATTTGGAACAGACCTTAGTACAGTACAGTAAATAAAAACTAGGAAACTATGTGTTCCTGGCAGAAAAAAAATGACTGTTAAGATAATTAATTACAACACTATAGGTTGCTACAGCATAATACGTAGCCAGTCTGTGAACATATTTAATTATAATAAAAATGAACTAATGATCATTTTATCGTAGTACTATGCTCTTAACGAAAAGGCAATGCATACAATTTGCGAAACTTTAATATACAATTCTTTCGTACGAAAACTAATTCTGCAAGAAAATTGGTTGAAACCAGAATCTATAGCACATCTTGCTCAACTCATACAAAATAGTAAAGTTCTAGAGTTCTTAGATTTAAAACAATGCCAAATTGGAAATTTCGGTGCGGAACAAATTGGATATTGTATTGCGCTTTCAATAGGTTTATCAACACTGGATTTGAGTTACAATAATTTGGGCGACGAGGGAATTGAATATCTTGCAACGGGAATTAAAGATAATAATTCTATCAAAGTTCTCAATTTAAGCCATAATGGGTTGGGGGAAAGAGCTGCAGTTGCCATACGAAAAATTTTAGAAGACAATTATGTGCTGAAGGAATTGGACTTATCTTGGAATTATTTCTATTCACCAATCGGTAAAATTTAGCAGAAATAAAAAATATTCATTTAAATAATAACGAGTGATGAGCAATGTAATAGAGTAAAAAATAGAGTGGAAAGAATAAATGTTTTAATATTTATTCTTTATTTAAAGATATTCTTTGTGTTTTTCGAAGTGTCCATGTGTGAACAGGGCTTTACTCTCTTACAAAAAGTTCAATTAGATTTTAGTGTGCTTGCAACAACACTTAATTTATAAAATACGAAAGAATAAATACTAAAAATGTGTTCCGTAAGAAAGTCAGTTGAGGCATTAAGATAGTATTCGAAACAAATATCTAATAAAATGCTTTCTAGAGAGGATAATTTAATATTTGAATTGGTACGTAATATGGGAATAGCGATAAAGTAATACGTGAATAATCGATTTTTAACGAATTGATATGTGATTGAGTGATCATTTGTTGCCAATGCGAATAATTTTAAGTAAAATAAATAAAAAACTAGTAGAGATACTATATACACGGTGTCCCATTTTAATCCGCCACTAGCGATAACTCTGAAATAGTGCGGTGAAACAAAAATGTTCCAAATAAATAGTTAATGCTTATGAGGGGGACATCTGATGCCGTTGACCTTTTTCCCCCTGGGGGGTTTTTTTCGTTTTTTTTTTTGGAAAATGCCAATTTTTTTAATTTTTTTTTTCAAATTAAATTGTAAAAATCATGATAATAAATTGTTATAATTACTTGAAACTCACTCACAACATGACACGTTTGTTTCCTTTCTCGCATCCCACCCTAAAAACTACCACCTGGAACAAAGACGCTGAAATAAGTAAGCCTTGCCGCGAAACAAAAACAATACCTACCTGAAAGCAGTTACCTGTCAACATTTTGAACATCTTTTATAAAATTAAAGTTAGGTACTCTCGAGGTACTCTAATAAATTAATTGTTTCTTAATTATTCATCATATGCGTTTTCTTTATTATAATTAGATTATTGTAATTTACATTGAATGTTGACAGGTAACTGCTTTCAACTATTGTTTTTGTTTCGCGACAAGGCTTACTTATTTCAGCGTTCATAGGTGCATAATTTAAGTGCCCGTAATTTAATATTTTAATAATACAACATATGACCTTTTTTATACCACCGTAAAGCAAATTTAATGTACTTTTCAAATTCGTAAAAAAATTACAATGTCCCATTTGAAATTTGAAAGTTGCTATCACTTCCTCAGAAACCGGAAGTGATACCAAAGATTCACATCCGCCATCATTTACTACACATAATACCGTATTTGACAAAAAACGCTAAATTAACAAATAAGCGAGATAAATGCTGGTTCATTTATAAACAGACACCCTATATATATATATATATATATATATATATATATATATATATATATATATATATATATATATATATATATATATATATATTCTGAATTCAACCATGTATTACGATATTTATGCCACGAGATATCCAAAGAAACCACGTCCATATTTAATTTATCACTTGTTTTTCATCCATAGATTAATATTAAAAATTAGAAATTATTTAAATTTCAATTGCATTTTTCTCAAAATTTTTATTATGTAAGGATATAAAATGAATACATGGTTGAATTCAGAAAAAAATACTCTACCGAATAGGCCTAAAAAATATGTATATTCCCATTTGAAAAAATATAACTTGAGAACCACTGGTTTAAAAAATTATTTTATTCTTTAATCAGATGTCCCCCTTGGTCTCCTACAACTTTGCTATTTACCATTTGTAACTATAATAATAAAGAAAATATAGGCGTTGGTTGGTTTCGCTGTTACACCCTGCGTATATATAGTATATATATATATATATATATATATATATATATATATATATATATATATATATATATATATATATATATAAATGATTACGAAAGTCAATAGGTAAAATATTTCGTCAGAATAGAAAATAAATTACAATTTATTTGGGAAAATGTTTGATTTTAATATTTGAATTAACTTTTTTTTCATAGGAATGAGAGAATTAATGGAAGGTTTGAAGGAAAATTTGTCATTGTGTGTTTTAAATTTATCTTGGAATGGAATTGGAGACAAAGACGCATTTAGATACGTTTTCGGGTATCTAAAAAATGAAATTACTAAACTTCAGCACTTAGATTTAAGCAACAATCGGTAATTTAAAATTAAATTATAATCGAAAATAAAATAATTTTAAAAATATTGTAGCTTAAGTGGACTTACTCTTAAAATGCTGAGAGCCGGTTTAAAAACAAATGAATCTATAAAAACTTTAAAACTGGGTTTCAATCCAATAACGGCCGATGATGTAGAAATGTTATGTCAATCCTTTTTTGATGATACTTCTAGATTAAAATTAATGGATTTTGGTAATACGTGGGTGAAGAAAACTTTTATAGGAGTATACTCAGTACAATATTTCTAATATATTATGTTAATAATTTTTAATTACTGACAGTTACGTAAAAGAATTGTTAACAAAGGTTGCAAAGTTATTGTTGGAGGAATATATAGTGATTATAAACTCAAAGGACCTAATGTTAAAGAATTAGTGCTAAACCGAGCTAAAGTAGTTGCAATGAAACCTAAAAAGAAGAAATTGAAGAAAAATATTGGGTAAAAAACAGTTAATATATTTTAAGAATCCTTCATAAACATTTTAAATTCCAGGGAATTTATAATACAATTCAAAGACGATGAATTAGTGACAAAAGAAGATTTCATGGCAATGATTAAAAAAAACAAAATAAAACTAGATAACGATTTAATTGAAATGCTAGCGAAAACATTCCACGAGGGAAAACTAGTCAACCTGCAAGATATGAAAAATAATTATTTACGTATGTACCCCGATACTCTACCTCCTCCACCTCCTAAGGCCAAAGGTAAAAAAGGAAAGAAAGGAAAGAAAGGCAAGTAAACAATGAATTAAATTGATTAATATTATTCATATACAAAATAAATCATTTTATATATTTCTATGTCAAGTATATGTTAATAAAACGATACAAAAGGCAATAAGAACAATAATTTATTAATATTAATAACAAATTCGGTTCAAATTTATAAATAAATTAAAGATTACCTGTAACATGAGGTATTTAATCTAAAGTGAAAATTCTTGCTGCGATATCATCAGTTACCCAATCAATTCCTTGTAATAAATTTTGTCCTGTAACAGCACTGCACCACAGGATTTGCCAATGATGTGTTTTGATGTTTTCAAGTTCTAATACCTGAAAATTTTAATTTTAATGTGCTATACTTATTTGGTGTTTGGAAGTCAAAAATCACTTACCGGCGTTTCCGTTTATTCTTTTACTTATCTGTTTCAGAGTTAATGAGATCTTACATACAATCATGTATCAGACATTCGTGAAATAAACATTCAGTTAATAAAACTTCGCACACTTGTTTTAACATACATAAGCATAAAACATACACATCCATTAATTGACTATGGAATGTAATTTACTTTTAAGATTTAATGGATGTGTTATATTTTCAACTTATATACCTACAAAGTTTTGTATACGAAATTTTGTAAGATCTAATTAACCCGGAAGGAATTTAAGTGTAAACCGAAACGTTGGTTGTTAAAGACCAATAACAAAAAAATAATACTGTATGAAAACAGTCAAAAACATGAATTTCGCACGCTATTCTACAGCGTTTATTGTTTTATTAAACATAATAATAACCAAATAATTTATGGCAGAGAGGAAAACATAATTTTGATACCCATAATATTTGTAAAAAAACGCGCTATTTGTAAAAAGAGGGTTTCTACTCTACAGCTTCTAAATTATAAAGCTGAATGTTTGTATGTCTCTCTGTCTGGTTGTATTGTATCATAGACCGTTTGTCCGATCCTCATGAAATTTTGCATGCAGGTCTCTTTTGACCAGGGTCAGATTTTAAGGTATGTTTGACTTCGAGTGACTATTAGGGGCGGAGGTAATAATTCAAAATCGCATTGACGGACGCAATTTTTGTTTCTTTTGTAACGAAATTATATCATTGAAATGAAATAAGAAAGATTTTTTTAAATCGGATCATAAATTATGTTCAAATTAGTTTGGACTATAAGGGTGAGGGTTAAACATCAAGATGTAGACCGTTTGTCCGATCTTCACGAAATTTTACATACAGGTCTCTTTGACTCGCTTTGACTAGAGTCAAATTTTCAGGTATGTTTTAATTTGATGAGACAATTAGGAGTGGGGTTAAAAATGTAGAATTTAAACCATTTGTCCAATCCTTATGAAATTTTGCATGAAAGTCTCTTTTGACCTTTTTATTTATATATTTATTTATTCATTTAAAATATATACCTAGGTACCTAATTTTAAATAAATACATTTAAAAAATATATAGAAAAATTAACTTTACATTTTAATGTTGTCAAAAAAGCTTGGATCTGCGAAATATCCGATGGAATTTATCAATTATTTCGTTTTTTAAAAGAATACAAAAAATTTGTAATATTCAAATAAACATATTTATATTT
This sequence comes from Agonum fuliginosum, assembly GCA_947534325.1. Taxonomy (NCBI): domain Eukaryota; kingdom Metazoa; phylum Arthropoda; class Insecta; order Coleoptera; family Carabidae; genus Agonum; species Agonum fuliginosum. The sequence continues at coordinate 10,152,022 of OX384037.1, read as the reverse complement.
TAAAGCAAAAATTTAAAATTCTGTTTCAAACATTTCGTAGATCTTTAGAATATTATGTTTAACAATTAACAAAACAATAAACGCTGTAGAATGGCGCGCGTAATTCATGTTTATAGCTATTTTCTGGCATGGTAGGGGATCGTGTTAAATAAAACTTACATCTTTAATTTCTTCGGATGATAACGATCCCGGCAAATCTTGTTTATTCGCAAATACTAATAGAGTGCAGCCGGCTAAACGCTGTAACAAATTTTTTTTATATAGAACAGGGTTTTTTCAATCTAAAGTAGGTACCTATTGTTTGTGTGGTGAAATAAAATAAAAATTGCTTAATTTTATAGTACCAGAGGAGTAAGTACCACTTATTAAATAAGACATAATATTGGAATTCAGCTCAGTCTTCGCTCTGCGGTCATAATATGTGACATTAATTATTATTTACTTAGTATTATTGCATGACTGGAAGCATGTAAAAGTATGTATATCTGTATGTTCTTTCAGTTTAAATAAATTATTATTATTATAAATGCGTTTTAAGTTATTCTGCATAAGAGCAGACTAAAGCCGGGTTTATGCAGCGCTGCATAAACAGGTGTAACAAAGAAACAAGTTTTAATTCTTAATACTAAGACTGTGAATATGATAGTGACTATGATGATGATGCCTGCATAAACCCGGCTTTACAAATTTCTATGTAATGATATTATAGAGGTACAGTACGGCATAAAAAGTTTATTATATATTCAGATCGATAAAACTAATGATCATAACACGCCCGGTAAAGTAAAGATTAATATAAATATTGAAATATTTGAACATAGCAGACGTACCTCTTCTTGTAACAGTAAATGTAGTTCATCTTTGCAGTCTTCTAATCTTCGCTTATCAGCACTGTCGACAACCCAAATTAAACCATCGGTACATTCAAAATAATTTCTCCAGTATGATCTCAAAGATTTTTGGCCGCCCACATCCCACAAATTTAATTTGAATCCTCTATGTTCCAATGTTTTTATGTTAAATCCTAATGTAGGTGAAATTGTATCTATTTCTTCACCATTAAAGCGTTTTAATATTGTTGTTTTACCAGCGTTGTCTAATCCTCTATAAATATAAAATTAAGGAAATTGTATTTTATAATATTGAGCACAATTGAGCAGATGTTAAAGTTAGGTTATAAACAACAACTGCAGAGTTTTTTAAAATGAAATATATTAAAGGATACAACATTAGAATTCTCATTTCCTTTTCTTTTTGTTTCATTTTCTTCAAAACTGTTAGGAACCCCATTTTAGAGAACTTTATCAAAATTTAGAAAATCTGACAGTTATAAGTTAAACGTAGTTCGCAACTGTCAGAAATCAACGGTGATGGCGCAGTTTTCCATGGAAACAGACCACAACCCTTTAAGTACAGTCCTACCATTTCAATAAATACTGTTCTACGCCGCTCCAAACATTATTCTCAAACCCGCGAATATGTGCAGTATTGTTGGTCATATAATTAACAGAATTAATTTCCTTCATAAAAAAATAATTTATATTTTATTTAAATAAATTAATTAAAAAATCATAATTGCTAACGGTGAGGGTGATAAGTTTGAAAAACAAATTAAGACAAAATACCTTTCACATTATCAATAATGTTATCTTAATGTACTAGGTATTTTTTAACGAGTTCGATGATAAATTATAGTATTTAAGGATGTTTTAGTTCTTTATTATTTTTATTACCATAAAAATGTTGTTCAGAAGCACAGCATTCATACTTTTTACCTTATTTTTGGTTGTGAATTGCAATACAATTAAAACGAGACAATCGCGATTTTGTAAGTTTCAGAAATAAATTTTTAAGTATTATAAATTAAAATTATTGTTATTACTTAGTTTTAATGTAAAATAATACATGTTTTTTTACTGTTATTAAGAAATATATTCTAATTTAGGGTTTTTCTGAACAAATAATAAACTAGTACAGAAATATATAAATAATGAGAGAATGTTGTTTATTAGTGCCAATGTTTTCGTGGTTATTTGGTCCAAAATGTGGTATTTGTCCTCCAGTATTTTGTGAAGATCATCCAGCAGTTGTATTAGGATATTGTTGTGGTTGCAGACCTCCATTTCAACAGGGTAAGTAAACAAAATACAAATATTCTGTCAAATTTATTTAGCCCAAACAATAAATATAGGTAGAAATAAACTTTGTGTATTGAATACTTATGCCATAATGATTTTATACTATTTTGAACGTTAAGATAAGTTAAAAAATATGATGTGGCCAGCACAAGACCTTTCGCCATACTTACTTTATTCTTTTCATTTATTATACAAATATGTTAATATATAGGTACTAAAATTCACAAATATATTTTAGTCTTTTTATTTAAACTGTGAAAGAAGATTAAACGATATTTTACTCATTTTACTATTGTCACTGACACTGTCATGTCATAATATATACTTTAATTATTCTTAAATGATGGCCGATACAGAAAAATTTATAAAATACCGATTGTAGATAATAATCACTTAATCTTTCATTTAAAATTAAAAAATTTGTCTTAAATTAATTATTTATCGAAATATTTTTAAAAAGTACTACTTCCGGTTTATTAATTGTACCAAAATACAATAATTGGTATATAACCTTAGGTATAAAATTTAGTATTTACATGTTTGATATTTTTGGAGTTATCGTTTCTGAAAAAATTGTAACATACGAACGAACGAAAGAACGTACTACTTCCGGTTTGTAGTTTGAAACCAAAAATATGATTGCTTATTAAGATTCGTATTAAAAAATTTTGATCCGTCACAATACCTCTCTTATAGAATGTGAGATGTGATAATCTGAAAACTTTTTTCTATTTTCGTTAATTTAGCTTTAGTGATCTTGTTTATTGCGAAATTTTGTACAGTGTGATACATTTTCCGCAAAAAATAAACTCAAAAACGAATGTTAGGTACTGTTAAAATTTTGGTTGTAATGAATTTATTTAAAAAATAATGAACATCTGAGTTTTTCAGCAAAGTTATGTTTGCTTAACATACCATACAACAAACTTAATTTTTTCAGCATAATATTATGTTCTATTTCCTTTTTTCAGAATTCTTGCCCATAGAATGTCCACCGCCACCCCTTTTGGTCTGCCCAATTGATGGTGACAATTTGTGTCAAGAATATGAACAAATGATGCATTGTTGCTGCAGTTAAAAATCGCACCATAACTCTTGTTTATACAGGGTGTTTCATAACTTCGAGTAGGTACATTTACGTTAAAGGTGTATGTTGTTTGATATGCTGATTACGAATCAAAAAGAATATTTTTAAAATTCTAAAAATTAAGGGTAGGTAGTTTACCTGCAGCATTATTTGTAGTACGGCACTGAATTCGTTTTCCTATTAAAAACAAACAATGAAACAAGTAGGTAATCAACATCTTAAATTACATAATACTAGTGAAATAAACAAACAAAATTTCATTATTTTTAATGAACCAATAATTACTCCACCAGTGGCAGTGGCAACGAAAAATTTTTGACTGGGAAACATAGAAATTAATTTTGCGATTTAAAAAAAAATTAACATATAAAACAACATACCTATACCTTTAACGTAATGTACCTGAAGTTATGAAACACCCTATATATTTTTAAATACAGAACTACGCCCATAGTAAAAGCTTATTATTGTTTTAACATACTACTATAATATGATTTCTATAACGTATATTATTATTTTTCTTCTAAACTTATGTAATTATTATATTGTGTTATTAATTAAGTTTGTCATTGATGAACAAATTATGTTTTTATATGTACCTATAATTATAAGAAGCTAATTAAAATCAAAATAACTTTAATTAGTAAAAACATCTGTCATCTTTTCAACACCTTATTGTTTCTTTAACACGGTAATGAATGCATTTTTATCCTGTGAAATCTTTTCACAGTAACATTTATAATTTTATCTGAAGTTATACATGAACGCATTTAACGCATTTTATATGTATGGTACTATGTGCTAGTATCATTTATTTCCACGCAGAAAATTTTCCTTATTTATGTAGAAAATGTAAGAAATAATGCTAGTTTTATTTATTTGTTCCTGTGATGTAAAAAACGGATATGTGAAAAATGACATGAATTAAAAGAATGACTAACAAGGGAAACGTTTAAAATGATTTCACGTATTATTGCTATTTTTAGATCAAGTTCAGCCATGGAGGATGATCTAAACTTTTTAAATTGTTATAAATAAAAATTGAAAACAATAAAAATTAACTTATGGCGCAGATAATTAAAATTAAAATTTTTAATTCAAATATTACGAACGACGCACGAAACGAAATACATAATTTGGGAATTATAGCAAAAAACAAGTCTATTGCCGCTCACACACGGATATTTTTTATATTGAGGCGCAAATGAAACCAGATAATCATGTAAAAGTAGATAATTTATTATTTCATAATTGCATTATTTATTAATTTGAAGCCCACAGGACTCACGCTTCACCAAAACAAAATTTTCAATTTACTTTCTTTAACTATATACATACCTACCCAAATTTAAGGTAAGCACAATATTTTTTATTGTATGATTGTTCTAGTTCTTACGTAAATTTTGAACTGTTTTTGTTGACTAGAAAATGGCCAAAACATTTCTACATCCAGGAGTTCTATCAAATAGGTAATTCTTGTTTTGGTTAAGCCGTGTTCACACAAGGATTTTCTTTGTGGATTATTATGCATCTGGATCATAGAAAAAAAATCATTGTTTTGAAGCTATAAATGAATTGGAAATTCTTCTTTTCCAATTCCCACTAAAATTATTTATTTCAAAATTCAGAAGCAAGAAAGAATCGTCAAAGAATCCTTGCATTACACACATTTTACGTTCATTTTTACCTCCCGCCTCATATTAGGGAAGTATTGTGATGGGTCAAAATTTTTGAGTGAGTTTTTGGTGGATAAGCCCGTTTTAGGGTCCCTCCCTACTCCCTAGTAAGAATTTAACATTTTCGAGATGATGTCTGTGTGTGTGTGTGCGTTCGTTCGTGCAGTAACCCAATATAATTTTGGTTTCAATCTACAAACCGGAAGTAGTACTTTTTAAAAATATTTCGATAAATAATTAATATAAGACAATTTTTTATTTTAAATGAAAGATTATGTGATTATTATTATTACCTAATCGGTATTTCATAAATTTTTCTGTATCTGATATCATTTAAGAATAATTAAAGTATAGGTATATACTTAATTTAGAATTTCGGTATCTTGTAGTCCATGATCGTTTAACATTTGTTACTACGTAAAATTTAAATGATTATGACACGACAGTGACAGAGACAATAGTAAAATATTGTTTATGTACGACTGCATTATAAAGTACTGTTTATAACATAATTTTGTAGCAATAAAGCAGCTCTTTATAATACTAGTAAAATAAAGTTTCTTTATTTTACTAGTAAAATAAAATAATAGAAATAATAATAGAAAAGGCACACTTCGCTAGAGATTAAATTTTAATTTGTCATTTGTCAAATGTGTCATTTTGTAAATGTCATTATAGATAATAGAAAATCTTGCGTATAGGGCAGTCAAACATAAAATCTCTCGTCCATTTATGTGCCTCGCTTCGCTGCGCTCGCTCGTCCCCTAAACTGTCTCGCCAATAAAACCCTATATTATATACTTGTTACATAAATAGCTATTATTTCACCTTCTGCAGTTTAAATAAAATGACTAAAATATAATAATAATTGCGAGTAGTAGGTAGTAGTAGGTAGTAGTACCTATATATTTATATATTAGTATAATAAGTAAATAGAATAACGTACGGCGGGCCACACTTTTTATGTACTATTTTTTTTTTAGTTTCAAGGTCAAAGGCTGCTTCATTAAAAGTTAAATTATACATACACTTGAAATTACATCATATTTTACCCTCTATCAAGTACAAAAATTAAAATAAATAATAAATTTTTAAAAAATAATGAAATAAATGTTTTATTTTAGCATTTAGATTTGTACGTAGGCAAAAAAATATAAATATACTAGTTCGCTGGAGGGAGGTGGTTTAATCCCTAAACCTCCCTGGCTACGCCAATGATTAGAACTATAAATTTCTGATATCCAGTACCTACATTCAGAATAAACCTTAAATACAGTTTCTTGCAAATCTCTATACCTATATTTAATAAGAAATAAGAAATTTAGCCAACTTCGGGCAAGAAAATCATATCAAAGCTCGCTGCAACCCATGACCCATGTTGCCCATTGTTGCTTCATTTCGATTTTCGAGGAAAATACTACCCTCCAATTAAACTCATTTTCTGAGTAAAGGAGTATTATTCTTGAAAAGATTCGCGTATTTCGTACATTGAAATTTCTAAAAAAAAATTTCCAAGTGTTTGGTCTTTTTTGTCATATAGGTATGAAATTTGAGTTTCTGTATCATTATCTAAGGGGGGGGCAAGCGCCCCCCCCTTGCCCCCCCCCCTAACGACGCCCATGGCTATATATTCATATTCATAAACATTTCTTTTGTCTCAATTACGTAAGTATAAATCTATATCTCTTCCCTAATGTTATTATATTTATATATTTTAAATTATAGGTAAATATTTATGTAAACTAATGTAAAAGTATTGTATCATTTTTGGGTGGCCACTGGGTGGGACAAGACTTTGCAGGCTCACCCGTAGTTATGTCCCTAGCTCATAATTCATACCCTACAAAAGTAAAGTTAGATTCAGACCTACCCAATTTTAAGTGTAAGTGGCTAATTTAACAAAAAAGCGTATACGTTCGCACTTATAATGTTATAAAATTTAAATTGGAATTAAATACGTTGATTAATGCACAAAAATAAAAAATTTCTTTTGAAATCGATAATCTCGTCGATAATATACATTAGTCGGAAAACGAGCATAGAGAGATTTTTTAAAACAGTTAAGCCATTGACTGTAATAATTTATGTAAAACTCGCATTTTTAGAAATTATTTAACAATATACGGCAAGGTTTTTTGTAAAATCAAAGTCACAAAATGATTTATTGCATAACATGCTTTTTTGCTTTGCATTTGATAGCAAAAGATGGGCCTTAAGGCGGTTGCGCAGTCAAATTATAGGTTTTGCTGAACGCTCTGTATTACTTTAATAAAAAAAGATTTAAATTATATATCTGAAATCTGAATAAACAAATTGAACACTTTTTAAACAAATAAGACGTTTTCGAAAAGCTTGAAGTTGCCCTCTTTTTTCTCTAATCCCACTTTTTTGAATTTTTATATAGGATTGTATTAAAATACACATAAAATATTCACAAAATTGGACATGTTTAGCCATGCACATAAAAAAATTGAAGAAAAAACTTAAAAAACTGACATTAGAACAAAGAGGGATCATCCTTAAACTTTTCAAAAGTATTTTAGTTAATTCGAAAATTTCAATTCTTACTTCAATTTTAATGGGAAAACTAAACATACTTTTCACCATTTTAACGGTTAGAAGCCAACCACCTTAAGCCGTCCCACATCTTTTGTGCTGAAAACTTTTATTTTTTGATAGTTGTGATTATTATTTGTCAGAATTAAGAGCATCGGTATTTTATTTGTAGAGATTTTATATTTCCGATATTTTAATCAGCATTCGATAATAACTAGTATTTTATTTTCCAAATTTCGGAATGCCAATAGAAAAGAAAATAGCGTTATTTCGTTCCTAAATATTTGAATAATATTAGATCTAAAAATATACGCTTTTATTTCCGAAACAGAGTAGGTCAAATATTATTTTTAACCACTGTCATATTTGCATCATTTTCCAACAATGACTAGTTGACATTTACGTCATTTGAGCGCATTATTCACAATGGGTGCGCATCCAATGTCGTGCGTAATTATGCATACAGGTACCGTGCCATGTCACTGTTGATTGGTTCACTCACACATATAAGTGCTTACATAATGTCACGTTGACAATGCTCGTAAATTCTGACAATGTCCGTAAATAACGCGCCGATAACCGATATCGAATTTGATTTCGGCAATTCGGCGGATGTCAATTTCGGGGATTGAGATTGATTAACTGTGCTTGATTACACTTGAGAATAGAAATTGCTTCTGAAATTGTGTCATCAATAACATATCTGTTCAATAACAACTCGATTGTGCTTATAACAGTTTGTTGTTATTGAATTTATGTATTAATTAATTTTTGCAAATTAGTTTTGTTCACTACACATAGTACCTAGTTGCAAACTATAATTTTGAATAGAGAATAATACGAGGTGCAAAAAACGATGAATATAAACTTTAAAAAAAATTTCTTTAGTAATAGTGACGAGGGTGGATTGAAAAGTTTCCGGAATGACAAAGAAAACAAAAGAAATCTGGCTAAAATTATTATTTTTTCGTAACACTCCATCCGAAGCTCAACACTCTTGGCCCAACATTTATCAAGCTTTCCGATACCCTCCCGAAAGTGGCTTTCTTTAAGGTCCTCAAAATAGCCGTTTACAGCCTCAATCATAACCTCTTCATACGACAGAAATATCTTTCCAGCCAGGATTTTTTTAGTTTTAGGAATAGGAGGAAGTCAGAGGGAGCCAAATCAGGTAAATAAGGTGAGTACGAAAGGATTTGAATCTTCAATTCCGATATTTTTTGCTGCGCGATTGTGCTTGAATGTGCGGGTGCATTGTTGTGATAAAACAACATCTTTTTTCGCAATTTCTCGGGCGTTTTTCCAGAATGGCTGCTTTAAACTTGTTCAAAAATGTTGCGTAGTATTGTCCTGTAATAGTTTTTAAATCCTGTATAAAAAGTTCACCGTCATCTCTGTCTACGTCAAAAAGACAAAAGTCAAAAATGACCAACTTCCTGGGCTCTTATCGAGCTGAAATTTTGCAAATAGACTTTTGTCACCTAACAATGCACTTTGGCAAAATTTCAAATTTGGTACAGTAATAGTCAAGGATCTAACTTATGATATAGATATATTAAAATGTCAGACCGCCATCTTGAAACAAAATAACGGACAGATATCTCAAAATGTACTGTAACTATTGCGTTCAAATTTGGTACAGTAATATAATAATAATAATAATAAATTTATTTAAATAGCTTTAAGCTAATAAAGATTACACTACATAAGTTTACAAAAGCAATACAATATTATATAAGTAAGTAATAGGTAAATAAATACGGTAAATACAAGTTTACAAAATTTCTCTTAATCTAGTTTTAAATTCCTTAACAGTGGTAAAATTTTTGATACTTGGTGGTAAGTTATTATAAATAATACCACCTTTGTTGAAAATACTCAAACATGTTTTGCTTTTTTTAGTTTTTGGAATATACAGATGACTTATTTGTCTAGTTGTATAACTGTTAATATCTTGAACATATTTAATTTTAGCTGATAAATAATTTGGCAATTTATTATTTATAATTTTATAGATAAAAACTAAAACATTATATTCTACTAATTTTTTTATGTTCAACCATCCTAACAAATTTAACATGTTGTGTATACTTGTACGTCTACCACATTTTAAAATTATTCTCATAGCCCTATTTTGCAGTTTTTGGAGCTTATCTAATTCTGTATTTGTACACATAAAAATTATTGTGGAGCAGTATGTGAAATGTGGTAAAACAATGGTATTAAAGATAACTAAAGTACTCCATATTGTGAGATGTCTAGCTACTCGTGATAAATAATAATAGCTAAGAATCTGTCTTGAAACATAGGTATATTAAAATGTTAGTCCGCCATCTTGAAACAAAATGGCAGCTAGCTATCTCAAAATATACTGCACCGATCTGGTACAAATTTAGTACAGTAACAGCTAAAGATCTAATTTAATATATAGGCATATAACAATGTCAGTCCACAATCAAAAACTGATCTGGAAAAATTAGTACCGGAAAAGTGTTTACGCGGTGAAAAACGAAACAAAAATCTGTGCACAAAAAATTTAAATAAATATCGATCGAGTCCTATATAATATAAAGGATTTTTAGTCAAAAACTTTGTTTTACGGGTTCGTTTTTTTTTCGTTTTCAATATAGACAATTAGCAAAACTCCTTTGGCGTCCCAAAAAACGGATGCCATCACCTTTCCAGCCGAATGAATAGTATTTGTCCTCTTCGGAGAGGGTTCTCAACTGTTGGGATTTAAGTTTTGTTTCAGGTTTGTTGTGGTGAATCCAGGTCTCATCCATGGCTATGAATCGCCTCTTTAAATCGGTTGGATTCCTCTTAAATTCTACCAAGCTTCTCGCTTGAATGCGTTTTTTCTCTGAATTCAGCAAATGCGGCACACATCTTGCGAATAATTTTTTCAACCCTAATTCGTTATGTAAAATATGAACAATTCGTTTAGAAGAGATGCTTAATTTCACGGACTCTTCGTTAATCTACAAAAATCGTATAATGGCTTTTATCCACCATGTCTGGTGTGGTAGCCGTTTTTGGACATCGTGAACGTGAATCATCATTTGTGTTCGTCCTGCCACGGTTGAATTCAGAAACTCAGAAACTTAAGGTGGAAAATGAAACAGATGAATCCTCAAGTAGGTACGGCATCAAATGTGGATTTGATGTCAAATGCGGTTTTCTCCTCCAAATGAAAGATTTTAGTAACCGCTCCAATTTCTTTTTTGTCCATTTTTCAAAACGCACAAACCTACTCAAACTGAAATGGTCATCAAAACCAGACTAAATGACAGATCGATTTGAAAATTTGTGTCAATTATTAAGAAAGAAGAACCAACACAACGATATAAAAAAAATTTGAATATATAATAATATAATATTTCGCACGGGGATCTTTGAAAATTCTGCGGAGATTCAGAATCCTGGAAAAGAAGAAGTTTTTTCTTTCTAGTGAGATTTATCTGTTAAATTGCGGTGTCGCTAAATTTAATCTTCAATGAGTCTTGGAAAAGAAAAATTTATAATTTTTTGATTGCTTCAAAACCACGTAATTATTATCACTAGAAAGAAAAAACTTCTTCTTTTCCAGGATTCTGAATCTCCGTAGAATCTCCAAAGATCCCCGTGCCAACAGGGCTTTGCGGAAAAAGTTCAACAGAATTATTTTATTACATTGAAGTTTGGTTCAGCGATTTCTTTTTAAAATTTAAGCTTATGGTAAAGTTTTAACGAACTTCTTGTTCTTGCACTTGTACACTTCTTGTTCTTGCACTTGCAGCAAGAGCAAGAACCAAGTGTAAGTTAATTTAATATAACATAACATGGTAAGACCTGAAGTAGGTAATAATTAAATATCTGAGAAGTAAGACGTTCAAAATTTAAACATAAATATTTCAATACTATAAAATTGCGCCACAAAAAATTATTCCTAGGAAGACAAGAATTAGCCAAGCTATAGAAAGTAGACAAGTGTTTTGTCCTGTCTAACAAGAACAAAATAAGAAATTGAATGATTTTATTTGGGTAAAGTTCTGTAATTTTTATATACCTACGACGTTTCAATCTATAAAATAAGAAATTGTTGGTGAAAACGAGAAATAAATAATCAATGATTAAATCGAGTTGATATAGAGAACTTAAAATTTGAATTTTTTATTTAAATCTTTATATTCTGTCTAAAATATACCGAAATAGAAATGGGAAATTAAAAAACATATTGTTTATTTAGAGCGCAGTATTATAATTCTTGCTATGAAATAAATGGCATGTCGAAATTCTAAAAAAGTATCATGTTTCAAATAAGTTTTAGAACAAAAACTTTTATAAAAAGATCTGCAAATCTATCTATATCTGTTTCATAATAGTGTTATTTTTTCTATTCTAACATATGCTGAACACGCCGAATATTTCATTATGTTATGTCATTCAGATTTTTGTATTCGTTACATCAATTATCAAATTTTCACGATTATGGACCATTAAAAATACAATAAACAAACAAAAATTAAAATATAAAAGCGAATTAAATAACGTAAATGAAGATTTCGAAGAATATTTTGTAATGACAGCCTTCAATTTATAAAAAATATTACAAAATAATATTATCATATCATGCGATTTCCCGCTTTATTCATCAAACATTTCAATATTTCAAAATCCTTGAAATTCCATTTCAAAACAAAAGAAAGAGCGTTAATTCACAAACGCGAAAGTGGGAATTGCGAACATGGAAACAAGGAAACAACATTACATCGTTTGATCGTTTCTATAACAACTACAAGCAAGCAAGAGCGCACATACGATTTCGTTAGCAACGGACGACAATAAGCGATCGTCAGTACGAGTCTTTATTGCTTGTTGGACGGTTGACAAGAACTGACCATCTGCCGTATTCGCTGCCCTTCCCTGCTGCGAAGGGCTGCACACTTTGCGATTTTGAAGTAGTTAGTTTCGCGCGTTGCGCTCAGCGGTGACTCACGCATAAATTAAATCGATAACGTGCGGTTGATGTATTCGCTTTTACAGTCATTTGTTGACTGAACAGATAAATAAAAACATTACATTTATTCTTTAACTAATATTATAAAATAGTGTTCATTGATTTCTATTATTAAATCAACAATAATGTAGTGCGCTATTTCCGTCGTGTTTTGTTTTTTGGTTATTCTGGTTTAAATTTGACTACTGTCATTTGTTAGTTAAAACAAGTGAAGTGAAATATTCAGAATGCCATGCGGATACTTAGTTTCACAGTGGCGTGCCTGATATTTTGGATTGGGGGCACCGGAAGTGAAATAAATTCCAGGCCCTACACGGACTATTATCAAGTTGACGATAACGTTGAGGAATATTTTGTGGAACATGCGATATCTACTGTACAGGCTAAAAATGCCATTAGGGACTTGGATTTGGAGACAGGTAAGTGCCGTAATCTGTTACTTATCCTGTGAAGACATTTTTTAAATGTTTACCCGAATTAGCCTAATTACAAAAGTGAGTTATTAGGACAGGCGTGTTAAAATAGCTGCAATTAAGATAATGAATATAGTTCAGGGGCAACATTTTATGTGTAAAATGTACAATTTTATGGCTGGTTGAACTAACAAAACCAACAAAAGTTTTAAATAGACAAATTTTAATTTAAATCAATTATTCAACCCAAGTATAAATATATAATAAATCATGACATTTCACTTCACTGAATTTGATTATTTTCTAATATAGTTAACTAACTGTCACATAATAAAGTTGAAAATTACAAAATTGCTGCAACATAACGATATTTTTAACATGCGAAGATATAAAAAGTAAAATTTGACTATTTACTTAATGTACCTAAGTACCTACTTGAAATTATTTGACAAAAACAAAACTAAAATTTAAGACTCAATGGGATTTTCATCATTATGAACCTAATGTTAATGATGTAGGTCTAAAACATTTGTAAAAAAACAAAAAAATTATGTTTTTAAGTAATTTGAGAAATAAATTTTGCTGTGATGTTATTATTTTGTATAGGAGATAATATGGCAGCATTCTACGTCACATCATATATTTATATTATTCAATTTTCATTAATTTTTTTTGGGCTTGTTCCTATAAATATTTTGTGGAAATAAAAATACGGTTTTTACCTCTTCTTAAAAAATAATTAATTAAAAATGCAAGTAGCCCATCCCTATGTATTTTTAATTAAAATCTTGAGTCAAAGCAAATGTGGAATCACATTCTTATCAGTTTTTAATTTTATCCTTTTAGAGGTATTTTCACTTTAAAATTTGATTAGTTCCCTCCATTGAATAAAAGTATAAAGTATTATATTGTTATTATTTATTTTTGTTGACTACAAAATACTTAAACAACTATAAGGTGTAGTTTGTTTTAGATGTGTTGACCATCAAATCATTTATTTACGAACTAAGAAATGACAAACATTTCGAATGCCTATGTCTTTCTTATTCACTCGTCGTTTCTGAATTGTATTGTTTCTAAATTCAGAAATTGGTGACGTGTGCCGGTCATCACATCTAAAACAAACTGTAAATTCCAAGCGTCAATTAATTGTTTATTAATGTTTTATTATTGTTTAGTGCTAACTATCTACTTTTGTTTGTTTATCACAATTAGTTTTTTCTGTTTAAAAATAAATCGCAATTAGAATTTCAAATGCGCAAACGCTCCTTGACCTGATGGCTCTAACAAATTACAAACAAAATTTTTGCGCTAAAAATAATTCCTTGCCACATTTTTAATTAACTTTGATGAAAGATTTTAATAAGCAACTGTTAAACGTTCGCTTCAGTGTCCGATTTAAATTTATCATGAATTCAAGTAGCGTGCAACTAAACGAAAAGTTATTTTAAATAGCCGGAAATGAAAACAGGTGCTGCCTAAATTGAATTGATTCAGTTGATATGCCATATAAAGATCCAATAGCAATAAAATACAGGGTGTTTTACAACTTCAGCATAATAATTTATGGCAGATACTCGACAGATAGGTATAGTACAAATACATTTCATCTACCTAATAATCATTAGCGTTTATTAGGGGGTTATTGCAGTCACACAATGGTCAAAACCACAAGCCTGAGATGCGCCAGGACATACAATACAACCTTGCTAATAAGCTTCGAAAAACTCTTACTTTACCAGTGGAACACTGGGGGTAAAATATATACTCGGGTTAATAAATATGGCAAATACTGAACTGTTCGACTATATTTCTTATCTGCGGGCTAATCTTAAACGATTGCGATTTTGGGCATTGTGTGACTGCAATAAGCATTTAACGATTATTAGGTACTTGATGTATGCGTGGACTATACTACATGACTTCATGATGTAGTGTAGTGTAATGTTAATGAAGTTACCATTTTGACTGCCTCTGGTCACAAACAATAATAATTAAATTTATCTACGACTATTCAATAATACATTCATTATGTAGGTATAGACGTTTCAAATCCATGTAAGAGTGACGTCATATCAGATAAATTCTATCCACCACGTTCACAAAATAAGCTATCTCTTTCTTACACATTTGACTCGTATAAATCTATACGCATATCGTATGTCATAAAATCTTGATTCATACGAATAATTTGCTTGCTTGTTATGACATCACTCCTATTTGGATTTGAAACGTCTATAACTGTAGTAAGGTACACTCATTCATAAGTAAAACTATTGTATTTTGAATTCATAATTCAACACTGTTGTATTATGAGTCCATTATTCAACACAACTCTGTTACTGTCATGCCATCAAAATGTGAGGTTAGATTAATATTTTAATAAATAAAAATTTGTAAGGAAAATTTAAAAAGTCGTAAATAAAACGTCGTATTTACAGTACATTATACATTTTGAGATAGCTAGCCGTCATTTTGTTTCAAGATGGCGATTAATCTAAAATTTTGCCAAAGTGCATTGTTAGGTGACAAAAGTCTATTTGCAACACTTCAGCTCGATAGGATCCCGGGAAGTGGGCCATTTTTGACTTTTGTTTTTTTGGCGTACGCACGACGACAAGACGATGAAGTTAATATAAAGGATT
Organism: Agonum fuliginosum; assembly: GCA_947534325.1. Classification (NCBI taxonomy): domain Eukaryota; kingdom Metazoa; phylum Arthropoda; class Insecta; order Coleoptera; family Carabidae; genus Agonum; species Agonum fuliginosum. The sequence continues at coordinate 10,136,511 of OX384037.1, read as the reverse complement.
TAAAAATATATATTTTTGATACAAGACGATAAAATTATATTTTATTGACGAAAGAAAAGTGTTAATTTAATTTAGCGACGAAGGAGCGAGTGAATTATTTTTCTCGAGTCGATAATATAATTTTATCGTCGTGTATAAAATTATATTTTTCTCTAGTTGATGTTAAGGAAAAAAATTAATTTTAAATTAAATTACCGTAAAGTGGGGCTACTTGTGCCAGTGGGTGTTACTTTGGGACAGTGCGTTCTCGAACAACAAAAATGTGTCCAATGATTAATGATGAATCTTTGAAAATTCTAGTAATAAAATATAGCTACTAGATGGAATAATACCTCATTGTACCAAATATCGTAATCTTAACTACAGTGTAGGTTTGTCTATTTTAGCCATATTTTTGATCTCAAGTAAAATCTGCTGTGCATAAAAGTCCGGATACTTTCTATTGGTGAAGATAAACGCGTGCAGGTATTCAGAAACAAGTCAGTACCATATATTGCACAGTTCCATGTTATTATTTCCCACTATACAGAAATTATGAATATATTTTTTAAATGATTATTTTATAGGTTATTATAAAAATGAAAGAATGTAGGGGCTACTTTGTGACCTGCTAATAAGCGTCCCAAATGAAAATGGCCTCGAACAAAAAATAAAATATTTTATAACAATTATAAAATTGTTCTAAATATTGTTTATTATTATTTTCTTTTGACTTTTACGTTATATAATTTTTTTTAATTCTATTAATGTAGATTTTTAAATAAATAATAATAGTTTGCAACCAAATTTCATTTTATTATTTCAGTAACCATTTATACGATTTTTAATATTTTTTAAGTACCTGGCTTCGTATTTTAGTTTTATCTATTTTACCCAGGGGTTACTTTGTCTCATACTTGCGTTTTCACAAAGTTATCATTGAAAAATATGAATGTCACAAAGTAACCCCAGCACATGGGGTTAAATTGTGACACTTTATTATTTGAATTTTTTTTTTATGCAACATATATTTTAACAAATCGTATAGCAAATGAAAGCAGAAGGTTCAATCTTTCCATCCATGTAAGTTTTACAGCATGTGGAGCAATAGCCAATGAGATATTTTCAAAAAACTTCCAAAATCGTCACCACAAAGTAGCCCCACTTTACGGTATTATAAAAATATAATTTCAATGTTTGTTTGTAAGTAATGTTTTTCATCCTACTTTTTCACAAAATAGATGCAGAAATATTTTTATAAAAACGAATTTGAAGAAAAAAAAAATGTCAAAACTAAAGTGCTTTATCTACCCTTGCTGTTAAAATTTTACTTTATCTAGTCTAATTTTACTTTCTCTACCCTCGCGGTTAAAGTGCTACTTTATCGACAAAAAATAGTGAATAAAATAGCACGTCAACATTTGCTATGGAAAAAATAATAATTTGTCAGTGTAGGTATAAACATGTAGAAGGTATCTGGGATTTTATTTTCTATCCTAAAGTTGTGAAATAACCTGTATACATCAATACAAGACATAAAATACGTAATAAGTTGATCTATGCATATTTTTTGCACAAAAAACTAATTGTATATAACATATAAAAAGAAAAACAAACCATTTGAAAGTATAAATAGGTACTATAATCTATAAATGTATTAAATATCGTAATAAATCGTAGAAAAACTCTTCTTATTTCACAATTCTAAAAACGTAGTAACCTTGTCAAATAATAACAATTGCAAGTAAATTAAACAATTCACGTAGCGACGGTTGGTCAATTGTCAATTGCATGGGTCACTTTTTACAAACTAATAGTTTAACTGTTTTCTTTTTTTCTAGTCCAACCGAAGGCCGGTTGTCAAGAATGTACCCCGCAAGAAATTCGATATTGTTTGGGGTCACAGCTTATGAACGACCATTGTTGCTGTGATAAAGGATATAGAGGTAAAAATATTTAGCTTTTTAATTTTTAGCGGAAAAATTGACCCCGATATTCATGAAACAGGATTAGCGTTGTGCTAGGATTCTGCGTACATCTTATACCAGTGGTGGGGTAGAAAAGGGCTAGCAAAAAATTAACCAATAAAAACCAGCTTAATATAATGGTCGAGAATTATAGATTTATGTTTATATTTAATCGAATCTATTAGTTTAGAATTTAAAAGTGAAACTAAACTATCAAATAAATGTTAAAAATAAAAACATGATGTTTGAATCCTATCTATTTTATTTAAACAATTTTTTTTTGAAAAATATCAAAACTGGTACCTCTACCTATATTTAACCATATTTTTGTTTTATCTTTCATCATGTATAATTTAATTTTTAATAGTTTTCATGTGAAATGATTTCATGTAGAGTCCTTTTTAGAGTCCTATCCTATCAGAGAATGGTCTTTAACTTTTAATTTTAAAATTACTATAATCAATCCATTTTAATAATCTATCGGTGAAGGAATGTATTTGTTATTTATATTTTATATATCAATAGCAAAGTAAGTAATGTATAAGGGCTGGTATAATTAATTTATGTACCTACTACCCTACTACTATCATTAAAATAATTATTTTAGACGTTTATAAGCTTATAATTTAAGAATGTTTGATTTATTAGGTTTCGGTAAATCTCTAAATAATTATTTAACGAGTACCTATAAATGGTTATTTGTTATTATTTATTGGTTTCGAGGTTCTAATTTTAAAAACTATTTCGTGTATTAATAATATTTTTAAATATAATTTTTAAGGTAACTTACTTGTTTTCCTGCCAGTAATTTTTTTATTTGTTTCGTTTTGGTTTCATGTTTAATGTATTCATTTGAAATCACATTATGTCAATTTTCCATCATCATTAAGGTAATTAATTTAAAAGTAGAAGCAATTTTTTTAAACCTTCAATATTCATATTATGAGCACGACATTATGTTAAATCGTTTTTTTATAATAGGTAACTATTTATCATAATAACTTATATAACAATGTATCAGCATGCACTTTATTTTCATCATTTCCACAATTAAATTTGTTTTTAATTTATAATTATAAGATTCATTAATATGATAATTTAATTATGAAGATACTGTGCTAATTAAATTAAATAAAATGAGAGAAATTTTACTGTCCTTGAATTTCAATTTAATTATTCGCGAAAAAATATGCGAAAAAACTTTATGTTCCATTTTATTAAATAATGAGTGAGTTTCAAGATGTCGGCCACAATTAAAACAAAAGTAAGAACTTTATGACGCAATGCCAACTTACGCATACAATTAAAGGTTAGCGGTTAAACATGGCATAATTATCAGAAGTAATTATAAATTTTCCTTTACACGTTGTGCATTTTCTACTGATAATAATAATAAACAATATATTAACATATTTATCAACAGTTTTATGCCATATATTTGTCATAGTGTTGTTTTCTAGGCTTCGTATGAGTCAGAATGAACTTATGCGCTCACAAAGTGTTATTAATTATAATTAAAACAATTACATACGTATTTTGATCATGCGTTATACTTTTCTTATGCCTTCTATGATATTATTTCTAAGCAGAAAATTCCAGTTAAGATTTATGTGATTTTTAATATAAAATGCTCGACGTAATACTTTTATATACGATTAATGATGCATGTATTATAAAATTATTATTTGTTTTCAATGAATAATGTTCTATATTATTACACTTACTAGTTTCATAATTTAAAATTAAATAGAACTTCATGTAGTATATAGCATATTCAAACATATTATGTTGTACATACATACGTTAATGCTTAATGGACAAAAATATAAATATCAAAAATAAAATAATTTCTGGAATTTGGCTGCAGATAAAATATAATACTTAGTAGGTATATTCTACTCGAGATACACATGGCAATTGGCCATGTCATGAATGAACGTCGTAAATCTCAATTCGAACCCGAAACATTGAAAATTATGCTGGGTTGAACCCGAACAAAAAATTTTACCTCTAAGCTCGAACCGAATCCATTTTTGGCGATTTCTGATCCCTGCCTATATCACAGTTTAGTTTTTCAAGGAAACTAAGTTTTCTTAATTTCACGGTCTTCATAAATGTCGCACTGAACTAAATAAACAACTCATACCTTCTTAAATAACACAGACTCGTTTCGGTAGACACTCGGATTTCACTGAATTAAATAAAAAACCCAATACTTTTCTTGAGTCTTAAATACTCGGTTTTGGTACAAACTCTGATTGAACTAAACTAAATAAACAACCCAATACCTTTCTTGAATCCCATAGACTCGGTTTCGGTGACACTCGGATTGCACTGAATTAAATAAAAAACCTAATACCCTTCTTGAAACTTAAATACTCAGTTTTGGTACAAACTCTGATTGAACTAAACTAAATAAACAACCCAATACCGACCCTTCGGGAGTCCCACATAGGTTTCATTCAGTTTTGGTTATCCGAACTGAACTAAATAAAGAACCTAATACTCTTATTGAGTGAAATAAAATGATGTGACATTGTGTTTTATAATATGCGTATATGTCTAGGCTTTTTATAAAAAGCCTAATGTTACAATCTGCCTACGACATATACTTTTAATATTATCAACCGTAGGGACAATCAACTAGAATTCGTCTTGAGGTAGAACCATTCACTCGTAATTTTAATGAACAAACTTTGAATCAAATATTAAACCTTTAGCACACTGAATTCATTACCAACAAAAATAATTATTATACTCAGCTATTTAATTTTATAACATTGTTTCAGTATTTTTGCATTGGGTAAAACAAAGATATCAGTGTTGAAAGTAGAACAAATTATGTATGAAGTGAGAAAACTACCTGAATCCAAGTGGTCGGCTTCAAAGATCATTCTGATTATGTAAAATTCTTTTGAAATGTTTAAAAACAATAAAATACATTCAATAAAAAGAAACTATCATTTTGTGATGAAATTCATTCATGTATTGTTGGTCACGTAACACGGAACTTTATTTTTACTTTTTCTGTTCGTAACTTTGACCCATTTATTTGTAGTTTACGTGCTGTTTATCACAGGAAATGTCAATTATAAAATTTCAAATTTTTTGTAATACTAGAATAATAGCGCACTTGTACACTTTGTTTATATATTGTTTATTTGTATTATATTTTGTACATACAACATGCACGCTTATTACCCAATTTGGGTATGGCAGACACACATTGTGAGTTTTCGGTATTGATATATATTTATCGTGTGTGCGGTTACAGCCGTCAACTCACGGGTACTCATGGTTGTTAGTGGAGAGTACACCACAGGGGAGATTATAAACGAAAAGCATTAGTGTATTGTGTTTACAAAATGATCTAAATAATAATATTGTCAAGGTATAAATATTATTAAGGCGAAGTTATAACTCTTTCTTTTAAATTTTTAGTAAATGTAAATTCAATTTAACTAGGTACTTTTTAAAACAATAAATAACTACTCTTTAAAATATGAAGTTTATCGTTGTGTATACAATTTTTAACTTAATCTTTAAATATAAGCGGTAAATTTAGTTTTTAAATTAAAATACTAAATGATTTTGCACTTTAGATAATTATTATGTTAATTATTAACGCATTTTCATTTTACCTTAAAAATACACGATACTTCACAAAATTGCTATTATTCCCAAAGGTACTCAAGAAAATATTAGGTAATCGGTCATAGACTATCACAAATTTTTTCATCATATTAAAGGGCATACTTTTTGTAAAAAAATTGATATGATAAAGTCATTAAAAATATCTTATAACATAATATAAGGATAATTTTCTTTAAAAAAATTAAACATTTTGATGATAAGAATAGTTAAAAAGTCATATAATCTCAAATAAAATAAAATACTTATCAAAATGAATTTATCGTGCTTTAATTAATTCATTCAACTGAAAATCATTCGCATTCTCATCGTACGTAAATGCTAAATCTTTCATTTTCATTTCATTTTGCTTATTCATGGGGATTTTTCGTGTGTGAAAAAATAAACCATATTGATTTTTCTGTTCCAGAATATTTTCCCTATGTGCCACACACGTGCTACATCGGCAAGAAATTATGCAAGCCTCTTGCGAAGGACTGTGCAGAATACACCCGCTTAAGAAATTGTTGTTGTGATAAACTTGTCTTAGAAAGATGTAAGTAAAAAATATTTATTTACATTACAAGTCTGGAAAATGTTCTTTTATAGGACAAGCAGAAAATAAATGAAACTCAGGCCATAGATAGATACTTTTCGGACGTATTACGTCTATCTATACTATTTTATCCGTAATCGTTTTAGTTTTTCAATTAACTAAAAGATTTAAGTCATAATTTCTTAATTTGACTTATAGTTTCTGGCTATTGATATTTAAAAGTTGAATATTCGAATAATGAAAAATAGTCTTGATTGTAAAGTCTACGTGTTTTTAGTTTCTAACCTAGAAGAAATAAACTCAAATTCTAGGGCTATTATGTTTACTGTTAAAATTTAAAATGTCATTTGGAATTCATTTTAGATTTAGAGTGATACTTATTTAAAATTCGTCTTTCTAATTTAATTTCAGAATAATTATAGATAACTTTTAAAAAATCCTAGTAAATAATTGGACTTTTTAAGAGTGTATATCTTTTTTTTAAAGTTCTAGTTAAAACAGACTAAGCTTATGTCTACAATGGGCTACTTGCAAGATTTGTTTTTATTAAATAGGTATCAATAGAGATCAAAACTTGGGACATGTATTTTTTATTTTGACAAAATTTTATTAACAAACCAAAAAAAATATCAAAATTAAATATTACTATGTGACGCAGAATAATGCGGAACCAATGACTGGCCGTATGGCATAGTAACGACTTAACTAGTGAGCGCCCCATAACAACGGCTTGTACGGGAAGCTAAAACGGCCAACCACAGGTTACCTACATTCTTAATATGCTTCCCTCCTCCTGTTCAAGATAATGATGTCACAGAAAATATTCTTTCTAAATTTAGGTATGTTTTTAAAAAATAATATTTATATTTTTACATTATGTTTTCGACCTAACATTATTAGATACATAGTAATAGAAATCTCGTTTCCAAAATCATATGGAAGTAGCCCATTCTGCCGCATTTAAGCCTTATTTACGACTTCTGTCGAAAAAATAGTTTATACTTTAGAATTTATTTATCTCTTTATTTACTTGACTGTGTTTAATTTCAGGGAAAGAAATCATATCCAGTGGACCAAAGATATATACCAATTTAAACCTTGTAATATATTTAAGTGTATTTATATATTTTTTGACATAAAATTTGTATGATATAAAATACCTATTCTTTATGAAATGAAATGTACAGTTTTTAAAATATTTAATGTTTTTTTGTTGACTAATGTGATAAATAAAATGTGGTATTTTTGACATTTTAAACTATTTTCTTTTATTTTAGATTTACCAAAATCTTGTTTATCAGTGACCAGAATATTAGGAAATTCCTTCATTTTTGTACTTTTAGTCATAGTTTTACGAAAGTAAGGTAACTCCGAACCACCGAACAGAAATATTTTTTCCGTATACGAACAACTTGTTGAATAACGCATCACGCACGTTAATTAACTTTTTCCACGACCATATACGAAACAAGCAGTTTCCATACAGTTACCTAGCTACGAAAATAAACAATATCAAATATCCGTTCAACTTGTTCTATATGTTATCGACCAGGTCATATCGCCACAGTTTAAAGTTTTGTTTCAACTTCTAGTAGACGTGTGTTATCTTTCTGACATTTGATATTTTTTCCTGTCATGAAGTATTTCGTGCTAAATTGCATTATTCCATTATAATGAACAAATACGACATTAAAAGTGTTTAATTCACATAAATTAAAGTAGTAGGTACTACTTATGCTGTCTCTGGTATAATTTAAAAATTTAAATAGAATTTATATTCTTGTTATTGAAAATCTTATATCATGTATTCCATGATCGTGGTATATTTGTTTCTTCGTAAAACTAAAATTATAACAATGACAGTTGTAATTAAAATATATTCATGAATAAAATGTTGAATATTTAAAAAATTTGACATTTTTGAAATTTTAATGATCTGAATTTTATTGAATTTAGTAAATTTTAATTAGAATTAAAATACAAAATACAAAAATAACTATTTTGCACGATCGGTTATTTTTAGCGTTTACTGGATTTGTTTCTGAGTAGGTTTTGTTTATAAATAACAAGCAACAAGGCAGTAAAAAGATACTATTATAAGCATCACATACGTTTTTGCACGATCGGTCATTTTTAGCGTTTATTGGCTTTGTTTCGAAGGTAGTAGGTTTTGTTTACAAATTAGAAGGCGGTAAGAACTCATGAAGAAGGCGGTAAGCAACAACAACAGCAACCAAGGCAACAGCATCAAAATGCAAACTAAACCTACATAACCAAAAATAAACATTATTTTCAAATTTATTTTGATTGTATCGATCGGGCAAAAAATATTATAAGCATCACTGACGTTTTGTGCATTTTGTAACGGTGTACTCGGCTACGTCTCGGTCTCCAAACATTATACCGCCCTTGATACGTAATATACTATAAGTGCATTTTGTACCAGTTTCGGATAATATTGGAAAATTGATATCTCAATTACGCATCGGTCTCCAAACATTTTATCTTCAACCGGAAAACTGCACTTTCCACCCTTGATACTTCTTATTCTGATAGATTTGTATAATAAAATTTATTTTTTTAGAATTCCGATTTTTTTCTAGTAAAAATTTAGTTTTTGGTGCTTTCCGATTTAACGGTATCTTCCATAGTCACAAATTTGAACGTCATGTTCAAAATTTGCAATCAAAATAAAAAATATGCAAAATATAAATATTTTAGGATTCAAGTTATTAACACATCAATTAAAATTTGTTTACAAGTCATCGTCTTATGGGTCTTATTCTCTTATTATTTACAATAAAATAATAATTACAATAATTTGTTAAAGATTAGAAAAAAAAGCATGTCAATCAAATACGTAGGTACCTATATAAAATAACAAAACACGTAAGATTCTGGGTCAAACGTTAAACTTACAAAACAACACCTACGAAAGATTATAGAAGATCAAAAGACGTTTACATTTCATTTTACAGTTATTCGCATTCTGGGTCTTTAACAGTTGTATTGAACATCAGGTTGAATCAGTTATCTCTAGTTTGTCATCAGATAAGTGTCTCTGAATTTAGAAGATTCTGAAATCTTAAAATGAATTCCAGAGTTATCTGTCAGATTTTTGTGTTGTGTTGTATTGTTGCTGTTACCACGGGGACAGGTAAGATTTTAAGTTTTAAATGCTTCCTATAAATAATATTAAGGATTGTGTCTAAGAACATTATAGGGTGGTAGGTAATAATTAAAAACCGATCTATACAAACTTTTATATAAATATCACGCAATTTCCTAAAACTTTTTAGATAGAAAATTTTCTTACTGCAGGATTTAGCATTTAAAATGTTAGTTGTTTATTGTTTGAATAACATGGTATTAAAATTGCCGAACAATGCAAATGTGTTTTTTTCTTAACTGTATTTTCAATAAACTGTGTATAAATAAATTTTGCACAAATATTTTAATTATAAACATTTTGTGAGTCAAATATCACGATGTAAATTCTTAAATTCAAACGCATCCTATTGTTTTTTAGCTATTTCCAATTTATAAAAAGACTTTCTTATCAGAAATAATTCTACAGTGTTTAAAAAACAAAATATTATTTACATAATACTGTTTAAAATTGCTACAAAATATAAAAATAAATAGTTACTTATGTAACAAGTACGCAAAATAGAGTTTTAGAGGACGAATCTATTTACGGACGAGGCGTAAGCCGAGTCTTTAATTTAGGTGATTCCTCTAAAACTCAATTTGTGTATGTGTTACTTGTTACATACAAAAAATTTCGAATATGCTCTCCAAATTTATTTAGTAACCATTCAAATTATTCTAAAATATAACTTTAAAATAAAATTTTGAAAAACGTAGGTATGAAACAATGAAAATAATCCTATAAAAAGTAAATATAACTGCTCATTGCCTAGGTTACGTTTTTTTTTTACTGAATCCCCTAAAATATTATTTTGCGAACTCAAAACAATTCGCAAAGTAGGTAACGATTTTAGAGAGTATAATACTAAAAAATATATTATTTATTAAACGAGCACATATTATATATAATTCAAGAGTATGACAGTTTATGCACGAGCTGAAGGCGAGTGTATATTCATCAGAATGAATAATTATAGTCATTATGTGCGAGTCAAATACGACGTTTTATCTACGACTTTTTAAATTTAAATAAAACATTTCTTTACAAATTTATATTCATTAAAATATTAACTTGATAACAGAATAATGGACTCATAATACAATAGTGTTGAATTATGAAGTTATAATAATCTTACTAAAGTTACCTACATAATGAAAGTATTATTCAATGGTTGTAGATAAATTTATTTTGCTTAGAGCGATTTAGATAAAATTTTGTATAATAGGTTAGGTTATGCATCCAGAAGTCATATCTTTAATAATAATAAATTCGTTATTATTTATTCACTACTAGTGTATTAATTTAATGACCATTCTTAATATGATACATAACATACGATTAGATTTATAATTTTAAAAGTCCGAGGATCAAATTAACCTTTATTACGTTCATATTAAAAAACAATAATTTTAGTAACAAGTTAAGTAACTTGGGCGTATGATATATTTATTTTTATCACAAATGCAAATGTTATGCAATTTGCAAAATCTCTTTGGAAAAGAAAGTCGTCTTAAATAAAACGAGCCCTCCTACATTAATTTCCAAAAATATCTTCCTCGTTACACCTTTAATTAATCAATTACTTAAAAACTAGTTCATCAACTTATAATTTAATTCCACACAAAGTCCATTCGTTGACTTATGAAGCGTGATGCCAAAAACTGGCTAATCGCGGAAATTTCTAATCATTCGGAACTCCTATTAAATAATTAATTACCAAACGACAATCGAGTTCAGTCAACTGTCACGGCAATGTCACTGACAGTTGTCACGCAACAAAACACTGACGATTGTTTATAAATGCAGCGAAGGCGCTGTATCTGCTACAAGGAATATCAATTGAAGAATGTGGATTTTGAGTAATCTATGAAGAATGATTTCGGAGAATTTAATTAGAAATATTAGGCACGTAGTACACGTGGACAAGATTGATATCATATTGTCAATTATTTGCCGGTTTACACATCCGCAATTATAAATTGATTTGTATGTGATTGGTTTTTAATGTAGACGATTTTTTTAAAACCAATAACCGCTTTGTTTTTTGTATAACCAACTTCTTGGTGTTAAATATTATTAAATTGATTAGTTATTATTAATTTGTTTAACAAATATGAATTTGAATTAGTATAAATTAGGGTCCTTACTTACAATTCATGTTTGATAGGTTTTTTCTCTAACTGATGGTATTGAAGAACTTGTATAATATAAAAGAAATAAATATTTTATCCAAATAAAATATGTACGAAGAACTAAAATTAGAACAAGTTAGCTCAGGCAAGCCTAACACAAAAATACGCGAATTTTTTAATAACAAACACCTTTACAGTTTTATATTTACTAGATTACGAAACGTCGTAAAAAATAAAAATATACAACTAAACCCAAATTATTAATTTATGTATGTCTTCCTAGTATGTAATTGGTTATTTATGTTATTGATACGATTTACGTTAGATACTACATTATTCCCTAGGGCATTAAGAAATTACCATGGTAATGTTGACATATAACAAATCTTTTTCTTCTGCAGTTAGGTATTATATATCCTGTTCGTTGCTAAGATACCAAAAATGTTAACTAAATTTGAATCGCCAAAGCGAAATGTCACGCGCGGAATAATTTAAATAAAAAGTGAGACATAAAATATTGTAAGCACCACGGGCATCATTGATGTTTATAGCCCTCGGGCGATTTACAAACCCTCGGATCAGGGGCTCTTGGGCTTGTAAACATGTCGCTTTCGAATGAGCATAAACATCATCATGATGCCCTTGATACATAAATAAAATAACTATTATGTATTTATTTACTAATTTTTGGTATTATGATTTCTTTTAAAAATTTATGCTGCTACTAAAAGACTAAATTACATATAAAACAAAGGGCACTATTTTAAATAGCAAACGGAGGGCTTGAGGGCAAATTCTGAATACACTTCTATTTTTTATTTTAAAGAATTTATAATTGTTAGATAATACAAATTACAATATTGTCATGTAGGTACTTTGTGCCAACTCTTTTTAAGCCCTGTTCACAAAAGAATTCTTTGACGACTCTTTCATGATTCTGAATTTTGAAAAAAATAATTTTAATCTTCAATGATTCTTCGATAGAAGTATTTCTAATTCGTTGATAGCTTTAAAACAATAAATTTCTATTTTCTAGAATTCAGAAGCATAAAAGAGGCTTTAGGAAAATAATAATAATTTTTTGTATGCATATATGGATCAGCAAAAAATTGAACTGATTCAAAACTGTGTTAGATTTGACCAAAATAAGGAATGAAAAAGGCGTTTTACTAATTCAAAACCAAGCTTCTAAATTTTAAATAATTACACGCCCATGTTCTCTGACACCAGCAACACCTCTCCGTAAAGCAGGCTGCGGGCATAATAACATTCTAAAAAATGGATATTTCAGCGCCACAGAACCTGCGTGACATCCTCGGCATTGGCAAAGGCGTCATCCCGACGGTCATTTCAGGAGACATAAAGGAACTGTTCGGAGCAGGAGAAGGCAAATACCCGCCAGGACAAGGACATAAACGACCCTGTCCCTTGTGCGATTCATCTGTTTATGGTTATTGCAGCGATAAACTCTTTCATGATTCTTGTTGCTGTAGTGGCCCTTACGGTAAGAATTACTAATTTCATTTGTTGAACTTTTTAAAAAATTACAGATTGTACATTTTTTCGCGATCGTGGGGGTTTACACATTCTGATACCCGAAATGATTGCGGGAAATAGACCATTTTAGCACTAGTGCGGAAAATGAATTATGTTTGTTTTATTTAATTATTATTGGTATGTAAGTAACCGTCATGATGCTTAAAAATTCTAGAAAAAGTTACATATAAACTGCCTAAAACTTGAATTTTTTTTAATATTATGGTTTGGGTTTTGAGGACGATTGCAGAAAATAGTACTATAATTATCTAGTGCGCAAAGTAGGCAATTGCGCGAGGCAAGCTGCAGCAGGCGAGGGTGCAACATAGCTGAGTGCTAGTTGCCTTTGCGCACGATATTTTTTGTCATACCTGACCTGTACAAAAAGTAACCTTTTGAGTGACTGTTTTGTGTTCGTAAAGTGGACCAATTTTTTAACTGTACCTACGGAAATGCGTGCGCAAAGTAAAAGAGTGCGAGAAAAGGCGTGCGGAAACTGTATTTGCGTTCGCAAAGTACAAGTATATTTTTCCGCACGCTTCTACTTTATGCACGCATATCCGCATAAGAAATGAGTCACTTTACATACGCAAAACACCAAAACAGCCACTTTTCGTGCAGATATCACAAACAATACTTTTTGCATGCAAATTCCGAAACTCGCTGTGATGATTTTTGGTAAAAAGTCTTAAACAAAGCATGTTTTCTTCGGTAATATCAGAAGTTGAGATGATATTTTTTTGAAAATTGTATAGTTGTATTTATAGCAACTTTATTTCTATCAATTTCCGACAGAAAACATAATATGTGATGTATTCTTGACATTAAAAATTGATTTATTTACAGTAGGTTACTATAGAAACTAAATAAAACCAAATCTTCATGTTTCTTGTCGCTGTCGCTTTTTAGTTTGATTGGCTATATTATGTCAAATATGATTGGTTAATACTGTAGATGAAATCTAATCGATAAAATTAAATATATTACGCAAATTTAAATATTTTGTATATTTTCGTATCTCTTACAGTTCTCAAAAGTCGAAATGCCTAAGTATGTTAAGAAGTCCCAAGTAGATTAAGTTTACTATTATGTGTGATTATACTATAGTCGCATTTATACGAACACTCTTAATTATTGTAAAAATTATTGACATCGTAATATTTAAAAAGCTGTGGTTGCACTTTATTTAAAGTATTTGAAATATTTGCTTAAGTATTCACATTAAATTTAGTTATGAAATAAGTTTGAAATTGATACTCGTCGATACATCATGTATATTTATAAGTAAATGCACAAACAAATTGATATAAATATGCATTACTTGATAACTTGGTATACATCCAAATTTGCGAAATTATTCAAAACTGAAATAAATTTACTTGGAATTAAGTATTAAACAATGTAAAATATGTTATTTTGTTGCTGTTGTTCTGGTGCATATGAAAATATTATTTAAGGAATTTTCCACAAAATTATTTTAGTTTCATCCTACATCAATTATTCAAGCAATCAATTAACAATCAATTTACCTATACCTCCATTATCTTGACATATACAATATACATGCATTTATTGAATGGCGCTTGTTCTATATTATTTTTATAGCATCTTTTTTTATTATACCCACTTGGAATCATTCCCAAGTCATCAATCATATATCACTTAACACTTACTGAATTGCCGTCCACTCATTTCACCCACGTATTATATCACATGCAGTCTATAATTAAACTAGACTCTGGTTCAACATTACAAAACACATCAACTAACTAAATAAGGCTATCTTTTCATTCGTAATAAATAATTTTCGTTTTTCTAAATAGTTAAGTCAATCACAAATTAGAAAATATATTTTTGGGTGTACTATTCGATTTGGAATCCTAGAATATTGTAACAAAAATCGTAAAACAAACGTTGAAAAATTCCTGAGGATTTTAAATAATTTAAATCCGTAAATTATTTTCGCATGTATATTATATAACATAGTTACTTTGAATTCTGATAGTTAATTGAAATTTCTTGTATTTTATTAATTAGTTTCTGCGTAGCTCAGACTCATATAGTTTATTTTTGGAAAGTAATTTCATATTTCACACCGTTGCAGGTGTTGAAAATATAATCCGCAAAACATAAAAATAAACTTTTTCGAAAATTCCATACTTATGGAAAAGTTTTAAAATAATGAATAATTTATCTATGTTTATTGAATAATACATTCATTATACAATTGTTTGCAGTGAGTAATGTGCCCTATTACTCATTAGTGAGTTTTTTTATAATTATAAATTTGGCTTACTAACGTTACACATGCTACATGAATGTATTATTCAATGGTCGTAGTTATATAGTATTTCTACTTTAACATAGCAATTACTCAATCGAATGATTATGACACTCGCCTACGGCTCGTGCAATAAACTTTCATTCTCTTGAGTAATAACCATCATTAAACTATCAACTAATATTTATACTTTCTTTACCTATTTATCCAGATTCTAACTTTAAAATAGGTCCTACTAGAGTATTCAGAACATTTGAACTTTAAAGAACTTTAAACGCAAGTTAATTCCGAAAGTAATATTTTTCAAAACAAAAAATATTGAAATTTATGCAAATGAAATACTATTTTCGAGCTGAACTAATATGTTAATTTCGAATTATTAATTTTTGCTCTAAAGCCGCATTCACAGTCCGAAATTTGTAAAGTTGTTAGGGAGCAATCAAGGAAGCAATAAAAGTAAATAAAGTAAAATAAACAGTTGATTTGTTCTGAAACTCATTTGAATATTTTTTGTTTAGATTGTGCTACGACACAAATTTCGATCTGTGAATAGTCACTTATAACACCATAAGTAGTTATAGTTATGTCGATTATTTTTCTGGTTATATTACGAATGTTCCTTGTGCTTGGATATTAATACTATACGAGTGCGCAGCACGAGTAATATTCGCAAGCACAAGGTACACATGAGTGTAATATACTACCAGAAAAATAATCTACTTAACTATGATTTCAGAAAACAAATAAATTTTTATAAAATCTAGACGTCAACGTCAAATATGTTTTTGGGTGTTTCTAAATAAAATAGTGAATTTTAAATGAAAACTGTTCTAGAACCTTAAAGAAAGATAGAAATTGTGCATTAAAACTGGAAATTAAGATTATAATAAAAATGTTCATTTGTTAAATAGTCACCTAAAAGTAGGTACCTACTAGTAGGTAGTG
Source organism: Agonum fuliginosum (assembly GCA_947534325.1). NCBI lineage: Eukaryota > Metazoa > Arthropoda > Insecta > Coleoptera > Carabidae > Agonum > Agonum fuliginosum. The sequence goes on along the minus strand of OX384037.1, from coordinate 10,120,334 downwards.
AATAGTCGACACACAACCTTTAGTCCAAAATAATCAAGTCTATTGATTTTGATTGGTTGTGAAATTCAATATTCTGCATTTTTATTGGTCTTTTTTGACAGACGACAAATGATGTGAATAATAATATTAATTTCTACAAATTTCAGTGATACGAAGTAAAGTACACCAAATTTCGGACTTGAATAGAGTTATTAGAGTTGAAAAATTGTTACAACTATACTAATTTAACCGAAGTTGTATTTTGAGATCTCATTAACCTAATAGCAATCCAAAATAAAATTCACCTGTTCCTATATTCCGATGTTTGATGTTAAGTAATGGTGTAAAAATAATGAATGTAAAATATTTTCAGATCATCTTCCTCATCAATGCCAGTATGCTGATTGCAGTTTTCTTCACGCCAATTCCTGCTACGAACATCGCCTGATAACGCAGTGTTGCTGCACAAATTATATCTTCTACAAGAAATAACTGTTAACAATTGAAAATATATATTTATTGACATATTTAATACACTGTTCAGAAAAAGTAATTACAGCGTTATATTTGTATAATGTAAAATGTAAATAATATTAACAATAAATTATTTTAGGAACAACAGACTAGAATTTGTATAAATACGACTTATTTTACACTCAACTGTGATTGAACAACATTTTAAAATATTGTGGAAGCAATTTTAAGCGAAATTAGTTTTAAGTTAATTTAAAAAGCTTCACTACATGTGATGACAAGTTTAGAGATAGGTCGTTCATTTTTATTTTTACAAAATTACAGAACAGTACGTCAAAAACAATAATCTTTAACACCGAACACTTCTATTATATTTTGTAAATACATACATAAATATCACGCTATTTCCCCAAAGAAGGGTTGACAAAAACATGCAATCAGCAATTATTAAGGAATAGAAAATAGCGGAAAATTGTCAAATATGCACATTTATCGGTACATATTCTACATTAATTTATATACTTAACACATTCCAATATATTTTATATTATTTTATACAAAATAAAATATTGAATTACCTATATAAATTTTGGTGTCCTATAAAATTTTTATTAAGGTGCTAGTATAGTTAGCATGTAGTAGTTCCTTATTAAATTAATTACTCGTGCATTTCGAGTGCTTTATGAACCAAATTTTGGTTACAGTATACTAAATATATGTATCGTCTTTTCTGACTTTTCGCACTTGTTTTGAATAATGGAAAGTCTAGAAAAACATCAAAAATCGTACTTTACTAATAACTCATGCTACGATTGAAATATCTTTTTCAAAAAAATTAAACATCATCTACATTAGTATCTTAACATCGGATTGTCAATATTTTTTCAAAAACTACTCCCAGTTTCTAATTTAAAAAAAATAAAAAAAATTTGAAATTTGTTTTTTTGAGAATTTTGAAATTTTTGAATCAATCCGATATAAAATTATAGACATTTTTTGTAAATAAATTTTTTCTCTAAAGTGCACCTGAATTAAGTTATTAGTAAAGTACGAACGACACTTTTATAGTAGGTATACCAGAGCCTTAAAATTGTACAAAAAGCATCAATTTGTATTAAAATGTACCAAAATTTTGATAATTAAAAAAAATAATGACATAAAAATGCTGTATAACAATTAATATTGGTATTTGATTGTTTGTTTTATAGAAAATAATATCAATCTAGAAATGTGTTAAATATTAAAGTAAAATGTACTTTTTATTACACATGCATTATAATCAATGTTTAAAACACGCAAATGCGTGCAAAATCTCCATACAAAAACACGCTCTGTTTTAAAGATTGCTAAGTAACAACAATGAAAATAACCCATCTCCTAGGTAGCGATATTGTGACAGGTCACACAGACTACTATAAAATGTTTTCCAGCTCTATTTTTCAAATTCGATGCAGGTGTAATAAAAAATAGTGTATGACACACGTGGATAAGTGCTTGTAAAGCACTGCATTTCGCGTCGTGCGTGCTTTATAAAGTTACTTATATACTATTTTATGAAATCGTACAATAATGAGTTTCTTTAGCTCTGCAAAATTGTAATAAAAAGTACAGCTTTAGCTCTGATTTTTTTGACCAATCAGAGCGCTGTCTGTGGCTCGATCGCTGACAAGTCCCGAATGTCAGGCTATTGTTGTAGAAACTCGTAATCACCATACCAGTTGTTTTGTGATGACACTTTGAGTGTTACTGTTACAACTTACAAATTTAATATAGGTACCTAATTTTGCGATTTCATAAAAAATTATATATCGTGGCTGTAAAGATATTTTTTATTACTTACGTTTTTATTCTTCCAGGTGCTGGAAGATACATTCGTAATAAAAAAATAATTCTCTACAGCCTCCTGGATATAAAAAACTATTACATACTTTTTCCCCTAATTTACATTCATATTTTTATTCTTCTCAATAAGACTCATCCCTACCCACCCCACAACCACAACAAACAAAGGTTCATATCAATCCATTTACTCATAGCTTTTAATTTTTTCTTATAATATGACGCAAAAATATTCAATTATAATCACATGTGCATTAATTCTTTCCGGCATTTTTTTAGTACTTTCCAACAACGTCTTAATTAGCTCGAGTGGTACACGAGATATAATTACGTTGTTGGAATGCACGATACAAAATTTACTGGACATGAATGAATGCACGAGTGCATATTCGGTAAGAAAATCGCAATGACACCGCCGCTCTATTTTTGAATTCTTTTTACAATAGAAACTTTAAATATTTACTAAATTTGTATTTAACATTAATAAGTATGTATTATTTACCTTATTAATTGCTTATTTATACTCAAAATAACAATTTAACCAATTTTTAATTTAATGTCAAAGTAACAGATGACGGTAAAGTTTCCTCTTATTAATTTCAGTTAAGTTACTCAAGCTACTAGTAAAAAATTTCCGAGAAAATTTTTATATAACCATGGTTACTATTATTGTAATCCATTCATCCATTGGCTGTTATTTGTGTCATGCGATTTTCTCTGAAATAATTTAGAAATGAACGGTGATAAAAATTATCGTATTGTCTGTTAATGGAAAACAGTTTCGAATTTTATAATTAATTTATAACATTTCTAACAGTAACTGTAAAAGTTATTTTTGTTAGTATACCTATCTCTATTTACATATTACAATAACTTACAATAAAATATGGCAAGCAAATCACATATTATTACATACATTTGTACAAAATAAAGTCCTACGAGTCATTTCAACAATTTTATATTACGTTTTTTATCATGATTGTTCGTATCATAAAAAATTTGGACCATTTACTTTCAATTTGTAACATTCAAAAGTTTTAAAGAAGGGTAAAAATACTAGCCTCTTATAATTTAAAATAGGAAATTAGAAATATTAAAGCTCAACTTTTAGAAATTAGACGAATTGTTCATTTTTGAAAGACTTTACATTTTTCTACAGAATTAATTTAGTTTTATCATAGTAAAGTTACAATTATTGTTCCATATTTTAGTATCGGTTAATTATGAGCATTGTTGCCTTTTCTAAATTTAATTTGAGACCGTTTTAATAAATTTAAGCTCTATCTTAATACTATGTGTTTTTAAAGCATCACATATTTATTTATCGTTTGCTTTCTACAAGAACTGTTAGTTCTTAAACTTATTTGAACATTTTACATTAGTAAAAAAATCAAACAAATTTAGGAAACAACAGATTTAGTGAATGTTGTGCAAATGACGTATTATATTCGAAGTGAGTAGAGTAAATCAATGTAGTGATTCTAAATATTTGGTGTTTAATTTTATATGACAGGTCGACAACCTTTTTTCGACTGTGCCAAAAATATGTTCACCTTTCTTCATTATGTATGTGCCAACTACTTTAAGATTGATCAATAATACTAACTCGAATTTATATCCTATGGTTGCCAAAAAGTAATACGTTACCTAACAGAGTCTATTCAAGAGTTTTCTTATAAATAAGAAATAGATTAAAGATTTTTGAAGATTTAAATTATTTACTGATTGTCTTACTTTTACTCATTTTTGTTCACTTTGATTAGTATTTTATACATCGGTTTTATTCTTATTTGATATTTTCATCGAATTATTAATATTTTAAAGCCGTGTTATTCAATTTAAATATTATACGTATAAAAACGAATCTTACATAAATTAAAATAAGTAATTGACTTCATTTACGTTAAAATAAATTCTTTAAAAGTATCCAAATATCGCAAGATATGTTCTCTCAAAAATACAAACAAAATTTACTTTTAAAGAATTTCACAAAGAAAAAATTCATTAAAACTAGAGGCAGTTATAACTTAGGGAAAATTCACGCCATGATTAGGAGCCAATAGTATTAGTACTGTGTGAGTCACTAGGCCTCGACGTAGGCAACGGTTTGGAAACCCCAATTAGCACCGGACCCGGAGTAGTCGCTTTTAGCACTTGCACGGCTCTGTCTAATGTCGCGTTTTTTAAAACAATTCCATTTACTGACATAAGTCTGTCCCCTGGTTTCAGTCTCCCGTCGTTCTCAGCAGAACCGTTGGGAACTAAACTTCTTACAACGATAACAGATGATTTTGCGTCTATAGGGTCTTGGTAATCTAAAATACTAAACCCTAAACCTCTGTCGCCTTTTTTGAGTTCGATAATTTCGATATCCTCGCACCACATAGCTAAATTTGTGTTTTCCATTGATCGGGATTTAGTTTTATGTAAATTACTTTCGTCTGTAACTGTCGCGGTGCTAGAAGTGTTAATTGACGTGTCGCTAACGGCTTTAACTAACCGTTCAGGCTGCGGAAGTAAATTTTTTAGACTGCCACCTAAGATACTACGTTGTGCGAAGGCTTCTATGTCTTGAGATGTGTTTATGACGCGAGATTCGACTGAGTTACGAGAGCAAACTAACCTAACTGTGCTGGGAAGTTCTTTTAATATTTTCACGACTTCTACGTGTTTGATACCTATTAATCTTTGACCGTTCACCTCTAACAGCTCATCGCCAGAACTCAGCTTGCCTGTTTGACCAACAGGTCCTTCCGGTAAAATGCTTCGGATGTAGTGGTGAGGTCTTAGCTCAATTCCATCTTCAACATCAACTGTGCCTTCGAGGCTTATACCTAAACCTTTGAGTTTTGTAAGATGAGCAACAACTATATTCGTCTCCGGTCCTCCGATAATATTTTGCCACTTCTTCCTAATCGCGTTTTCTAATTCATCAGTTAATTCCGCTTCATAATTAGCATCAATAAATATTTCTACGGTTTCTGGATCCGGATGAACGTCGTTCAGAACGTTACTATCAACAGTTGTGACTGATTCTGGTTCTGGTTCGATTTCACTCTCTACAGGAAACCACGACAAAGTTTTAACCGAAGGCGATTGGGGGCTAACAGATCTTGTTTCTTGTTGCGCTAAAGCTTCTTGTAAATGTTCGTATTTAGGTCCGTGTAAATATCTTTCTAAACACAAAGTAACTGTCACGCCAGTTTTTCGCAATTTTTCAACTGCTTCATGATTTGTAAAACCTTGTAAAGACTCACCATCAACCTCAACGATTCTGTCGTTAACACGAATTTTTTTACACTTATCTGCAGCACTACCTTCACTGATACTTTTCACAAAAATACCTGATAAATCTTCCCGTTCACAAACATAACCGGCCACTGTTATTCCCAGTCCGTATACATTCTTTTTTAGTTCAACCGTAAAACGTTCAGTTTCTGGAACTACATCATGAGGACTTAAAAGAATTGGAGTTGTTTTGGTAATACATGGACTGACAATATCAAATTCTATAACTGGGTTATTCAATTCCAATTGTTGAATATCTTCATAAGATTCTATATAAGTGCCATTGCAATCTTCTGTGTATCCATTCTGTAACAAATGTCGATCTAACTCTTCGGGATCAATCAAAATCTTCGTCGGTACAATGGGTGCATCGCTTCCTATCATTTGAAAATCTGCGGACGTGGGTTCGACGGGTCGAGCAACAACCATCCTAACTTGGGGTCCAGCTTGACGAAGAACTGAAGCCACTTGATCTGAACCTAGGCCTCTTAGGTTCACGTCACCGATTTGTAAAATGTGATCCCCACTTTGCACACGACCATCTCGATCTGCAATTCCTCCTGGAAGTATTGACTTAATGACAACACCGGTGCTTCGCCCCCCTACGATGCCGAATCCGAGACCACTGCCATCATTGGTGAGATCTATGACTTCAACTTGAGACCATTCTGTACTCAGAACCATTTTGCACTGCACTCACACATAATTTCCACACTTTTTTGAAGACGAGTTAATTATTCAAGGTTTTATTTAAATAATTTTAAATTAAATCAATATGTTATCGTTAACTGATAGTAACAAAACATCTCTTTGGTTATGTTACATTTTGATATTTTATTAAATATTTACTGTACTTTAAACTGTTTTGAATCCCAGAATGATAACGTTATCAGTTATGTGCCAGACATTCTGGTTCCGTATTATTATCACAGAAACAACACTTTTATAGAAATGAAACTAAAGAATTGATTTGACAGATACATTCTCGTTTTTCCAGCTGCTGACAGTTGAAACTGTTCATCGGGTACTGTCACTTCACATGTGTCATAAGAAGAATCATTGTATACGCTCTAAATTCTTATATTTTGTCTTAAAACTTAATTGATTAACTTAAAAAGCGACTATTTAAATATACAGTAGAAAAATAAAATAAAAATTTACTATTTCCAATAAATAGTACAGTGTAAAAACTAGTTCAAATCGCATCCAACTTATTTTTTTATATTGTTTTCTTTGTTGCATCTATTGTTCAAAATCAAAGTTCATATTTTAATTGTTAATAAATATTTGTAGAAATAAATCTGTGCATCTGCATAGGTTGCATAGTAACATCTTTATATAAAAATGATCTCATGAACAGAGTAAACTTTGTTCACGTTTCGTAACGCCCACTCCCCACCGCTAGAGTTCAAGACCCACAGACGATGACGTAGTGGGTCAGGCCAGGAAAACATTTCTGACGAAACCAATGCCCAGACAGACAAATGTCTAAAGAAATTTTCAACGATGACTTCAAGAAATGAGCACTCCCAAAGTTCGACCATTTTCGCAATATTCTTTGATCTGGATAACACTTTAATTGCAACAAGAAAAGCCGACAAATTAGCATGCAACAAGGTATCGTAGAATTTATTCATATCTTTATTTTGGGAAACTTAGGTTCTGACAAATAGTGTTAAATTAGCATACGCACATGGCCGAACATACGTCATTGTTTTCTTTGTATAAACAATGAAATATTTGACACTACCTTTGTAATTAACCTAAAAGTCCTAAATTTATTTAAATAGGTATTTCCTTTTAGATTTAAAAAATGTACAATGTAAATTGTATATTATGTTATAAATATTGGTTTATGAGAAATAAAAAACTAATTAATCTACTGGTCATTTATTGATTGATAGATAGAAAGCTTTTCTTCTAGATTTTAATGTACCTATAAATTTCTGCAAACTAATAATGACGTACTGAAAAATATCCGTTTCAGCCATATGACGTCTCACAATCAGCTGATTACAAACAACACGTGTTGTGGTTAGCGCGTAAAATGGTGAAGCAACAAAATGATGTGTTTCGCGCCGTTGAACTTTGAATCACATACACTTCATCTAAAAATAAAGTGAGAACTTCTAGCGAGACGCAATTACCGAATTTAGAAACCGGGTGGTAGCTGAAACTATTTATAACCTCTGCACGCTGCAAGAAACTTTAGTTGTCATTTTCAGTTTTGCCGGTAGTGAGTGCGCGTTTCATCGTTTCTAGTTCGTTAAAATGGCAGACGAAATATCTGAACCGGTGAAAAAAATATGTGTTATGCTTAAAAATGCATCCAGTGATACTGAGAAGTTCGCTGCTTTGTTCCTTGTCACTAAACTTGTGAAGGGAAAAGACTGTAGGGCTAAAGCAAAGAAGGCCATCTTTGAAGCCATCGGTTTTAAGTTTTTAAAACGATTACTATTAACGCCTGATGTTCCTGTTGATTGTCCACCAGTAATATATAAATCTGTTGCATTATCAGTGTTAACAACTTTCTGCAATGAACAAGAACTTGCTACACATCCAGATATGCTGGAAAATATTCCAGTATTTTTAGACATAGTCGAGCAGGCGGACAATACTGACTACGACGACAACCTAATCGTAGTGCGTGAAGCTTACGTTTGCCTGAAAAGTATAGCAGCATACGAACCTGGACTAGAGGCTTTGCTGCACGTCGGTGCGGTCCAGAAAATGAGTGAAATCTACGCTCAACAGAGTTTCCAAACCGATGAAGCGCTAAATATTTTAGTTGCGTTAGTATCTAAATTTGGTCCGTCATCATGGGGTTCCAATCCAGCTTTGTTTAATGTAATTGTAAACAAAATCGCTCTTGATTTTGAAACTGATAGTACTGAAAGAAAATTTGAATTATGTTCTATTTTGAATTCGTTGTTGTTTAGTTGTCCGAAAGAATTAGCAGCAACCGCTTCAGAGGAATCTTGGTCTGGCAGTCTTTACAAAGGTCTCACTGACATTTTAACGAGCAGAATTGGCAAAGCACAACGGAATCCCGCTCTTGAACTTGCATCAACAGTTTTCGATATACTTGGAGTCGAATTTGCTTTGCAGGATGAAGAAAATCCAAAAAAATTCTTCCTTTTATTGTTACAGCTTGCAGCAATTGAAATCCGAATGCAAATGGACAACAAAAGCTTCAAACAAGCTTTTGCCGAAGCTCGGTTAATCACAGCATGTTATATGATTCTGGAAGTTTCCATAAATTATATTTCAACAGATCAGTTGGATTTAGAACAAAAAGAAAAGCAACAAATCTATACTGGTTTAAAAGGCGCATTTTCTGGTATACTTTCAGTTTTAAATAAAATATCTCAAGATAAAGCCAAAGATAATTTACCTACTCAAGAAAAACTGTTCCTATGTGCAACGGTTCGAGTTTTAGCTGCTTGGTTAGCACAAGAAACTTCTGCAATGAGAGAACAAGTCTATAAATTATTACCTTTTATTCTGGGAGTTGCTAATGAGACTTTTTATGCTGCTAGAGCACGAAGAATTGCCGAAAAAGCTGGAACTGCAATGGAAACAGAAACCGATCCCATTGGACAAATAGACATTTTAAGAATTTTAGTACCTGCTTTATGTCATTTAGCAGTTGAAGATCAAGCTAGACAAATTTTATTAAAAACTAAACAAGACGAAGTACTATACGAATGCATGAATCATCATTGGTCTATTGTTCACTATAAAAAACCGCCAGTACCAAAAGCGGAACGACTAAAACAAAAATCACAACCCGAACGCGAATTAACGCCAAAAATTATCGAAGAGATGAAAGATTCCCGAGCTGCCATCATCAGTATTTGCAACGTTTTTATGAACATAACCGTCTTAGAAGCTAAAGTAGTCGAGGAAAGTATTTTATTTAATACTTTACTTAAATTTATATTCACCGAACTTCCAGAGTTGAAAAATATTCCTGAAAATCTGGTTCTTCAAGGAAATTTAGCTGTTTTAGGCCTTTTGCTTCTCAAACAACAATCGAATCGAGTTAAGAAGAATGATTTCACAATTTGCCGATACATCACAACAACAATTAGATTCTTATGGGATGCTTATATTGTTGACGAGTCGAGTGATCCTTCCGCATTAGTTGTTGCCATTGCTTACAAAGAATATTGGTTTGAATTAATGGAACTTTGGTTCTTGGGTATGCAAACTATGAGCGGAGTTCTAGCTCAAATTCCGTGGATCTCAGAATTTGCCATGGAAACTGGTTGGGCTGAAGGAATTATTGAAACACTGAAGAAAGTTAAAGTTGGAACTCTCCAACCAAATGTTAAATCAGCTTACGAAGATTTCTTGTGCCATTTGGTTGACGCGAATAACAGTGTACCAGCAGTTTTAAAGAAAGCTGACGCATTGAGAGTATGCAGAAACCACCGGCTTATGGAATTGGGAAAGAAGTTATTCGGCGATTAAAAAGTAAACCTAAATTATGTGGAATGGTGCTGCTATTTAAATATTTTTGTGCCAAGAAAGCTTAAATGTAACTAAAATAATTTAGTTTATAAGAATAATGCTTTATTGTACAATTATTTAACGCATTTTAATCAGTTACCTATTTTTAAACATTTTAAATTTTGTATTTTACGATTTATAAATGTATTTCGTACGAGAAATGAAAATTTTTGTACTTTGCATTGCTATAAATATATTTGTAAAATAAATAAAAATTATTTTGAATAATATGGTTTTGATGTTTCTGGAAATTTATTCCTTAATCATTTTTACAACAAATTTTGTAATTTTTGTGTTTGATTTTTGCAATATATTTGTATTCGCTTTGTATTTATGTACTTTTGTATCATTGGCGCTAAACAATAAACACTTAAACTCACACTGTATTTCACTATTTCATTATACACAAAATAAACTGAAAATATTCCTATCTATAGTTAGATATTAGTTCTTGAGCACATGATTGGTTATTACAGTTGGCGGATCTTCTCGTTGAAAATTATGGACTAAGCCGGGAAATTGCATCTTCTGTCTGTTCGGCATATCTTAAGGCTTTTCGCAAGTGTCCTGATAATCCGACAGTTAATTTAGACGAGTGGCGACATTTGCTGTGGACGCAAGCCCTTGATCTCCAACACGCTCACCTAGCCAGTAAGTATTACATTCAATATTTTGCATTTATACAACATACTTCAATATAAAATAATGATTAATTTTTTACCATTCTTGGTATTTAACTTGACGTTCTGAAAGTTTCTTTCTAACTTAATAATTCTCATCTTATTGGACTAATTTTCTTAATTAAAAAAAGAACTGTATCAGACTAAGTATGATAAACAAGAAGAAAATGTACCTTTAGTGAAAACGTGGTATAAAAATTTTTCGTAGTACCTATATGAAACGATATGAAAGAAAAAAATTTCAAATTTTGAATATCTACAGAATTGTCATGAATAAACTAATATTTTTTATTTATTTAAAATTTTGTATACTTACATAAAAGGTTAAAAGTATAGGTAAATAATATTTCAATTCTTTCATGATAATGATGTTTCAATTTTAAATATCACTTCTCTAAAAAAGTAAAATACATTTTGGCTAATTTCCTTTCCTATAATATATTATATTCAGTGTTTACGATGTAGGATGTAATTTTAATTGATTATATTATATTGAAAAGATAACATTGGAAAGTACTCCTGCACCGTTGCAAACAGGATCATACCGAATATTCTCGAAACACATGCATGTTCAAACATTTAACCACCAATCAATCTACGCCAAATATTTACTGCAGTGTAATAAATTCCTGATAAAAATAAATCATGACTTAAAATGCATGAATACAAAGTGCAAAACTAAATGTAAAGTAAATATTTTTAACTTAGACAATAAATTGTACAATAGGTAACATAATTCTAAAATTAAAAATTTTGTCTTTCCCGCACACAAATTCATAGCAAAATTACGTACATTAACTCCTACTAAAATAATTGCTGCCAAAAATTGACGAAATTTAATGATCCAATTTATAACCATTTTGTGTGTTGTTTTATCATTATTTAAAATAATAAAATTGTTGCAATTTTTATCTGCTAAACTGCAATATAGTGAAATAAATTAAAATCGCGTAATCTATTTAGAAATATTGAAGACACATGACGTAGATATTTTAATTAATGCAAAGAAAGGTGTAAACTACAAAATAACCCTGACACAATTTTTTATTTTAACTAATAATATCTTTGCTTTCATGCTACATTATACTTAAATTTTTCTGTACAGCATATTAAAATATTAAGTTTATGCCTTCAAAAAATGAAAGCTGTGAAATTCAGCACGAAAAACATGTTTTGAGAGAAATTTGGCTTATGCTGCGCTCCTTATTTGAACTATAAATCTTAACTTACATTACTATACTAAAATTTTGAGACTTCCTATTTTCCTGTATTTATAATAAATTAAGTTCTTGTTTATGTTATTTTATAATATCACGCTATATTCCTAAACAGGGTTAACACGAACCTAGTTGTTATAATTGGTTCAATTTTCTATTCCAAACAACTTCCTAATAGGTACATTCATTTCGCACTTCAAACACATCAACTCAAATTTAAAATCACTACGTTCACAACACAAGCAATCAATATCTGCATTCCTGACACATTTCTTTTGACTCGTCCACATTCATTATTTTTTTCATACAAGGTCTTTTATTTTTCCTGCTCAGAATAATTAATCTATCACATTTCCATTTACTCACCGGAGGTCCACGCTCACCAACTATCTCACCCGCATATATTCGATGTATATACTCGTAACTAACACAAGTTATTTGTTGCAGAGGAAATTTACTTAAAATGGCTTCAGCTCCGTTATCATTACTTAGCTTTAACACCTGACATAAAATCGTTATTAAGTAAACTTCGTCACCATTATTTACTTGGTTTAATAACAAACGGACCATCATGCGCGCAGTGGGAAAAAGTACAACGTTTAGATCTACAATCTTATTTCGATGTAATCTTAGTTTCTGGAGACCTACCTTGGGAAAAACCAAACAGCAAAATATTCGAACAAGCATGCACTTATTTGAGCGTCGCGCCTCAAAACTGTATAATGGTTGGCGACAAATTAGAAACAGATATTCAAGGAGGGATCGAAGCTCAACTAGGTTGTACAGTGTGGATTCCGTTATCAGAGACAGATTTAGGCGAAAATGATCCATGTCCAGACTTCACAATCAACTCAGTAACTGACCTACCGAATCTGTTACCAAATCAAAATAAAATGACTCTTTTGAGATCCAAATCTACTGGTATGATACCAAATTGCACAAGAATTCAGCAAAGATTGAGAAGTTTGCCAGATTTGGATGACTGCAACAGTAATAGCAGCGATGGAAGTTAATTTTGTACCTTTTGGATAAATTTATACATGACAACAATGGTATTTATAATCGCTTAAGTAATAAACTAATGGAAGCTGAAATTTGAAACTCGGATTTTCAAAGTTGCAGCTATTTCGACGCGAATAACTGATTAGGAAACAAAGTAGATACTATCTATAGCAATTCGCGTTATTTATAATTATGGGGGTATTGTGAGATATAAAAGTCGTGCAATAATAAGAAGTAGTTACTAATTTTTTCAAGCTTTAAATACTTTTTCTAGAGACCTGGAATAAATATTTGCATATTTCATCTGAATGAAAATTGAAGTCAATGTCATAGTACAAATTTAAGCTTGAAATAGTTCAAAATCTCGAATTGCACATTATAAAAATGATCTGTTGAAAATTTTGTTGAATTGAAATAATTCTATGTATAATCATAGAGACAATCAAAATGTATAAATGTATTTTCCTACAAAAAAGTTTTATTTGTTTACATTTTTGTTTAAATGTAAGGTTTAAAAATATTTTTATACTTGTCCGTATTTTATTTTCAAAGTAACATTAAGGAAAATTGTATTTTTAACGGAGAGTAATAAATCTTTAAATGATATATTATATTTTCCTAGTCTTTAACAAAATGTGCTTATACCCTTATTTATTATTTGATATCAGTAAAAATACTTTTTCGCCGATTGACATTAAATGTGCTATTTTATTGAAAGTTACAGACTGTTAAGTGTCACTTTTAGTGCCTAGGTAATTACATTATTTTTAATACCTAGGTAGTAAAAGTATTTGTTGCTATGGTGAATTATGAAAATTTGTTTTTTTCAAAATCGGCATGAAAATCGTCATTTCCAGACTAATTTGCGGCATGAAAGTAAGATTTTCATGACTAGGATGCCTAGTCATTTTTACTTTCAACTTTGTTTACTTGTTATGACAACTTTTTCTAAAATTTGTGACAGCTCTGATGATTTGTCACAGCTCTGATGATTTATGCAAACCTAATTTTTTTTATAATTTTAAGCTTAATTGCCGATTTAAAAAAAAAATAGAATACATCACGCGTCATAAAAATGTCTTTGCTTGACTCGGAGGCTTTGAAGAAATGCTCGGACGCTGCGCATCCTCGCATTCTTCAAACGCCTCCTCGTCTGCAATGAAACATTTTCATGACTTGTAATGTAATATACTATTTTCGAAGTAATCGCTCAACAAAATGCATACCAACGCACATATCGCATAGCCGCATAGTAACTTAATTTAATGGCGAAATCTGTCAAAATATTGAAATCACTAAATAAATATTAATTAATAAAATGAAACTCTAGCCGCGGCAGTAAATCTATTTTATAATTTTGCCTAGTTAAACAAATAACTATTTTTAAAATCTGGCAATTAATAGTTATTATAATTTTGTATTACAAATACTTATAAAATAATGTTTCGTTCTTTTATACGTAATATTAATTTATTATAATTTTATAATTATTAAATGAATATAATATTATTATGGTAGACAAGGTTAGAATTTTATTAGCTTTTTGGTATGAGAATTACTCATGCCAGAGTAATACAGTATAATATAATATTAAATAAATATCTAACAAATAGCCTAGATAAAACATAAAACAATATTAAATTAATTTTTTTTTCAGAAATATTTTTGTTTACTTTCAAAATTAACTTAACTTGTCATCGTTCATGTGTCACTGGCAGCACTTGTCTAACAACAACAACAACAAACAACGATCATGTCAAATTTTAACATTTAGATTTATTTGAGTTCCTTTAAAATAAAAAAAATTACATTTAATATTTATTTAAATAGCTTGCAATAATTATTAGATTCAGCATAGTTACAAATACATATTTTAATATTTAGTTGTTTTGACTTGAGTAGTATTTGTATTCCCGCGATATTCTTGACTTGAGTAGTATTCCCGCGATATTCTTCTGTTTCGAAGAAATATTTGTGTTATGTTCTGATTTATTTATTTTCAAATATTATTGTGAGAGTGTTTTATGAAAAAAAGTTTAATAATTAAAAGTATTTTTATAATGGGTAGAAAACGTGCAAGACTTCCCTCCAAAACGGACAGAGATTGTGCTTATTTCGTGTATAAAAGGAGCATACTTCAAAAAAAGACACCGGAGCCGAATAATAATAAAACAGAAGGGTATGTGAATATTTTTATTTTTTAATTGCTTTGTTTCATCATATTATATTATGTTTTTAACATCCCATATTTCTTATTTAATTATGAATATGACACCAGCGGAATATGTTTACATTTAGATAAGTAGTATAGAAATGTAAACGTCAAATAATAAAAAAAGAAATAATGAATTTGAATAATCAGTTGACTGGTTATTGTTATCATCATTAGGTTATGTATTTAAAACTATATCAAATAGGTTACGTATCTATGGAAACTAACTTTTTAGTATTCAACAATACTGCAACAAAGTACCTATATTTTCGACCGATTGTTAAAATTGACACATTTACTTGAGTTTATCGTTTCTACGCAGAAATTATGAGTAATTTTGCCAAATTATTTCATAAATGTTAACATAATAAATAATACAATATAAATGTCAACATTTTCAATATCAACAAAGAGTAACCATGAATATACCTATTGTGATTTTATCAAAAAATGTTATCGCTAAAAAAACTGCCTTCTTGAAACAAATAACATTCTAATTGGTCAAAATAAATGACGTGTATGAAATCATCGAGGAAATCATCGCTAAAAAACTGCCTTCTTCGAACGATTAAAGCATTTTAATTGGTCAAAAATGACGTGTATGAAATAATCGCTAAAAGACTGCCTTCTTCGAACTATTAAAGCATTCTAATTGATCAAAAATGACATTTGTGGAATAATCAGTCCGAATTTTATCTATAATTGCAATATTAGTACTTTTACATATTATAGGAGTTGAGTTTTTTTAATTCAATCAAAATGATTTTTTTTTTAAATTTATATCTGAATGATATTAAAAACTGCCATCGCAACATATTTAAATAATTCTCGGAGAAATTTAAATTGAATAAGTGTAAATAAAAATAATACAATAATAATATAGTATTACGTTAAAATGATATTTTTTAATTTTAAATGTGCATTGTTACTGTTACATTATTATTATAAGTAGCGGTGTAAAAATAATATTCAACGTTTTAATTTTTCAAATACATTTTAATAAGAATGTATATTTTATAAAATATACGCTTATTATACTATTTTTTAATAACGCGATAAAAAAATTGAAATTATATTAATAAAATACTGCTAGGGAAGGCCCGTGGTTGGAAATTATCGAAATCGAAACATCAAATTAATTTACTTATAAAAGATTTGTGACAAAAATACAGCAATCTGTTGGCTACAAGGTTTTTAAAATAAATGTGTGAGTATTTTGTTACGATAATAGTAATGATAATGATGCGATAACTTGGCAAAATCTTGAAATTTAATTCGTTCGAAAAATATGAGTAAAACCTTGGTGAAACCTGTGAAACTTATTTTAATTTTTCGTCTGAAATAGTTCATATTTCCTGATTCTGAAAATAAAACAGATATTGCATAGTGTTGATTTTTACCTCTCGCATAGAGAGGTATAGGGATCGTGAAAAAATTCGATGTCGAGATTTTTGTCAATTAGCACGTTTTAGCACCTTTAGAACCTATTTTGACTATTTTCACGATGATGTCTGTGTGTGTGTCTGTGTGTGTGTATGAAAGTCTGTATGTACGCCTACTATAGCCTTTCGTCCCGGTTCATTATCTCAAATTCTACTGAACATAAAATTATAATATTTTGCATTATACATTTATATATGTTAATGAAGAGCTGAAAAGATTTTGGTAAAAATCCACCAACCGGGAATGGTACTTTTCTTGTAGCACTATAACATTTTTTGCAAAAATTGTATAAAATAATGCGATTGTTACAATTTGACATACCACACATGAAAGAAGAAATTACATTGTACAATATTCAATCTTACTTGTTTCTATATCTTTAACCAATAAAGAAATATAATTTTTTTAAATATATAATTTTACCTACCACGATTTGTGAATCCCGAAAAAGAAATAAAATTTAAAACAAAAATAAAATTGTCAATGTGACAGATAAACAGATGTCTGTGGCAAGGAGCTTTCTCTGTGGTGTAGGGCATGTGTAGAGTGTGGTGTAGAATTTTGAAATGTTGGATATAGTATAGATATTAACTGGACATAGTATTATGTAAATATGGTATTTATAAAATAAAATTATATATTAAACAAAGAGCTGATTAGATTTGTGAAATATATAATTTATTACCTAATTAAAGCTTAATATTTGGTTAAATACGAGGATAAATAATAATACTTCAATGTCAAGGCGAGAGGTATTGTAACGGCCACGTCAGATTTTTTTAAATGTAGCTGTAGCTACCATTGTAGCTACATAGCAGTCGAAGTGGCTGACCTCTGGTGGCAGAAAAATTAGCTGCAGGTAAAGGGTTTTTTCAAAATTTATTTTTATTCCCAACAATTATTTGGATATTATATCCCCATTTAAATAAAACATCAATAAGATAGTCTTTAATTTAACAAAACACTTAAATTACCGTACGATATAATAAAACGATGTATTGGTACCCTTCACTCGAAGCACGTCGGTGTGGTCTCCTTCAGCTTTTTTCGCCTAGAGCAAAGCTATTATTAACGTTTTGCAACGTATTTTTTACGTTTTGTATACGTTTATTACGGATAAAAGAACGTTAACAGAACAAACGAACGCAGTAGAACATTTGTATAGTTCACGATTTACACACATACGACGCTCAATGTCCGAACACGAATCAAAACGTAAGTGAAGTAAAGTATCATTTGAAAAACGTTGTTTGTGGTTTCTACAATAATATTAAAATGAACATTCAATAATTTAAGTGATAGAGTGAAGTGTAAATATTTTCAAATGGCTGTGGGAGGAACTCGGGTGGTGCAAATAACCAACATTGCGCCCCAAGCAACTAAAGATCAGATGCAAACATTGTTTGGTTATCTTGGTAAAATTGATGATATTCGTTTATATCCAACAATTCGAGATGTTTCTTGCCCAGTTCAGTCAAGAATATGTTACGTCAAATTTATGGATCCTGCAACAGTGGGAATTGCACAACATATGACCAACACAGTTTTTATTGACCGGGCCTTGATTGTCATTCCAATTCAGAGTGGAGAAATTCCTGATGAACATAAAGCTCTAGAAATGACAAATAATGGCACCATCGTTCCAGGATTATATCCTGCTGAACCAAAGTTGCCACCAAACGTTGTGAATTCGATTGAAGGAATGGCTCCGAATCAGGTTATACAAACTCACGATCCTATGCTTGAATTGAGTGGTTTACCATCGTACCCACCTTTACCAGCTACTTACGATAGCCGCAAAATCGAAGAAGTCAGACGTACAGCACTTTTATCGAACTTTGATAGCTCCATAACAAACGATGAAATCATAGATTTCTTCACAGAAGCCGGCGAAGTCAAATACATTCGAATGTGCAGTCGAAGTCACGATAACAGTACTTATGCTCTTGTTGAATTTAGCGAACAGCCAAGCATCCTTCAAGCTCTAAAATTGAACGGCCGAGAATTAAAGGGAAGACAGGTCAGTGTGAATCATGCCACACAAGCTATTGTCAAACCACAAGCTAAAAGTAACGAAGCCGCTCAGCGTGAAATTGAAGAAGCAATGACCCGAGTTAAAGAAGCCCAAAGTTTAATATCTGCAGCTATTGATCCTGTCATCGGTATGCTATCAGAGAAAAAGCGCGGATCAAGACGCTCTAGATCCCGATCACGTGGCCGACGCCGAAGATCTAGATCCCGATCTCGATCTAGACGCCGATCACGCTCCCGTCACAGGTCTCGACGATCTAGATCACGTTCAAAACGATCTAGATCCAGAGATCGGAAACGTAAATCTCGTTCAAAGGACCGGCGCCGCTCATCAAGATCCAGATCACGAAGTCGGCGCAGATCGAGATCACGCAAATCAAGATCTAAATCCCGATCGAAATCAACCAGAAAAGATCGTGATAAGGATCGCGGAAGATCAAAAGATAAGGACAAGGATAAAAAGAAGGATAAGGATAAAGAAAGCAGTAATGACGTCGAAGAAAAACGCTCCAGCAAAGACAAAAAGAAATCTAGATCGAGGTCTCGTTCTAGAAGATCAAGATCTCGGGATAGAAAACGTAGTCGTTCACGAAAACGCTCTCGTTCTCGTCGCCGAAGCCGCGGACGTTCGAATTCTCCGAAAAGTTCTCGAAAACGTAGTCGTTCTCGAGAGTCAAAGAGTTCGAAGGATAAAGATCGTAAACGAGATAAAAAAGACAGGAAAGAAAAAGATCACGAGAAAGAAACACCAGACACAGGCACTAAAGTTCCCAGAAATTATGACGAAGAAGAGAAGGGATTCGATTCTGAAAAGGAAACTGACAAAAACGGTGATTCAAATAATCCTGAAACGCATGATGAAAGTTCACAGGATTCTGGAAAACCTGACAAGGATTCATCTGAAAAATCGGATAACATGGACATTTCTAATTCTCCTTAATTTGTTTCTAATGTGACGTAATTATGATTTATTAAAATTTATTATTACTATGAATTGACTAATTATTATGTTGATGTAGATTAATAAATCTAAGTTTAAATTGTCAATTTAGATTTGTAAAATTGTGTGAAATAATATTCTATCCAATGAAACAAATTAAACAATTTTTTTTATTTGTAACAAATATATAAAACTTACAATTATTCTTTTTGCACTTTTTGTTTCTTATTATCGTAATTTTTATATTTTAATTTATTTTTATATTTCTTAGGATTGATGCCATATGCTTGTAATCTTATATCTGATATTTGAGCCTTTTTACTTATATTCAATTTCTTATTTTTGTTTAATTTACGTTTCTTCTTTGAAGTACTATCCTCCTGTACCGATAATTTTCTCTTTCTGTTATCTGTGTTACCGTTTGCATTTGAGGTATCTATTTTGCTTTTTCCAGTTTCTTCTTGGGAATTTTCTATATTTTCTTTCTTTGCTAATAATTTTTTATTTTTCTTTTGCCTTCTAGATGCTTTCTTCGATTCATTTATTTCAGAAGCTTTGGTTTCTGTCACTTCATTATTTTCCTGAACACTTTCTTTATTCTTTGTTTTAGATTTTTTCATCTTTTTAGATTTATTTATTTCTTCTACTTCAGTAATGACATTTTCATTTTCCACAGCATTAGATTTCTTTTGTTTCTTTTTTGATGGTTCTTGTGCTTCTGCATTTTTATTAATAGTTGTACTGTCTTTAGTGTTTTCATTTTCTTCATCTTGATTTGTATTTTGCCTTTTCTTCTTCTTCTTTTTGTTAACAGTATCTTTTTGTTCGTTTATTTGAATTTTATTATTTTCTTCTACCTCTGTTACATCTTCATTAGTATTCTCATCAACATTTTTCCTTTTCTTTTTAGATTTTTTACTGTCATTATTTTCACCAATATTCATATTTTCTTCAGTGTCATTGAAGGACGTCTTAGTATTATTTTCATTTAATTCTTCCTCAATTTCATTATATAAACTAGGTAAATATTTCTTTTTTAATGATTCATTTGCTGCTTTTTTCTGGTATGCTACAACATCATATCTTTCTGCGTGTTCAGGACGGTATTGAGTAGTTTTCTTTAGCGAACACCAACGATTTAATTCCTTGTCTTTTGCGATTAAAATCTGTAAAATATATAAGTTAAAAATAATAACATTGAGAAAAATGTAAGAAATACCTCTTCAACTGATAAACCAAAATCATTTGGAACAACATCTCTGTATTTAAATCTGCAAGGAATGTCTCCAATCATATCTTCATAATCTAGTTTGTATAATTCGTCTACATATTCGCCGTATCTATCATCGTTTTCGTCAATTGGAAGTTCTACATCGTCTTCTTTACTTTTAGACGATTTTCCGGGACGATTTCGCTTTTTCTTTTCTTTCTTATTTTTCTTTTCTTTTGCTGCTGTTGGATCATAGTCACAGTCCATCTAAAGTAAAGTATTATTTGAATTGATAATTTATTAAATTAGTTTCAAGACCTACGTTAAAATCTTCATCTTCGCAATGAATTTCATTTTGATCCTTCCATGGCCCTAACTCTTCTTCAAAATCTGAAAATTCAGGTTTTTGATCACCTTCATCTCCACCATAATATTCGTCATTAAATAGTTCTTGCATTCTCTTATCGTGTTCTTCAGGATCAAAGTCACCGTCTATGTCCATTTCCTACAAATAGTAAAAATTGTTAAAAAATTAATTAGTGTTAAAATGATGTTACTAACTTGAAATGCAAGTTGGTCATTTCCTGTAATTTCTTTAATTTTCTTAATCTTTTCTTCAATTTCTCGTCGTTTTAATATCTTAAGTTGTTTTAAATCTTCTTGTTTTTGTTTTTTCTCCTCTTCTTTTCGTTGTTTAATTTCTTCTCTTTTAAGTTTTCGGCGATCGTCTGTTTTTCTCACTGAATGATCCATAGTACGCGGATATCTTTTTATCTATAAGTAGAAAATAATGATTAAAATTATTAGTTTGCTATTTTTAAATTGCACTTACAAATTCTTGGTCGGGCTCCTCATATCTAAAATTATATTTTTGTTCAAATTCTTCTTGTTTTTCAATATTATTTTCATCTTCTGACAAATTGTCATCAGAATCATGGATAATTTCTTCGTATGTTGGAATATGATTTTCATCTTCTTTCTCTAAATATCTTTTGTTGAGTAGATAATCTCTTAAAAATGCTTCATCCTTATTTAAATCTGGTTTATTCCAATAATCTTTCAACGACTTCAATTCAGTTTCCATTTCTTCATTCTCAAGATGTTCCTTGTGACCTTTCAACCATATTTTGTAATCTTGCTCCTCTCTGTCCTGTTCCTCTTTAGTTTTTTGTCTCTTTTGGAATAGACCTCCCCATTTTTCTTCATCGTTCTCGTCGTTATCAACTGCTTTCCTAAGACTTTCCTTTATCCTCCTTTGTTCTTCGACGTAAGTTGGCGATCCAGCCCGTGGATCATCTTCTGCTTCTTCTTCGTCACTATCTTCAAATTTCGCCCCTTTTTCTAAAATCATCTTTCGCTCATAGTCCTTCATGAACATGGGTTCATGTTTCTTTGGCTTAGTTTTTGTTTCTTTTGATTTTTCATTATCGCCTATTGTTTTATCAAAAAATACTACTTTTTCGTCATAAATTTTAGGATCTTTTCTTTTTAAATACGCAAGAGTTTTGAAGAAATCTTTCTCAAACTCTTCGGTAAGATGCTTTCCATCTTCATCATCTTCGGAAGAACTTGATTCATCTTCCGATATTTCAAACTTATAATTTACGTGGTCCCCATATTTAGTTTTTACTGAAAAATATCATTAATAAACTAATTTACCTATAAATAAATAAATTATCACAATTAAACGTGGGAAAGTTAGGTTATATCGTACATTTATTTAATTCTTCCTTTTCTCGCCAAGTATTGTACTTCGTAGCATAATCATTACTGGTTTTTATTTCCACATCTGAATTCGACGCTTCGTCGTCGTCGTTAAATAACTTTGGATTTGACATTTTTATTCGCGATTTAAAAATTAGCACAACATGAAACACATGTTTATGAGTTAGGGATATTTCGACACGCCTAAAATATCCCTAAAACTCTGACAGCTGACATTGACATTTATCGTTCTTGAGAACTGTCAAAATGTTGATCTTGTGTTTTCTTTGATACTTTTGAAACTAATAAATAAATCTAAATGACTACTCAAATGAAATTGTTAAACGATCATTACATTAAGAACAATATGTCTGAAAAGTTATCTGGAGTAACCGTAGTTATTATAATTGCCGGTGGAGTGTTAACATTTTTGCTTCTTTTCATTTTTGCTAAACGACAAATTATGAGATTTGCTTTGAGATCTCGAAGGGGACCACATGTACCTGTTGGACATGATGCAAAAAAGGTATAATATAATGTAATTTTTTTTGCATATGTGGTCTATTCATACAAGTATCTATGTTAATAGTCATTGAAGAGGGAAATTGAACGAAGAATAGATTTAATACCTAGAATCACTCACGAACCACAGTTGGTAAATAGTTTAGATTCTCGATATATTTTATGCCCTGGACAACAAATTCCAACATATTATCATCGACTTAAAGCAGTGGACGATGTTAAAACGCTAGGTTAGTTCCAAAAGGGTGGTCATTCACACCAGAAAATAAAATTCTAGAGTATTTATACACAGGACAATGCATGCACAAGAAGATTCAAATCTAGAAAATATATACGTAATAAAATACCTGCATTAAAAACACATTCACAGGAATATGCAAATCTAGAATTTTAGATTCGGCATAAATGCAAACATAGGAAGATGCAAATCTAGAAAACTAATTCTTGTTTCTTCAACACAATGTGGATACTAGGCTGAACTGAACTAAATTTATAGATATATAGACTAGATTTAAATTTTCCTGTGAATGAATCTTTTGATGCAGGTATTTTATTACTTATGAATTTTACAGATTTGCATCTTCTGATGTTGCATTTTCCTCTGAATGAACATTCTAGAATTTTATTTTCTGGTTTTGAACCTATTCCCGTTCCAAAATATTCGTTGTTATTCTCTATTCACTTTACAAATTTTAGAACGTGAAATTACTAAACAAGATAATTGCCTTGTACGCCACCCGAGCGAAAATCTTCGTGCATATCTTTTAACAACTTTAGCAGCACCTCTTAACGGATCGGGACAAAGATTAATTCATCAATTTTGTGATTTGTACGAGCATGCTAGACACGATCCCAGCGAATTTGGCGAGGACGAATACCAGGAATATAGCAGATTACTGTTCAAACTAATGGATGCGTAAGTTATAATTAATTTTGGGTATTAATAAATATTTATTAAATGTGTTTTACCAGCGCCAAAATGTTAAAGTCATTCAGTAACAGTAGAAGATCATCTCCGAGTCGTACGCCGCAAAAACTTAAACATCAAGTCCAAGAAAAGCAACGTAATTTGTTAGATCCTTCGCGTTTAAAACCGCCTAGTTCTTTAATAGCTCCTAACGAAATAAATGAGGATGAAATTCTTCGTATCACGACAGAAAGAGATAACAGACCTACGACGTTAACTGTTTCTGTTGTGCAAAGTTCAGATAATAACGAAACATCTGTTTGACTTTAAATTTCCATTAATATTACTTAATTTTCTAAGTAATTGTGTTTTAACTTTCTTGGTAACATATTCAAATATGTTTCAATTTACATTACTGCATTGTTTTTGTACGTATTAAGGTATTAATAATAAATCATTTTATTATTATATAAGTAAACATGCTATAAAAACTGTCTATAATAATCGTATTTGTAACTTTGTAAAATAATAGAACAACATTCGTTTCATATCTTATTTATTTAAATTAAAATGTAAGACAATATTTAATAATCCGGTCGCTTGACGGACACATACTTCATCCATTTCGATGATTCACAAAACGCTTTTTCATGACGTAACGTGGTCAAAGATTGATAGAAAGTCATTTGATATACAGATGGGACCTCCACATTTTCTGCCATGTGATAAAGCCACTCCATCACCTGTAATTTATTGTAAATATGATAATTTAACGATTTTTTATTTAATTTAGTAATAGTTTTGTAATTTCTGTGATGCGTGGTGTAAATAATAAATTTCACGTAACTATATACTGTTTTATTTCTTTTAAAATTAAAAGATGTTATTAACACTCTTTAGTTCCTATTTTATGAAACTCTTCTCTCAAAGTTATACACTTAGTTGAATTTTTTTCTTGTTATAAACGGGGTAAATAAATGAAATGAAATAAATTTTACCTGTAAAGTGATATGAGGATATCTCTCGCAAACCAAACTATAAAGAGCATTCGGGAACAAATTCTGTCTAGTTTCTTTGGTAATTGCAACCATATCTGATTGGTAATATAAGAAATCATGTCCCGAAAACACTATAATTGCAACCAAAAAAACGTCGCATAAAAATATAACTTCATCAATATTTTTATCTTCATTAGTCAGTTTTTCTTGGATATGTCCCATAAGCTCTAAAATCCAGTCGCTTATTGATGAATGTTGGCGATGAAAACGATAAACGTCCAAAATGTTTTTTAAAGTGTAGATTTGAACACTAAAATAACATGTTTATAAATATTAAATAATCAATAAAACGTAAGCCACATTCACATAAGTATTTAGTTTAAGGTTTACGTTTAGGAAAGTTTGAATATATCTAACTAAATACGAGCATTTACAGTAAGTACTTGAAAATGTAACGTGTGAATGCTCGTATTTAGTTATATGAATTTAAACTTTCTTAAACGCAAACATAAATGTTAAACCTTAAAACTAAATACTTATGTGAATGAGGCTTTATATTCATGTAACTATACGAGCATCCACACTTTTTACTTTCTAGCACTAAAGTTTAAAATTTCCAATCTTTAGGTTTATGTTTACCACTTACTAAAGCTATTTTAAGTTTATTATTTGAATGTCATATTTCATAAACAAATATAAATGTAAACTTTTAAACTAAATGCTTATGTGACTGAGGCTTTACCTTGGTAATGTTGCAGCTGTGTTAATACATTCATTTAAGAAAACAAATGGTTTATTTTTACTTTTTACAGCTAAAGCACAACGAACTTTAATCGCTTTTTCGAATTTTTCTGGTGTAGTTTCCCACCAAAGTGAAGGAGAACTTATTCTGTCTATATATTTTGTTGAGGTTTCCACTATACATGTTACAAAAGTGTCAAAAGTTTTGCTATTCGCATTTAAAGTTTCTTCGGTAAAAGTTTCTATTATTTGACCTAATAATGTTCTATTTGCTTCGTGAATATCTTCGACTAAAAGAGCATTTTTTAAATGTTTAACTAGAATCTTGAATAGATCTTCTTCATTATCAGATCCTCCTTGATTATCAGTATTTAGATTTTTTAATGTTATTTGGTATGTAATATTTAGAGAATTTGTTATCATTGGTCTTAATGTATTTGGTGCAATTCCTTTACATAAGTTACCCAAATTTTCAAATAACACTTTCATTTCGTAACTCTGTAAAGCATAAAAATAATATATATTTTTTTAAATCAATATTTTATATGCATAGTGTTCATGATTTAAGTTTCAAAGCACATTATAAAATTGTATTACAATGTTATAAACAAATTCAAAAAATTGCACAAATTTTACGGATATTAATTTAAATTAGTATGTTGTTCAAAGTTTTATATATTTTAAAAATTAGTCTCTTTATACCTTTTCTAAATTCGGTTTGAATTCGTTGATAAAATTCTCGATGATCTTGCGGGCAGATCCAGATATAAGAACTTGTTTACACAGTAAATTTATACAAAACTTAGGAATTTCAGCTCCTTTATTAAACATATCCAGCAAAAAGTGCCAGTCCAAAGGTGGCAACGGTTTTGAGTATGATTCACCTAATACTCTTAAACTTTGCCGCATAGCATATTCCCCAAAGTAGTATTTTGAATTTGGCACCTGCAATTTACGACAAATTTATAATACAGTTAATTATCTATAGGTAAATTAAAATTAACTAGACAAATTGGCACTAACAGTATGTTAGCAGTCTCGTTTTGAAATTGACATACTTATTGTGAGTAATAAATTATTATTTTTATTCACTTTAGTTCGGCATTTGTCTGGGTCGGGTAGGCTTTCATGAAGAAACAGATTTTATAATAAGACTATCAGGGACTCGAACCGCACAAAATATAGGTTCAGATTCCAAATGAAACGGTAACCGGTTTATAATAAGGTGGTTGAAGTTCCTATTTCGATTTAAACATTTATTAAGTAGCAATCAATTAATTCAAAATATTCATTTCAGTTTTGGACTAATATAATAAATTTCTAAAATAAAATAAAATTTAACAAAACCAAAGAAAATACAACAATTTTCATTAAAAAAATAATAGTATTTTAAGGAAAAATAGCTGCGGTTCGTTCCGGTTCGGTTCGAGTCCCTGAAGATTATGATTATACAGTCGGATTTTTAGTACATGTTGCAACTAAATAAAAAATAGATATTTGTATACCTCTGGTTGAAAGTATCAGTGCAGATTTTGATTAGTTTCTGTAGCTTCAAACTATCGTTAGTCGCGGTCTACAAACCCTTGGAGTGCAAATATTTTGAACACCTTTATGTTTACTTTAATACAAAATTCTTCTATAGACAATAAAAGCGGTGATACGGATTTAATTCATTTCAAATCGATATTGACTTAAAAAATATAAACTGTTGTTTTGAAAAAATGATGTTAGTGCTGATCAGTTTCGTAAAATAAATAATTAACTGGAATAATTACGTTAGCAAGACGGATGTAGGTTCCAAGACCTCGAACAATACTTTTATCGGGGAGATAATCATAGTTTAATGGTTCTGTTTTGCCTTCCGGTATCAGATACACGCTACTTTTGTAACCGGCAATTTCAATTCGCATCCATTCTATTAATAAGTTTCCAGCTGCTTCCAGTGCATCATGATTTATGTTTTGCAAAAGTTGTATCCAACATTCACCTAAAAAATATTAGTAATAGATGATTCTTAAATCTTAAACCGATTCTGGAACTACACAATATGAGATCACGCTCGATCATAATGCTTTATTAGTTCACGAGGAAAACGCAAAATAAAATAGTCGTAATAGCATTATTTTAGAGTACCTACTATGGAAATAATACTTTCAATAGGTACTTTCTTTTCTGTGTTTATTTACACTTTTGATAATTGTTCAAAATAAATTATTAATTTACAAAAATAAAATGTAAACATTTGTCAAATATAACATCTCTATATCCATTTTACTCTGAAATAATGCTATAAAATGGCTATTTTATTTTGCGTTGTTCTCGAGAACTAATAAAGCAATATGATCAAGCGTGGTCTCATATTGTTTAGTTTTTAATTTTGAACAAGTAAGGTATTTTCTATTTTCATCTTGGTTTTTTCTATATAACATATTTCAAGTAGACACCCGGTAGGTATATCTATATCAATGATTCACAATATATGGAATTGATAGAATGAGTTGTGTAGTTTTTATGTATGTATAGAGATCTTCTTAAAAATGTTAATATTTACCTGGAATATAAGGCAGTACGTCCTCTGGTTTTCTAGCAGCATCCACTGGCGTTTTCGCATATTGACTGGGTAGTTTCAATTTTTGACGAAATACATCAGGCAGTTGTTTCAGAGTCATTTGTTCAACATCAAAACATGATAGAGCTTTTAAGGCGGCTTCAATTATTTCAACATATTCACTCGATGCTACATAATTCCAAAGTTTGCAAACAACTTCGTTTAATGTAGCATCATGCTCGGTTGTATTTGATTTTAAGTTGGAAAATTCTGATAGAAATTCGCATAAACTAAAATTTTTAATAAATTGAGAGTAATTTTCATATCATAACTCATTATTATAATAAATCATTTGGGTTTGGTTATATAATATTTATATTTTTATTAACTACGTTTCGGAAATGATGTGTTGCATTCATCATTATTTTAAAATATTAAAACTAAACCCAAATACATAACTTCTTAAAAACTTATCGTTTACTAGTTTTTCAGTAACATTAAACACATTGAAAAATATAAGTTTACATTTCTGTTGGTCTAAGTTCTGAAGTTGGAACGTTTCGAAACTTAGGCCAATAGGACACTACTAAGATCCTACCTTTTTATAACTCCAGGCCGCTTGTCTTTAACAAATCGAGGTGAAATATTTTTCCAAGTGCTAACAATGTCAACAATTCCATTTTCACATAAAATTGTAATTCCTTCTAATGCCAAAGATGATGCAATGCTACCCCTACCATCACTATATTTATTTAAAATCTGAGATAAATGTGCTACCATTTCTTTACCATGTAGATCAGACCTGAATAAACAAAATACGTTATTCAATAAATTAAACAAAGCAAATAAGCATAATTTACCTTCGAATACAAATTTCTTTTAAACTATGCGCTTTTGCAATGCCGAATTCCCAGTTTTCTTCATTTTCCAAAAGCAGTTTTTGTAAATAAGGGAAACAACGAACTTCAGTGACCCATAATTGTAAAAATAGTTCAAATGAAAGGGTCTTCAAAGTGCTTTGACCGTTCTTGATCGTTTCTAAAGTGTTGACAATTAAAGGAATATTTTGTTTCGATACGGCCATCAAAGGAATTGCTCTTAATAAAGCTATTTGAGTATCGGGATCTATTTCTTTCGTTAACTTATATAAAATTAAAACTAAAACGTTAAAAGAGAGCTCGGGTTTATTTTCAACTAATTTCAATAAAATATTTAACGCTTTTTCAGTAACTAAAACATCATTAAACTGATGGATAAGAATTGAAGACACAAAGGTAAAAATCTTAGACAAAAACGATATAGGAGTATTAATAGCTTGGTTGAGCCAGTTTAATAAATATTTTTCGTCTGTTTGCCATTTTTCTGCTAGCAAACATAATTTTATCGCTAAATCTATATTAGAATCTGCAAATTGTATATATTTGAAAAAGATGTCACGATATAAATTGCTAGTAATAGCAGAATAAGTTTGATTATTTTCAGTGAACAAAATAATTTCGTTAGCTAATTTAACCGCGTCTGAAAGCAAAGTAGAAGGATATAGTAACCACTGTAGGAGAGAAGATACTATTGATTTCACGGCAAAAATATTAGTCGATTGTTTTAAAATAATTATTTTACCTAAAAAAAAATTGTATTAGTATTTCGTATACATTTAAAAAATTCTTCTTACAAAGTCTCAAAACCTCGGTCAAATACATTGGTGGACAAATTGTAATAGTATCCGCTAATATCATCAAGATAACGCTGTGAGTTTCGCATGTTGATGGTATTTCTAACATTTCAATTATAGTTGAAATATTTGGTGTAGGATCGCAGCCATATTTTACTAGTCTATGCGTTAGAGATGTTAAATATAAAATTATCGAAGTGCAAGTTTCAGTATTTCCGCTTTTAATAGCAAATTTTGAAGTTTCCATAAGGAAATCTCTTAGTTCTAGACATTTTGGTCGAGAATTGCTCTGAAAAATTTCAAAATAGATTGAAACAAATTTCAAAGCTTTATAAGTACGTAATAAATTATTTATATGTTTGGTTTAGTTTCCGAAATATCGTTTTTTAAGTAAAATATAACAGAACCAAAACCAAATAAATCGTTTATTTCAAATGTTAAAAACGAGCCGCAGGCGTTTATATACACGAATTTTTCTGGAAAATTATGATTTATAAAATTGTAATAAGCGCATAATTTTGCAAAAAAATTTATTAGGATTATTATTAATTCAGCTACTAATTCGCCAATCTGTAAAAATTATTGAAGTAATTCTTAAATAGTATCATTTATTTTTATTATTTGTTTTCTTTTGAATTGAGGTAAACAAACTTATAAATAAAACGCCGGTTGCTCGCTTAAAAAATACATTACCTGCATCCAAGTGAGAATTTCAGAAGTTAACAATTTTATTTGCAGATTATCATCTTTCAATGTTAATAAATTCCATAATTGTCTACGACATGTATCACGTAATTTTGTTGTAGGATCACATAAAATATAAAAAAATACAGGGCGTAATAATTCTACACTATTAAAAGCAATTCTGAAAAAATATTCATAATTAGATGTGTTATTAATTTAATTTTAATTCAATACCTACTTATCGTCATAATGATTAATAAATAATTGAATTTGATTAAATATCTCTAACCAAATGTCTTGATTCTGAGATAAAACCGTAATTAATGGATGTTGAGGTTTTTGAATTTGAAAAGGACACTTATATATTTTGTTAAATTCTAAACTTCGTCGTAAATCTAATAAAAGTAAATTGCCAATTGCATTTGATATACCAGTATGACACCTTAAAATAAATAATTATGATAAATATTATATTATGATCTCATGATATTCTTACTTTGCGGTAGAAAGAATGACCATTAGATCAGAAAGTGTTGCTCCGATTGGTAAAATTCCATCTTCAACTAAAGATACGATTCCGTGACTGGCCGTAATACTCACTATCGGATCTTCCACTCCACATTTTGATTTTAAAAGTTGTAATTCGGAAATATTAATATCAGAAGAATTTTTATCGTTGTTTTCAGACTTTGATTTCTTTAATTTAATTATTTCAACAAGTTTTGATACTGCTTGAACAATTAAAATAGCGTTGTTTTGTTTTAATTTGTACTCTATTTCTTCCATTGTGCGCGATGTACAACTAAAATTTTAAAGTTTATTTAAGTTTTTCAAATTTCGCGCGGATACTAGTTGAATTCATAAATAAGGTAACTACTTTATCGACAGGGAGTTTCAATATAATTTTGACATGTGGAACTTGTAAAAATAAAAAATATAAAAATAAGTAGACATTTAGAGTAGTTTATGAATTTTTTATATAAATTTCAATTTATATTATTGTGTATATTAACAACTAAGGTATTATATACAATATAAGTAAGAATATTTGAAAATATCAAAAGATAACTCACTTGTCAAAGTTAACGCATTTGTGGTGTCGCCGGTGTCGCTGTTGTTACATGAGCTGTCACTGTCAAAAGTTAAATATGTGAGCTCAAATTTCAATATTTATTTTTACGCGTTTTTATCAATGAAAATTTTATAAACATATTCTTCAATCTGAAGAACGTGTATATATTTCAATAGTAAAATAGAAAATCTCATATTACGTAGTGCAACTTTGAATAAAATGAAATAATTATAAAGATGTTGAAGTATTTTTTGCAAGTAACTATTATTTTACAGTACACGTATACTTTTAGTGAATAATATAAAATGGGTTTATCTCGACATGAAGTTAACTTACGAAGACTTTTAGTGAAATGTGAACTTATGATAAAAAATAATCAAAAAGATGACCAACGTTTTCCTAAATATATATCATCATTATCCGATATGCTAATGCAGCTAAAAGAAACAACAGAGTAAGATTTCGATATTATAATTAAGTATTTATCATTTATTATTTCTTATTTTGTAGCTCAGATAATATACATGATTATACTCGACGTATCGACTCGTTAAAAAGACTAATTTTTAATGAAACTGATATAAAATCTAACTCTTCCAAAGATAGCTTAACGACAGATATAGATTCAAATTTAGACATTTCACCGTCCAAAAATTCCAGCCGTACGGAACTACTTGGAACAGATAGTAAGAAGTTCCAAATAATGAAAGAAAAAGAAAATAAAATTAATTTCACTAATTTCAGGCACTTTAAGATCTAGAAAAGGTAAAGGCACAGATGATTTAGATGAAATTTTAGAGTATCACCAAAATATGCAAGAGAAAATAGCCGATGACATGTTATTGCTTACTAGAAATTTAAAAGAACAATCGGAATTAGCAAATAGAATAATTAAGGCAGATACAGAAACAGCTACAAAATCTACTACTTTAACAGAGAGAAACTTTTCAAAGTTAAAAGTTGAATCAGAGAAATTGGCGGAACATTCGAGACGGGCCTGCAAATGTTGGATGTGGGTAATGCTCATCATCGTCATGGTTCTTTTCATAAGTAAGTAACTTTTAAGTATAATATTCAGAACTGATTAAATAAGATAACAGTTATTGGTATTAATTGAGAGAGACAGTAACAGAAGTTAACAAGAAAATTTTGATTATTTATTTTAATATTGTGTATTTTCTCATCAATTTAAATTATGCGCAGCTGAAAGTTTGCGTTTAGTAGGTCAAAACATTGAGATTTTTAATTAAATTAAAAATATAACTTAAGTGGGCCGTCTACCTATTAAAATATAGCGAAAAGTGCACTTAATTGAAAGTATTTCATTTCATGGTCAGTAAAATAATGATTAATTTTAATTCATACGTTAATTATTAACTTAATGAACTGTGCCTATTTGAACATCAACAAAAAAATTATTTTATATTATATTATATGAATTTTTAAAAGTATATTATTAAACGAGCACATAATGTAGGCTATAATCATTTAATATACCTAATTCAAGAGGATGAAAGTTTATGCACGAGCTGAAGGCGAGTGTATAATCATCCGAGTGAATTATAGCCATTATGTGCAAGTTAAATACGAGTTTTTAAACAAAACAATTCTTTACAAATTTTTATTCATTGAAATATTAACTTAATCTCACATTTTGTTATGATGACAGTTTTGTAGTTGAACCTTGTATATACATTATCTATTATGCCTTTTACCTTTACCCAACTTTGGGTGTGACAGTCTCACGTACTGTGTGTGACACTGTAAGTCATTGGTATAGTCATATATTTCCACCGTGTATGCGGCTGCTAACCGTCAACTCACGGGTACTCATGATTATTAGTAGATAAAAAACAACAGGGAAGATTTTTGTGCAGTTAATTTAGATGTGTAGATTCGAACAGAGAGTAGACGGGTCGTTTAAAAAAATAAACTACTTATTTACAGGATAATCAATTACAATGCGAAATATTTGTTGCAGATATGGTTTTATTTATGAAAGTAATGAAAAAAAGAGTATAACTTAGTATAAAAAGCTATATTGCTATAAGTTAAATTCCTACATAATAGATAAATTGAAATCGGGTTTATTTTTACTAAACCATCGATTGAAGTCGATCCTGTGCAACAGCTGTAACAGATGATTTCCGGAAGCATGTTCTCGTAACGAATACAACGTCTTGAGAAGATGTTCCACTAGTCTGTCGCACTTTACTTGTAGATTGTTAAGTTCCTGTTCGTCTACTTCGGTAAGTTCTACTCCCCAAACTGTTGCATTCATACAGAATTCATCACATAAATCCAAAAATAGAAGCAATGTGCTGTGGACATGGTTCTGAAAATAAATTATCGCATTTTGTATCTATTTGTAAATGGTTGTTAGTTGAAATCTGACTGTTATTTATATTTATTAATAAAGGTGATAGTAATTTAAATACCTGTTTTGCAGTTTTGTAGTCCAAAGACGGCAGTTTGTATAATTGATTTTTTTGCTCATCACATAATCCCTACCAAACGAAATATTTGTTATAATATTTTAATATAATTTAGTACAAATTCTCATTGAGCTGTTTTCTAAAAACTAGTATCAAACAGCAAAAATATAATCTATTATTTTCTGTAACGGAATAACCATGCAGTTTTGTTTACTAGTTATCAAAATTGTGAAAATGTTGTTATAGTATTTCCAGTTATTTTCGTGACAAATAATCAATTTTCGAGTACTTTAACCAAGCTCGCTTTTGCTTCTCTAATCCTACTTTTAAAAATTGTTTCTATTTTGTACGGAGTAATAAGGAAGTATTGTAATCGCGAAAAATTTCGGTTCTCAGATTTTTACGGAAATATCCGTTTTAACCTTTTCTGAATCCATTATGACTAGTTTCGTCGTGACGTCTGTACGTATGTACGTACGGGCGTACGTATGTATGTCGCATAACTCAAATTCGGTTAGACGTAAAAAGTTGAAATTTTGTATTTAGGACTGTTATAGCATCTAGTTGTGCACCTCCTATTTTTGGTTTCAATCTACAAACCGGAAGTAGTATTTTTTTCAAATATTTAATTTAAGACAAATTTTTTTATTTTAAATGAAAGATTATGTGATTATTACCTACAATCGGTATTTTATAAATATTTTTGTATCTGGTATCATTTAAGAATAATTAAAGTATATATTTATAATTTAGTATTTCGGTATCTGGTAGTCCATGATCGATTAACATTTGTTACTATGTAAAATTTAAATGATTATGACATGACAGTGACAATAGTAAAATATGCTTTATATCTTCTTCTGCAGTTTAAATAAAATGACTAAACTATATTTGTGAGTATACTAGTATAATAAGTTAAAAGAATTTTTTATATTATTCTACATTTTAGTTATTAAGAAAAGTATGAACAAACAAGGCGTACAAGGAAGTCATGTGGTGTCCACGTCGGTTTTTTTTATATTAATTTAATGATTCGAAAACTAGCTTAAACCATTTGCGTCAGCGTACTATTATTATGACAATTCAACTCATGTGTCATCTGTCAAAAATGGACCAATCAATTTTGAGGATTTATAAATTTTCCACCAATTGAAACGAATTTTTTCGACAATTTATCACTAGTGCTCGCAGCGACATAATTTTTCGACAATTTTCACTAGTGATCCAATCGACAATTTTAAACAATTGAATATATCTTTATTAATCAAAATCCTATTGTTATAACTGTTGTAATGGAAGTGAAGCTATTTATAAATCATTTTCATAAAGAAAGAATACATTTTTATTCGGTGAATTGTCCTCCGAATACCATTCGTGCTCCAAGTTATGTAGACAATTTTTGTGGCTGCATCACTCATGATTATTACTTGTGCAATTTTCAATCAAGCGTAATAACCATTCGTGATACAGCAACAAAAATTGTCGACATAACTTGGAACACTAGTAGTATTATATATGAAAATTTTAAGGGAGATGCTAAATAACGTTTTCTTTAATTCTAATGACTAATATTGATTAAATTCAAATTTAATTTATAGAGTAACAAACACGCAACGAATTGTATTTATTGATTTAGATATTATGAAAACTGATTTTCTTAGTTAAATGTGTGCAAATTGTACTAACAAATGACTTGCACTTTTTATATTTTTCTGTCTATTTCAAAAAGTGAAAACTTCTACATATTTTTAGAAAATAGCGGAATGAGATTTGTGAATAAGCTTTTACTAACGTCATTCATAGTCATGAGAAAAGTACGGCTCATTAAATTTCCTAAAAATTCTGCATGTAACTTAATTATGTTTTCAACATTTTGTGCATTTGTGACTGATTTTATTAGCACAGCAAATTGTGCTTCTATAACATCGACTTGCAAATAATACTGCAAATTGTTAATTAAAAACATTAACGTATTTCTCAAAGCCCATACACCGTGATGTCTGAAAATATTCAAAATATATAATCAATAATTTACACGTTATAAAAATATTTATTACATTTGATGTTTGCCTTCCATGTGTACCAGCCACAATTTTTCTAAATCGATTTGTGCTTTTTTAATTCTCATAAGAAAATTAAATAGTTTATTGTATAAATGCATAGCACCGGGATGGAAGATTATGTGTAAAGGCCAAACAATTTCGAAATTCATTTCAATATTTAGCCATTGATGTTTAGCTGATTTTTCCGCATCGGTC
This sequence comes from Agonum fuliginosum, assembly GCA_947534325.1. NCBI lineage: Eukaryota > Metazoa > Arthropoda > Insecta > Coleoptera > Carabidae > Agonum > Agonum fuliginosum. The sequence goes on along the minus strand of OX384037.1, from coordinate 10,083,963 downwards.
GAAAAGAACAATTCGAATCGCTTGTGTGTTTTATCATTTTCTGAGTATAGTTTTTTGGCAGTTTCGTTGAATATTTGATTCATTTTAAAAGCAAGATATTCGTTCGGGGTATCTTTGCATTTTTCTTGAACTATTACGATGAATTGTTGGAACAGTTCTCCTCTGCCCATTGCGTAGTAATCTCGAAGTAATTGCAAATGATCGAACAGTTTTGCTTCTTCTACCATTACTGTCCATAAGTACTATGAATATTGAATAACAATTAAAAATATTGTTTCATAAATTTTAAAATATTGAGCTGAATTCAGAACACGTTTGTTGCTACAATTGCGTTAAATTTTTTTACTATTGTAATTGAATTATTGAAAAGTGAAAATGAAATTTAATAGAATGTTTTTTAAACCAATAGTTTTTACATAAACACAGGCGTTGTACTGGCTACGACATTAGTTACAAATAATTATTGTTCTGACTGAAAACAATTAAAAATTTGATTAGGAGTAGTTTACACGACGGCGGAGTTGATTGACAATTTGCATAATACATCTTTACGACACCCTTAAAATGTGTGCAATATTTCAGAACGGCTCACTACTTAGTTTGGAAATATCATTTTCAAAATTGGAAATTCTTAAAAAACTACTAGAAATTTTTAAAATATCGCTATCTTTAAGAGCTATATACAAAATATGACCTCATATATTCATATTAATAAAGTCACAGAATTTTGTGACATCCTATGAATTAAGCTCTATACAGGGTGTTTCTATACCTCTGCACGCAACTTTAATAGGTTAGGTATATAATTTGATAAACTGATTACAGAAAAATTCGCAAAAATAAGGGTACCTAGTGAAAATTTTACTGCCACTGGTTATTTATTAATTATTACATAAGAAGTGACTATTTGTAGGTAGTCTGATTCTATTTACAATTTTATTTTATAAAATAAATATACAGTTAAATGGACGTCCAAACCAATGGAACTAATATTTTTACTACCCTTATATTTGCGAATTTTTCTGTAATCAGTTTATCAAATTATATACCTAACCTATTAAAGTTTTCTGTAAGCAGTATATCAAATTATACCGGGCGTTTTCTGAAACAGGCGCACCCCCGAAAAAAATTGTATTTAAACTACATTATTAATGAATTTTTATAACTTCCTGTTTAGCCGGAAGTGACATCAACTTCCTTATTTTAAATGGAACACCCCGTATATTTTTTAAGATTTTGATTCTACATAAAATTCTGAATACAACCATGTATAATAAGCTACTTTTTCGTTGTAGATTTCTAAGTAAAATAATAATTAAAATATTAAAGAAACATCGATTTATTCCAAGTTAGCTATGAAATAAATGATAGGAAACAGATTTATGACAGTAAAATGTCAGTTTATTAACAAAAATAACTAATTTAATAAGGAATTGCAATTCAATTATATTATTTATAGTAAATTTTCAAAATGGTCTGCATTTTCTTGAATATATAGTAAAACTCTTCGTATAATTTCTGTTTTTATCATTTATTTCATAGCTAACTAGGAATGATTCGATTTGTTTCTGTAATATTTTAGTTACTATTTTACTTAGAAATCTACAGCGAAAAAGTAGCTTATTATACATGGTAGTATTCAGAATTTTAGGTAGAATCAAAATCTTAAAACATATACGGGATGTTCTATTTAAAATAAGGAAGTTGATGTCAGTTCCGGCTAAACAGGAAGTTATAAAAATTCATTAATAATGTAGTTTAATGCGCCTTTGCATGTAGTTTATAAACCTATAATATAAATGTAATTGACTTAAAAATACAATTTTTTTCGGGGGTGCGCCTGTTTCAGGAAACGCCCGGTATAACCTATTAGAGTTGCGTGCAGAGGTATAGAAACAGCCTGTATACACATGGATTTTTTGAGAATTTTTTTCATGATCCTGAATTCTGAGAATAATGATGAAAATAATTATCAAATAGCGGTGTCGCAAAACCGAAACTTTTTTTCTATAGCTTTAAAACGTTAATTTCAAAATCATGAAAAAACCCATATGTAAACAGGGCTTTACACAAACGCAATAATAAATAAATTGTTTCTATGGTTAATAGAGAAGCGTGTTAGCTTAAAAAAGTGTTGAATTCAGCTCATTATTGAGAGTAACCTTGGTAACGCAAAGTCTGCAGTCTTCTATTGCTTTTTCGAAGTGCGCTAGATTAAATGGTTGATTTTCCAGTTCTTGTAATTTCTGAAAATAATTAGTTTCTTTTCCGTCCCAAATATCGCGTTTAAGTCTTAGCTTCAGTTTGTCATCTTGTGAATTTGTTGGATCATTTCGTATGATCCAAACCATACGCCCCATGAACAAAATAGTTTGTGCTAATTCTAGGGTCATATTAGTCGGCACCATATTTTCTTTTAAGTAAAACTTTCGTACTTTTGGCGGCCGTCGAACTTTATAGCCTTTCTAAAAACATTTACTCTAGTTTGTTAAGTTAATAGTTGTTTCATTTAACATACCAGAGATTCATTAAATGATTCATAATCACTTTTAGTATCATTTGGAACTGACCATAAGAAATCTTCATCGGGACATTTAGCATCGCAAATAAAGAATTCTTGATAAACATCTACCAAATCTCCAAATATTATCCAGTTACACAAATGTCGGTAAAACATTATATTTATTGAACAAACAATTCTGATAAAAAATAATAATTAGTACAAAAAAATTGAGTTTGATGAAATTTTCGATGCCTTAAAATTACAAGGTTTTATGTTACAATTTTGGCATTATGTGAGTTATTGGTACACCAAAGACCAAACACTTTTATATGATTTTGAACGCGATCAGAAATATACCAACTGCTCTATGTACAATTTAACAAAGTCCAATGTATTTAAAATTGCGTTTTGATAAAACAAAGTTCTATGTCACTCCATAAAACCTTGTACATCAATATTAGTCTAGAAGTATAAAATTTTATGTAACGATACAGAACTTTGTTTTATATTATAGTCAATAAGACTTATGGTAGGTAACGTCAACATAGAACTTTATATATTTGTTTATTTACTAGCAATTCGATAAGTAGTAACATCGATATTACTTTAAAAAATAGTCGATGCTTTGATGATTTATAGTGAAAAAACAAAACAAAAAGTTGGAAAATTCTGCCAATAAAAATGTTAAATACGAATTTGCTTATATTAGATCTAATATACCCTTATAATTTGTTTTTAAACCAAGTTTACTTACAATTTATTGATTAAAGTTTGTACATACTGATATCTACTAAAATTACTAGTTGAATAAATAGTTGATTTTCCTGAGTGCTCAAACTTTAAACCTGTTTTTCTCAAATTGATTATTTGTTACATAGAACCTTATAATTCTTAGGCAGCGTTTTGTTACCGTGATGCAGCATCAGCAACTTGTTTAATACCGCAGTTATAATATTTTAAAATACGACCAATTAGTAAACAACCATGTAACTTTTCTGTTTTAATGACCCGTATCATAGATTTAATAGCATCAAATAATGTTACATATTTTTCCACTCGACTGAGAACAAAAGTTAATGGTAGTTGAGGGTCTTTTAAAATAGTTTTTTCTAGATCTATAATATCATTTCGATATGCTTCTAATACTGTATCTAGGCCATTACAAAAAGCTTTTAAATACAGGCCTGGCTCAATATCATCAGATACAGTTTTACCTACTTCTTCTAAAATGTACCAAAATATATAAACATAATTTTTTTTAAAAGTTCAGTAAAAAGTACCTGTTCCTGTTACTGTAGCACCATACTTAACAAGAGATGTCTCACGATTTATTATATTTACATTGTTGCCCTGGAATACTAACTTTATTTTATAGATTTTGCACTTTAAGATAACATATTTTTTAAATTATACCTTCATAAGCAGCTTGTACATCGATTTTTTCTGTGTTTTGTGCAAAAACAACTTTTATAAATTCCTGAATATTATGATGATCTAAAGCTACATGCATTATTCGCTGGAGAAGCTTTCGTTCTCCAGGGTGTAAAAAATCTCGCAATTCGATCATGTTAAACCATTCCTAATTAACAATACGTAATTTGTTACAAATTTAGGTTATATTTTGTAAATATTACTTACTTCTTCTGCATTAGGACTACAAAAACTACCTGGACAATTCCAGAGATATAATAAAGCTTCATGTATCATTTTCAATGGTTAATACTTATTTTATTGTTCAAATACACTGTTATTTTTGACGTTTTATGTTTTTGACGTTAGTTTGACAGTGACAAAGGCGCTAAAAATTTTAAAAAGCGTTACTGGCCGCATATAATTTTCTGTTCTCTTCTTAATATTACTTATCAAAATAGTCTTGTGTGAGAAGTGTGGTTAAAAATCAGTTGTTTTTCCAACTTTGACGTAAATAAGCGGCTGCATTTTATTTTAATTTTATTCCAAATGTGACAACAGTTTGTTTTGAATTATCAGTTATGTTCTGATTGTGAACCGGAATTAATGGTTTTTGAAATATTTATTTTGTCTGTGTAATACGTGTGTGTATAAATGTAAATAGTGATTTAAATTTTATTTCAAATAGTTTATAGTAGACTGGAATTTAGTAGTAATTAAATCATGTCACAAGAATCAGAGGAACTCAAAGTAAGGATTGTCAAGTTTATGATTTATGTGGTTTCAAGAAGTGTTTTAAAAATTAGTTTGTTTCCTTTAAAATCTGAAAGTAACTGTTAAAATTTCTAATAATTAATTATTTTGATATTTAAATAAAATATTTAACATTTAGAAGTAATGTATATAACCTACTTTTATCTAAAAAATACTCTGATTATAACGTTTCAAGTGAGCACTTGTCACATAGTCAGTAACCTAAAATGTGCGGCAAGTAAATATGATTTAAATGTTTAATTAACTACTTAACCGTTAATTCATATATTTTCAGATATATTTAATTACATTTCATTTTAAAGTGTTTCATAAAAGATGCGTATGTCTTCTGTAATGTTAAAAAGTGCATAGTGAAAACAGTTCTTTATTATTTGTTCTTCTTTTTCGTATTGCGGCAAACGTTCACAGATAATTTGGCGGCATTGGGAGAATAATAACAAGAAACACGAACGTTCTAGTCCGCCATTTCCGGTTGTTTTGGTGTAATGTGTAATGGTTACCAGAAAATATCTTTGTTGGATATTTTTGTAAATATTTTTACGTTTTGACGTAAAGATATGACAGATTTGTGTTGCTTAAATTATACTAAACATTCAACATTCCAATGAAACGTTATCATGATGTATACCCTAGCCCTATGTACGCGTATCGGTAAGTTGTTTATTTTTAATGGGGGTTTCTATTAATTTCAAAAGTAATTTCATGTAAATGAAAATTATACAAAAATGATTAAAGTTACCTCATATATTGTTAAAAGTTCTGTTAAGTAAATTATACAAGTTTTAAATTACCTGTAATCAGTTGCACTAAAATGCTGAGGTAGACAAGTAGACATATGCATCAAAGTTATGACACACGATTGTACATACTCTGTAAACAAAAATTTAATGAAATGTAAGTGTCTGAAGGTGAAGAATTTTTACAGAATATGGTATTAAACTTTCGGGTGTCAGAGCTGCAGATGCTATTAGGGTTTGCGGGTCGTAACAAGTCGGGTAGGAAGAATGAACTGCAACAAAGAGCATTAGAATTATTGCGAGTTCGTTCTCAACCTGTTTATTTGAAGATTCGAGAGCTCTACAAGAGTATTCAGTGAGTATATTGCCATTGGAGGTATCAAGGTTTTTACTTCGTTATTTTTATTTATTCAGTAACGTATTTCATGTTTCATGTGACTGTATTTTTGTTTCTCACGTTTATATCATTGTTTACTTACTTTACTGTTACTTTATTGTTTAACAATTAATAATTTGAATAAACATTTTATCGGTGTTCCCTCCGAAAACGTTTGTAATTAATGTTTGCATTTACCACTACACAAAATATTGTAAGTAAATTGCATTAATTTTGTAGGTTATAATCACAAAGATAACTTTAAAATGACATTTCAAGGTTGTTTCCTGCATATTTCTTATTATATTACGTTTTTAAAATAAGGTTGTTAAATATAATTAAGAAAATACGCCGGTATCTGAGCCGAAATGTTAAAATAGTATATTATGATACAAGTGTACAAGTAAGCTTTTAAAGCACGTATGACGGGTTTAAGAGTGATTTTAGCGTCGCTAGTGTTTTAAAAGCATTTATACACTATTTTTTATTACACCTGCATTCTAATTTGAAAAATATAGTTGCAAAACAGCATTTTAATTTTGATTCATTTTTAACACAGCGTGTTTTTGTCTTGTGATTTTGCACGCATTTGCGTGTTCTAAGCATCGATTATGATGCATGTGTAATACAAAATAATAATTTTTGCGTGTGTATACGAAGATATTTATTTGTTTGTTTGTATTACAGGCAGAGTGGAGCTCTTACTAACACAGGAGCGGTTGGACAGCAAGCTGCCGTCGCCAAAGACTTACAATCACCGCCCGCCTTAACACCGAACATGCCACAGCCCCAATCCAACATCCCTCGGGTTCATCCCTTCAACACAACAGCTGACAGCCGTCAGTTGCCCCCGGTAATTCACAATAAAGTTAGTGTTTTTTCTGTTGTTTTGTCCCCTGGAAATTTTTTACGTAACGTAAGATTTGCTATACTTATAATAATTCTTGCATGAATTATACGTTCAAAACTTATACAGGTGTCCCAAATTGATTGAGAGCTACGAGGTCAGTTAGAAGGGCAATGTTGTGCAGTTTTTAACATTGCCCATTTAATCGACCTCGTAGCTTTTATAATTTCCGAGATTCCAATTGATTGGGTTACCAAGCAATTTGGGACACGCTGTATATAACAACTTTCAGTTTTCTGCATGCATCAAGTAATTTGTTGGTCTGTGTTAAATAAACATTATGACATCAACCAATTCTTTATCAAACCGTTTATCAGATAGTAAAAATACGTTTATTTAAACTACCAAAGTTTTTATAATGTTACCGTTATATTATAATATAATGCCGAAAATTCAAGATATAATTAGTTATTTCATGAAATACCGATTACGGTGACAACAGTTACTACATAAACCGAGTATGTTGGACTCAAAGATGATACAGGGTTGTTTAGTTCAATTTGAAATGAATACCTCATTACCATCCTTGAGTTCGACATACTCGGTTTTGGTAGTAACTCTGATGCTATTCTATACTTAAACTACTGTCAGTGAACTTCATACTACTTACCTGGAAAGGACGCGTGCCTTATAACTAGTTGCACCGCTTCCACTTAAATTTTAAGTTTTTCTTAAATGAACAATATCGAATCAAAATCATATTGCCAAACGTAGAAATAACATTGCTGTCATGGATTCGATTCGATTCGATATTGTTCATTTAAGTGACACTTAAATTTATGTGAAAGCGGTGCAAATGACCATTATGACCGTGTTCACCGCTTCCACTTAAATATTAAGTGTCACTTAAATGAAAAATAACTCTTTAACCGCAAGGGTAGATAAAGTAAAAACAAAGTAGATAAAGTAAACCATTAACAGTAAGGGTAGATAAAGTATTTAAATGTTTTTACATATTTCTTCAAATTCGTTTTCACACATTTCTGCATCCACTTTGCGATGAAAAATATTACAAACTCTGAAAATGTGTTGTGATAATAATTTAATTTAAAATTGGATTTCTTATATTTTTTCTTTAACATCAGCTAGAGAAATTTTTTATTTAAACACGACGATAATAGTTATTTGTGTACTAACAGCGTAAATTGTTACTCTTTGTTACTCGCGCACGGTAATTACAGCACGAGCCGAAGGCGACAAATACACTTTACGCTCGTAAATTAAAAATAATGGTATTTAGTAAGTTCAATCTACGTTCAACCAATTTTTGTTTTATTTGTATCCATGACGATACCAATAATATCGAAACAAATTTTATCTACGACCACTATGGAAAGTTTATATTTTTGCTTTCAATTGTCGACGTAAAGTTGATTGTTACTGAGGATCAAGCATAAAAACACTTTATTGCGCGTCTCCTATGACAACGCGCGCTAAGCTATTTTATTGTTTGCAAGAAAAAGCCAGAATCAAACAAAATTTTGTGTTTATTTTATTTATTTCGATATTATTGGTATCGTCATGGCTACAAATAAAACATAAATTAAATTAAAAACTTAGATTGAACTAGCTGAATATCACTATTTTTTTTATAATAACAAATAATTTCAGTTGTAGATAAAATTATATTATCGACTTGAAATAAATAATTTACGCGCTCTTTCGTCTATCTATTATTTAGTTATGGTTAATGACTAATGAGTTAAATTTGTATGAATTTTTGAAATTTAAACTTTTTGCTAGTCATTTTAAATTTACTGATCTGTAACGCAATTAGCATAGAATACATAACCGTCTGTTCATGTAGATTTTAATAAGTACTAATTTGACAGCAGTGCTTTTGAAATATAGGTTGTTTGTGGGCAGTAGAAACGCATGAAATCGGTGTTGTTAATGTGATTATTTTCAGATGTGGATGCATGGAATAACGAATAATTTTTCTGTACAGCCGAGATCCACATCAATGTATAACCAACAAAGTATCTATCAATACGCCCCTCAGCAGTACACAACCGCCAAACCAGCCATAAACAGTTCTTATCCAATTCATCCAGATGTTCGGTTTAAGCGGTTACCATTCTTTGACGTGCTGGCGGACCTCATCAAGCCGTCGTCGCTGGTTCCTCAAAACACACAGCGTATGCAGGATCATACGTTCTTCTTTCATCTCACACCTGCACAGGCCACCGACATCGCTAGCAATCGAGATCTCAGGCCCGATTCCAAGTTAGAGTATTCGAAGCAAGTGCAGCTACGGTTTTGTTTGCTGGAGACGTCGTGTGAACAGGAGGACTACTTCCCGCCAAATGTTGCAGTTAAAGTTAATAATAAACTCTGCCCGTTACCGGTAAGATTTATTCGTATAATTGTATATTAAAGGTGCGTTCGTTTATTTTTTGTGCGCTTGAGCTGTGTATGTGCTTTTTTACGGTCACGAGATCACTGCACTTCGTGTATGAACGAAATAAACGGATTCTGAATGTGTGTGCATTGTGTTTGTTTTGACATTTCGTCCGTTTCATCTTTAACTTTCATCATTAGTTGGCGAGAAATACCCATGTCATATTTATATGAAAATTATATAAATGTTTTATGTAATTTTTCACATTATTTTTGCCATGTGTTGTAACAGATTTGAGTATTTAATCATTATTTCAAGAGTTAATATTATTAAGAGCTTCGATATTTTCAGACATTGAAAAGATACTATACTTTATTTAAAAACTAAGCGATTTGAAGTTGATTCATTGAGCCATATTGTACTGTAAATACGAGAAAAATATCACTAGAATTTTTTGCGGCAAAATTAAATCTTACATTTCAGCGTGAAGATTACCTTCACTTTTATTTTATACAACACGAAATTAGCACACGAAAAGAACTGTTTTATCAAAATCACAATAAACCAAAAAATGGTGAAGCGAAACAGTCACTGACTAAGATAACATCTGACGAGACAAAATGGAGAACACTCGTTTGTTTATGTTTGTTGATATCAACCAATAAAAAATGATCACTTTTAGCACTCCAACTTCAGATTGCTCTTCCTAGTTTTTAAATCAAGTATAATTATAGCATATAGTATAATCGAAATTAGTTGTTATTAAATTTCATAATTGCGTGAAAAAAAAAAGAATACGCTCTGTGCACACGAATTGTGCATGCACAATACGCAGTGCACAGGAATACCCGAACGTATTCCGTCTACCACAAAGTGCACAAAAGTGAATATACGAACGGCTACCAGTTGAGGATAAAAATATCCTGAATCTAAAAAATGCTTTTAACGTCCGTGATGCTTATAATATTTTTTTTGCACTTCCGGGACTAAAACTCTTCTTTAGTCCTTATTTTTAAGGACTTAGGTTCTTAATTTGATCCCAAGGGATTATTTTTCATATTTAATCCCGTTGTCAAGGAATTGAATTAATTATTCCCGTTGTCAAGTAAATACGTGCTATTTGTTACAGAGTATCTTTGGTAACAATATAAATATTTGTCATAAAATTTACTGTCAAAATTACAAAATGTGTATTCTTTTAAACTATTTTGCATTCGTTTGAGGATGAAGTGCAAAAAATAGCGTATATACCACAGGACTAAAGTATCTTTAATCCCTCAGGTGATTATTTCCCTCACCTTCGGCTCGTGAAATAAACTCAGGATTAAATCATGCACTTTAGTCCCTCAATATATAATATACTATTACACGATCAAAACTACATACATAATCTTGGGAACGTCTTCAACATTATAATACTTATTAATAGGAAATTCAATTTAGGGTCGCTTTGCTTCCAAAATTTGAAGTTGTGCACGGTCAAATTAATTTGGTCAAATTTATGTATCGCAAATGTCACCAAATTTCGGGCTGTGAATGCGGCTTTAGGTTCTCACGTGTTCTGCTCGAGTATCAGCGGTATTGAAACAAAGTTAAAAATCTGCTGTGTCCGCCACAGTACTTCCCCGACTATAAGTTTTAATAACTTACTTTCGTTACGCCGTTAATTTTATGCTTTATTCAGCAAAATTTAAATAAATTTATCTTTTTTTTCCCAAACTATTTAAGTTGATGCCAACTTCGGCATAATTTAAATAACATGTAAAAAAATCTGATACCTACTTATTCACTAAAAACTCACACTCGAAAATTTTAACCCGTCACAATACCTTATACCCTTATAGAATATAATGCGAGAAGTAAAAACAACTGTCCATTGTTTAAATGTTGTTATTGATTCTTCGGTAAATTTTTTTTCCCAGAAAACTTTAATTTAATAATACACTTGAACAAATTTGAATAATTTTTTGAGAAACAATAATTGATTATCGCATAAATGTCATTTTTTACATTTTTACTAAACTTATCTTCCCGAGAGCTTTAATTTGACACCAAACTATAATTTGGATAACGTATAATAAAAAAAATTGACGATCAGTTAAATGTAATTTTTATTTTTCTACTAGAATTATTTTTCCCGAGAGCTTTAATTAGATACCACACAAGATAGTATTTTAATAATAAGTTATGTTTATAAAGTTGGTACCACTGGTTGAATAAAAAAATTTGAATAATTTTTTGAGAAACAATTGAAAATCGCATTAATGTCATATTTTACATTTTTACAAAACTTATCTCTCCGAGCGATTTAAATTGACACCAAACTCGGTATAATTTGAATAATTTATAAAAAAAAAACAATTGACGATCATTTAAATGTTATTTTTGTTTTCTACTAGAATTATTTTCCCAAGACCTTTAATTTGATACCACACACGATAGTATTTTGATAAAAATAAAAAAGTTTTGTTTATAAAGTTGGTACCACTGGTTGAATAAAGCTCATTAACGAACTTGAAGTCAGAATTTGGGCCAAGATCTTAAATATAAAATTTCAGTCCAAAATTCCAAAGCGTTTTTAAGTTATGCAACATCCAGACAGACCTACAGACCGACTTTTTTTAAAATTATGTTTTTTGGGTTCAGTAGGGTCTAAAACGTGAAGATTCACCAAAATCTCGAACTGTCAAAAAATCACGATTACAATACTTCCCTCTATTACATAGGTCGGGGAAGTAAAAATCGGTCCAATACGACGAGTTTAGTGTCCTCCTTTTACTCGCCCTCCACAGCCAGGCTTTTACCTAATTTGGGTGTGGCAGCCTCGCATATTGTGACTCATTGGTATAGATATTATATTATACCATGTCTGTGGTTATTAGCCCTCAATTCACGGATAGGTACTCATCGTTGATAGTGGAAAGTACACCACAAAGGAAATTTTTGTGCAGTTTAACAACTACAATGTGTACTTGACTATTCGAATATAAGTTGTCAGAAACCACAGTCGATCGTGTAAAAAATATTTTTAGTTTTAATTTTTAATGTTTATTTACTGACTGCTTTAATGCTAAAACCATGACACCTAAACCGTACAGGGACATAGTTGATAAAATCTGTTAATTAAATACAGGAAGTTGAATTCTTTACAAGCATGAAATTGTCCAAACTGTTATGTTATCATTAATTTATTTAAAAAATGTTTGGTTTTTGCGAGGGTTTTTGTACTATTAGTAAAATATTTTTTTTTTATAAATTACTACTTCGTGTAAATTACATACAATACTCATAATGTACAATAAGCTGTTAAATTTATGGAAGGTTTGAGATATATTGAAAGCATGAATAAAAAACTATCCTTTGCTCTTTATGGAAAACTACAGTTGATGGATCAGTTAGATTCTGTAAATACAAACAAGTGCTTATAAATCCAAAGGAAATTTGTGTAGTAAATACGACAAAATTAAAGCTTCAAGCAAGAGTGAACGATTTTATATTTATACCTCTCATTGTTTCTCAGTTTCCTGTACACAGCTCGATATAATCATTTCTAAATGTCATCATTTTATTACATAATATGCCGAGGTTTTTGGTAGTAGAAACTCTGAACTTAACTAAATAAACAACTCAATACCCTTCTATAATAAGATATGAAAATATATAGAAAATCGTTGCTTTGGTTTTTAAGTGATTAATGAAAATTGTAAAAAAATACTTAAATTGTTCATAGTTTCATAATTTTAGTGATATTATCAAAAGTTATATCTTCTATTATAAAGCTAATACTATTATTCTTATAATAGTAATACAAAAATCTAATTTTGTACATAATTTACATGTTTTAAATAGCTAATAGTATTATTACTGCTCTAATGTACGCTTGAACTCCCGCCATTAGGGCACTAAGGGTCGGAGACTAAGTCGGTGCTGCCACATATGCTAATCTTTGCGCTAAGGGTCGTCATTACTTTTACTCGTGCGAAAATTGTTTTAATGATGTTGAGATCTTTTGTCTATTGCTATACTTTATTATATTATATATTTGTTTTCCAGTTTTGTTAGTTTTCTTCTTACTTCCGAATACACGCAAAAATTTCACGAACACCTGAGAGGAAAGTTAGGTTATATAATGTATTTAAATGAAATACGACGTTTAGTTAAATATATATATCCTAACTTTCCTCTCAGGTGTTCGTTAAAATTTGCATATATTCGGTAGTAAGAAGAAAACTAAGTAAACTGGTAAACATAATAGTGTTTTCTTGAATTTTTTGAACCAAATTCTATTTCCGGGATAGTTAACCGATCTGTTTGATATTATGATATATTTATACTTATATTCGGTGAATACAGTGAAGTAATTTAATTATTAGTGGGTCGTATATAAAAAAAATCAGGTAACAAAAAGGTGTGATTGCTGTTTTCGAGTTGATGAAAGGATTTACTATTTACTTGATTTTCTAACCTAGATGCTAGATATGGTAGAAAAACCGGGTTATGTTATTTTCGTCATTCAAGGTTGTTATGGTATACAATACATAACGTTCAACAAATGACAACCGTTAAGATGTCAATAACACATCCCGGGCCGTTAAGAAATTCTTAACATCCCGCTTTTCTTTAACGGCCCGCATTTGAATTCATGGTAAAAGAATTAGATCAAACAAATATAATTTTCAATACAAATCCATATGTTATTATGATCAAAAAACATACTTACAATCTATTTATAATTAATTATTTACAACCGGTATTATTTATATAGACTGACAATTCATTTTCACTATAAAATAATCTAAATTGTTTTGTTTATAAACATTTTTGTCAATGTAGCAACGGCATCTAAGATTTTGAAATATTTACTTAGTATTTAAATTCTATTTTTGCACTTCCGGGACTAAAACTCTTCTTTAGTCCTTATTTTTAGGGACTTAGGTTCTTAATTTAATCCCAAGGGATTATTTTTCATATTTAATCCCGTTGTCAAGGAATTGAATTAATTATTCCCGTTGTTAAGTAAATACATGCTATTTGTATCTATGGTAACAATATAAATATTTGTCATAAAATTTACTGTCAAAATTACAAAATGTGTATTCTTTTAAACTATTTTGCATTCGTTTGAGGATGAAGTGCAAAAAATAGCGTATATACCACAGGACTAAAGTATCTTTAATCCCTCAGGTGATTATTTCCCTCACCTTCGGCTCGTGAAATAAACTTTCACCCTCAGGATTAAATCATGCACTTTAGTCCCTCAATATATAATATACTATTTTAGAAATTTAAATGTGATTTTAAAAGTGACCTAGTATGACGAAAAACGTTGTACGTACCACGTTCTGTTAAGAGCTATAACGGCCGCGAGAGTATTAAATCCCTCCGCTTCGCGTCGGGATTCAAACAACTCTCTTGCTCGTTATAGCTATCTTAACAGTCCTTAATACGTAAATAACTATTTCAATGCCCTGTTCAGACGAGGAAAGTTTTTACTAAAAAGTTTCTTGAAAATAAAACAAGTGGTAGGAGCTGTCATAATAATAATAAATAATAATAAATTTATTTAAACTGCACAGTTACAGACAATGGTCCAATTACAAATGTACAGTACATAGTAAATAACAATAATGAAAAATTAATATTTACATAGTTAAACATTTCTTAATTTCTATTTTATTAGTGTGGAATAGGTCAATATTATAAGTATTGGTATAAATATTTACATTTCTTAGTATGCTGTATAAGGGCGACATAGAATACTTAACAATAAAAGTTGAATTATTGCGTATACGTAAACGTATATCAGGCACATTTAAAGGTAATACAGAAAGAATATGGGGAACATCTAGATTACCAATTAATACATTATATATAAACATTATATCTAAGTATTTCCTACGTTGGTCCAGTGATACTATATTAAAAAGATCAAGTTGATTTTGATAGGATATCATAAAGGTTGAAGTTTGGAATTTTTTAAAATAGATGCTGCGCAAAAATTTTTTCTGTACTTTTTCGATCATGTCAATGTGGTTGTTTGTAGTGGGATTCCAGATCATACAGGCATATTCTAGTTTACATCTAACAAGACTGTTAAAGAGTAATATTAGAGTGTCTATATCAAATAAATTACCATATCGAATTAGAAAGCTGAGAATTCTGTAAGAGCTTCGTACAGTATTTTCGTTATGTTTTACAAACTTTAAATTACATGTAAAGATTAATCCTAGGTCAGAGAATTGTGTAACTTTTTCTAGTGAGGTAGTGTTTACAGAATATTGAGTCTTGATGGTATGTTTGCTTTTGGTGTAAGACATAGATTTGCATTTTGATTCATTAAGACTTAAGCTATTATTTTCGCAATAGATCTGTAAGGCGTTTAGATCGTCCTGCAGTTCCTGTGTATCAGATTCTGATGTTATAGTATGGTACATTTTGAGGTCATCTGCATAAAGTAGATATTTTGAGTTTTTAATGTGATATGATACATCATTTATAAACATTAGGAAAAGAAGAGGCCCTAGTATTGAGCCCTGTGGCACACCAGATGTAGAAACAAATTCCTGGGATATAGTGTTATCAAATTTAACTACTAACTTTCTATTATTTAAATAAGATTCAAGAAAGGTTATTAAGTCAGAGTCCAAACAATAAGTGTACAGCTTTGCTACTAGGACTGAATGGTTAACCCTATCAAAGGCTTTCGCTAAATCTGTATACACAACATTAGTTTGCAGCCCTGCATCTAGATTTGTAGCAACGTCGTTAGTAAAAATCATTAGGTTTGTTACAGTTGATTTTCTATTAATAAAACCATGCTGTTCAGGGATAATGACTGGTCTTACATGAGGAGCAAATCTATTATAAATGATTTTTTCCAATATTTTTGAAAGCGCTGACAGAATTGTTATGGGCCTATAATTAGTAATTAATTTGGCGTTGCCACTTTTATGAATAGGGATTATAGTACCTTCTTTCAGTAAATCGGGAAAAGTATTCGTACTGAAGGATAAATTAAAAAGTAGTTTTAATGGTTTACATAATATATCACTGAAAGATTTGTAAAAATATGTAGGAATATTGTCCGATCCTTTGGTTGATTTAGATTTTAAGGTTTGAATAGCTAGCAGAATTTCATCTTCGCTAATATTATTAATTGAAAATATGCTTAGGTTGTATGGCGTAGTTTTTAATTTACTCAGATCTGCTTTTTCACTCGAGTATACAGATTGGAAGTAATTGGCAAAATTATTGGCAATGTCTTGATTATTAGTTACCTCTATATCATTGTACAAAAAGCAAGTAGATATATTTAGATCTTTACGTTTGTTTCTAATAAATGACCAGAAATTATTTGGGTCGGATTTAATATCTTCGTTTATTTTCGTAATGTGTTCATTGTGACAAGTTTTAATTAATTGTTTTATAATAATCTGTCAATAGGAGTCATATGGGGAAACTGTGGAGGAAACTAATTATTTCTTTAAAATATATTTAAAAAAATCTGACGTGGACACCACATGACTTCCTTGTACGCCTTGTGTGTTCATATTTTTCTTAATAACTAAAATGTAAAATAATATTAAAAATTCTTTTAACTTATTATACTAATACTCACAAATATATTTTAGTCATTTGATTTAAACTGCAGAAGAAGATATAAAGCATATTTTACTATTGTCACTGTCATGTCATAATCATTTAAATTTTACGTAGTAACAAATGTTAATCGATCATGGACTACAAGATACCGAAATACTATAAATTATAAATATATACTTTAATTATTTTTAAATGATAGCAGATACAAAAATATTTATAAAATACCGATTGTAGGTAATAATCACATAATCTTTCATTTAAAATAAAAAAAATTGTCTAAAATTAAATATTTATCGAAATATTTTTAAAAAGTACTACTTCCGGTTTGTAGACTGAAACCAAAAATAGGAGGTGCACAACTAGATGCTATAACAGTCCTAAATACAAAATTTCAACTTTCTACGTCTAACCGTATTTGAGTTATGCGACACACATACGTCCGTACGTACGTACGTACGTACGTACGTACGTACGTACGTACAGACGTCACGTCGAAACTAGTCATAATGGATTCAGAAAAGGTCAAAACGGATATTTCCGTCAAAATCTGAGAACCGAAATTTTTCGCGATTACAATACTTCCTTACTTCGTACAAGGAAGTAAAAATAATTACATTCCCCGTATGAACGGCATTGACAGTTTTTATGTATGTCAGCTCTAGCACCTGTTTTACTTTCAGGAAACTTTTCTAGTGTGAATAGTTACTATTTTGTTTACATGTTATTATTATACTCATTTTGGGTTGAGAATATCACACAAATGTTACTTTATCTATAATTCGGAAAGTATTGTTGAATAAGAACCTTTCCGATGCTTTTTAAATTTCAAAGGTCGCACGGATAGAGATCATTAAGACGAATTGGTTAGAAATGGTTGGATTCCACTATAATAACATCTTCCATTCTGTAAAGCCTGTATCACACAGCGGTTTTCAGCCGTGCGATTTAAAATCACCGAGATACATTGTTGCAAACACAAGGCATTTTTCAACCTCGCGGTGTTTTACATTGTAGTAATGTATATCTCGGCGGTTTTAAACCACTCGGTTACAAACCTCTCCTATGAAACAAAACAAGCCAACAAGCCTAATTGAAAGTATATACTGTTGAATGGTTACCATCAAAATAAAACTTTCATTACCGAAAGTTGGTAAACATGGATATAGAGAAGTTATGTTGGTAACAGCAGACTTTAATATGTTTTAAAGTTGTCAAAATACCTATTTTTACACATTTGCAAAGATAGGATAAGAAAAGTAATAATTTGTTTGTTAGTCATTTTTACTTCCTTGTACGAAGTAAGGAAGTATTGTAATCGCGAAAAATTTCGGTTCTCAGATTTTGACGGAAATATCCGTTTTGACCTTTTCTGAATCCATTATGACTAGTTTCGACGTGACGTCTGTACGTACGGACGGACGTATGTGTGTCGCATAACTCAAATACGGTTAGACGTTGAAAGTTGAAATTTTGTATTTAGGACTGTTATAGCATCTAGTTGTGCACCTCCTATTTTTGGTCTCAGTCTACAAACCGGAAGTAGTACTTTTTTTAAATATTTCGTAAAATATTTAATTTAAGACAATTTTTTTTATTTTAAATGAAAGATTATGTGATTATTACCTACAATCGGTATTTTATAAATATTTTTGTATCTGCTATCATTTAAAAATAATTAAAGTATATATGTATAATTTAATATTTCGGTATCTTGTAGTCCATGATCGATTAACATTTGTTACTACGTAAAATTTAAATGATTATGACATGACAGTGACAATAGTAAAATATGCTTTATATCTTCTTCTGCAGTTTAAATAAAATGACTAAAATATATTTGTGAGTATGCCAGTATAATAAGTTAAAAGAATTTTTTATATTATTCTACATTTTAGTTATTAAGAAAAGTATGAACAAACAAGGCGTACAAGGAAGTCATGTGGTGTCCACGTCAGATTTTTAGACATAGAAATGTTTGGCGTAGTTAAATTCAGGGCAAATGTTTGTTTAGGTATGTATGTTTGTATGTATGTAGATTAGGTAGTTTTCTGGAAGTTTGGCCACACATTATTGGCGAGCTTTTGTTTAATTAGTGAGTCTATTGTGCATAATTTAAATTTAGTATTTAGGATTGTTACTAGCTACATGGGTACTAATTTGAATTTTGGGCAGTAGATTCATGAATTTTAGCAACTTTTTTAGGTTTTTATTCATGTATGTACTGATTGCATGAATGAGATGTTACGCGGTGTAGATCGATTATGGGTAAATGTTAAACGTTTGTAAAGATTCGTATTAAGATGTATGAGTTTTTGTCTTAATGGCGTGATTTTATGTATGTATGTATGTTAGTCACTTTTAGGCTGTTCGACACAAATTTCGCAAATGAGTTTTCAAATAATCGCATCAACATACTTCAGAACATTAATAAAAAATTAAAATTTTGAACTGGTAATTTTGTTTAACATATTTAACATTATTGATATTGTTAGTTATCAAAACAAACAGCTTAGAAAGGAGAATTTTATTTTTGTCTTAAAGTTAAAAAATATAATATCATTTTGAAAGACAATAATTTTCCGTATTGAGCTGTTTGTTTGAAAACGAACAACTATTGTTGAATAATGTTTTAAACGAAATGTCAAGCTCAAAATTTCGAATTATTTTCTGGTGTAAAACGTAAAGGCGATTATTTGAAAACCCAGCTGAAAAAATTTGTGTTTGACTCGAACAGATTTAAACTAAAACTAAGTTCGAATTAAAATGACATGGTTTTGGACGTAGTTTAAAAGACCAATAGCTATTACTATTATAGTTACATATACTTATTATTTTCACTAAATTAATAAAGTGTTGTTTCTTTCCAGAACCCAATCCCAACAAATAAACCCGGGGTAGACCCAAAACGACCGCCACGGCCTGTGAATATAACTCCTATGATTAAACTGAACCCCACAATCGCCAACACCATCACAGTATCGTGGGCAGCGGAGTACGGTCGAGGATACGTCATGAGTGTCATGCTAGTTCATAAGCTCAATTCAGCGGAGTTGCTGCAGAGGCTCAAACAGCGAGGGATCAAACATTCGGACTATACAAGAGGGCTTAGTGAGTTCATTTTTCATTCATAATAAAATAAAACATGTATCTACCGCAACTTTAAAATTTAACACAACATAGCATATGAATTGCTCATAATATGGAAATTAGTGCATCTTTTTATAAGACGCACAGCGTATAGCAAATAATTCAGCACAGCACACGAATTATTTATTTACCATTTATTATTTATGTCAAAGTCTCCTGTCAAGGTAAATTTTTGGATAAACACGGTTTTATATTATTTTGATGTCCATTATTTTAAAGAAATATTTTCAAAAAACAGTAAGAAATACACAAAGCCTCCAAATCAAATTTCAAAACAGCTGTCATAACTTGTCAACAAATTGTGTTTCTGTGCGATTCATAAAACCCCCGCAATGAAAATGCTGTGCTAAATTATTTTCTGTGCGCTGTGCGCAGTTATAAATCCAGCTTGACTTGACTGTGGCACATGCACAGATCATTGCGAGTGCTGGTGTGGAGAAGGATTTTAAAAGTGCAGAGTCAAAAACTTAAATTGCTATTTTATTTTTAAGTAATAATTAACAAAAATTGCTAACGAACCTTTTATTTTGGACACAATTTTCGCCTGACTTTCTGATCTAAATGCCTATTCTAAAGATGATGTTTACACGGTGTGCCAGTAACTCGTTCAAGTCGTTAAAATCCAGTACTCAAAGCGAGTGATTTTGTAGAAAGTTGGTCTGCATTATGAAGCTGCAAAGTAAGCAACTTGTTCAAGTAGCTCCCTGAAATTATAGTGTTTATTTCAAGAAGGGCATATCAAATTTTTGTTACTAAAAACAAACGATGGAACCTAAAAAATCTGTCTACACAAGTTTAGTTGACAGGATAGTAGGAGTAGAAATGCCACATGTTTCGGTAAATATAACTGCTTTCTTATTCACTTAACCGGAATTATAACTAAAACAAATGATGGAATTTGGTGCTAAAATATCTGAATTTTAGTACCTGCTTGGTGTAGACAAATATTCAAGCACTAAATTTAATCATTGAGTTTAGTTATGATTTCAGTCAAGTGAATAGAAAGCAGTTCTATTTACTGGAACAAGTGGCACTTCCACTCCTATCATTCTGTTAACTAAATCTGTATAGAGACATTTTAGTAGTGTTTCCATCGTTTGTTTTAAGTAACAAAAATTTTATACAGTTCTCTTGAAATAAACAAGATTTCAGGAAGCTACTTGAACAAGTTCTTTACTTTGCAGCTATTTAATGTAGACACCAAAGAATTTGGTTGATAAATCTTTAGTCATCATTTGCAAATAATAATTATGATTAGTTTAACAGAGACATAACCGACTGTTAATAGTATTGTATAGATTGTTGATTTTCTATAATAAAGTTTACAAATAAAGTTTCGGCACGCGTACCGCCGCGTTCCGGTCCCAATGAACCACTGTAGTAGTAGGTGGTGCATAATTTAATGCTGGAATATGCAATATTACTATTTTCGTGTCAATTATCATTGGTAGTTCTCCATTTTTAATTAATTCATACAGATATAAAAGCTTTGTCATTAACTTTGCAGTACTTCTGTACTGGCAAACAGAACTAATCCAAAATAAAAATTATATTAATCGCAAGTCTACTTAGTTTTTAAGATTTATAATTACGTATCTCCATACAAAGCTATCACCTTTTATCTAACATAGGTGAATCAATCTTACATGTACTTATCTATAAATCAAATATATTTTTCTCTCCCCAGTTAAAGAAAAACTGAGCGAAGATGCAGACTGCGAGATCGCCACGACATCGCTTCGTGTTTCTTTAATGTGCCCCCTCGGTAAAATGCGAATGAGTACACCGTGTCGAGCGACGACATGCCAACATCTCCAATGCTTTGATGCGTCCCTATTCCTACAAATGAATGAGAGAAAACCTACATGGAACTGTCCGGTCTGTGATAAGCCTTGCCTCTACGACCATTTAGTTATTGACGGGTAAGTGGAAGATTTTACACCACACAATTTATTCATCAATAAATTGATCAAGTTGCCCTTCAATTTTTTGATCAATAAATTGATCAAGTTGCCCTTCAATTTTTTGATCAATAAATTGCCAAGTAGAGAAGTATTTTTGTTCTTTTACTCACATCAAGTTTTTCTGAATATATTATGGAAATTTTAATTGTAGTACCAACGGTACCAACCTACCGATATCAGCTGTAACCCAGCAAACACTGTTACATTATTAATAATATTAATATTATTAATATTGTCCGTTGTATTTGAATCACATGTAAGTCCTAATGTCAGACTACTGGCCCTTTATTATTACATACCAAGTATATTTCAAGAGTACATACAACATACATTATTTGCACGTAACCTCTGCTTTACGTACTAACTTACATACGCCATACATCACTCGCATAGCTTACAAAATTTAATAGATCAATAAAATGAGATCTAAATTGAATTTAAATCATTTAAAGGCAAAAACTGAATATTTATTATATTTCATCATTTGAATATTAATGAATCTTGCTGGAATTGAACCCCGGTTGTCTGGACATCATTCGTCATTCCTATCCGTTCCTATCCGCTCGGCTAATCTGATATAAAAACTTAGACTAGAATATACCTATGCAATATATTTTTACTTAATTGCATAAAACAAGTATAAAAAATATTAAATAAAATGTATGTTGATTTCACGTTATTACTGTTTGGTTGATAGTACATAGGAATATTAATAAAGTTAATTAAAAATGCATATCTACTTACCAACACTTTCTCATAATGAATGTTTAATATTATGATCGAATTTAGCGCGAAAAATAAGTATAAATTGTTTAAATTCATTTTTCTGCCGGCGGCCAAACTACTTTTTGTTTTACTGTAAAGTACAAAGGTACATACTAACGACATTTTAAGGATGTACTCATTGCTATATCTGTTTGCATACATACTATCTTAGTGTGTTAGTAGTTGATACATACCGTCTGTTCATACTAAATATGTACCACAAATATACTTTTTGTTATGTATTTTATTTGACATACTATCTACGAGTACATTTAAGATACGCAGTTGAAGGTACATAGAATTATGCATGTACTTAATTCATATTATAATCTCTGCTATATAACTATGATGATATCTCAAATATATCTAATGAATGTACTAAATATAAGTGCTATAATTCATACATAACTGGTATATTTAAATCACATTGTGTTTGCGGGGAACCTTTAACCATAAAATGAAAATGGTAAACACAAAGGTTTGAAACGACAAAATTAAGAAAAAGTACCCGGAATTACCTAGAAAAATAGAACATGTTCTATTATTATTATTGTTGTCAATAAATTGTTCATTTTATTGGTCAAGAAAAAATGTATGAAATTTTTTTGTATTACACAACAATAAATTGAAAACAAGACTGGGTCAATTTATTGATCATTAAATTGAATCGTGTAAAACAGGCTTAAAAGAAGGGAGTGGTCTTACGGTGTTATTTTGTTGTTATAGGTACTTTCAAGATGTCTTGGCGTCGAATGGTCTTCCGGCAGACACGAATGAAATACAACTTCACAAGGATGGATCCTGGAGCACACAAATGGTTATTAAAAAAGAATCCACTGTCAAGGCTGAAGATTTAGATGAAAGCGTGCAGATCATTGATGATGGTGAGTTTATTTTAAATTTAATGGTTGCGAATATATATAAATATGTAGTGAAAAAGACTGTTCGCAACCACTTTTAAAGTTGAGTTGAGTTAAGTTAAAGAATAGAAATAAATTATTAAATTCATAATTTTGTAGCTGCGATCATTAGCGTTGATTTTCATAAGCCAAATTGCGTGTATTTTAGCAGTTACATAAATGTTATATTATAAAATAGAAGTAGAACATATTTTATTTTAATGGAGTTTGCCACATAGTCTATGGCCAGTGATTAGAGTGTCTGTCTAGCATGCTAGCGGTCCTCAGTTTGATTCCAGCAGCCGACAATAATACCACTGAATCCAAGTGGTTGGATCTCACTATAATAACATCTACCATTCTGTAATTGTGAGTTATCCTGTTGAATAGTTACCATTGAAATAAAAATTAGTGCTTGTGACTTGTGCATAAAATTAGCACATATTATGTATGTATTTGATTTATATACTATGTTATGTGATCAATCTAGTAAAAAAAAATAATCTGCGACCATTGAATAATACATTTATTATGTATTATGACTCCATTATTCAACACAGTTGTCATCTGCCATCACACCAAAATATGAGGTTAGGTTAATATTTTTATGAATAAACATTTGTAAAAAAATGTTTTATTTTAAAAGTTGTAGATAAAAGATCGTATATGACTCGCAAATAATGGCTATAATTCATTCGGATGATTATACACTCGCATTCAGCTCGTGCATAAAGTTCCATCCTCTTGAATTATAGCCTACACTATGTGCTCGTTAAATAATATACTATTGTATTATCACATACTATAATATAAGCTATGTGGTGGTCGGTCCGAGTTCTAAGCCTACTTTAACCCTCTCTTCATTTTAGCTGTCTTCTGTTAGCTTGCCATTTCCTTTATGTTAGTAAATGTCTGTAGCTTTATTTTCTATATTTAATTTAAATAGTGGCGCCATAGACATTAACGATCGTTATTATTTTTTAAATGTTTTATAAGTGTAATATTTTAGCCTAGTACTATACTATGTCCATCGAACACACAGAGTAATAAAACTAGTGGGCAGAGCCAAAACTGCGCAGTACAATGTGCGCAGAAGTAGGCTTTACAAGCAACAAATTTTAAAAAGCAGAAAAATTACATAGTTTTATTTGAAATAAATATGGAAGAATTATATATTTTATCATTTATGTATAACATAATTTTAAAAGAAATATGAAGTACAATTTTTATTTACGAGCGATTTTTTTGATGACCGATCTCAGCAGTTGAGTTTGCCTAGCAGTGTAAAACTGGCTTACCAATAGCAATACCGTATTTCAATTTCGCGCACATTTGTGGGAGGAGCATCTACTCTATCTGTTCGGTGGACATAGTATAGTACCAGTCAGGCCCCGGTAACTTGCATTCCCCTTCCACTAGTTTTATGACTGCTCAAGAGGTTACAGTTCGCCCTGTCGCCGCTAGGCGGTGTCATATCGCATAGGCCACATTTTATTAGCAATTTCACTTAATATATTCAATAACTTATAGAATATTGTATATATTATAATAAATCACATAATATATATATATATATATATATATATATATATATATATATATATATATATATATATATAAATTATACTTTAAACGTTAATCAGCGATTCTCGCGGGTTTTTGATGGCCTATGTTGGCTGCCATATTGAGTACTCCCTTTACCCCTCAGTACCAAGAACTGGACCAGTTCAGCAGTCACTTTTGCAAGCCAAGTTGGGTTACCTTCAGTGTCTTGTACCGTGGTACCAGTACTGTTACATGAACATCAATCTGGAATTTCTCCGGTTTTCAGTGAGATCTGAAAATTTTGCTTTGAAAATTGTTTTTATTAGGTATGATGTTGTTAAGTTATACAATCTAAATCAAAAATTTTCCCATTATAATCTCACATGAGCATTTAATTCTTTTTAAATTTTTTTGAGTGTATTTCCAACAACATATTAATCGGCTTGAGTGGAACACGGAAGGCTGATTACGCTGTATCGTATGATTTTGAATAAAATATACACACTACAAAACAAAACAAACAAACCTTAAACCAACCTTAAACAAATATATTTTACCCTACTTTTCTCGTCTTCTCTGACGAACGTAATTTAATTCTTCTACTAAAACTACAAAATAAATATTGCAATTTGCAATGTGCTATCAAATATTAAATACACAATTCTGTAATGCAATAATTTGCTGGGAATAATTTTAAGATCGATTAAAAAGTTTTCCTCTCTCTCGCTCAGTCCTCTGTTGACACGTCAAGTTGTCATACGAGAATAAGAACTCGAGTAACATTTTTTCGTTTTTACAAAAAATCTGAGCATAGAAGATTGATTCTACAGTTGGTAATTTGTTCCCTGTCATTCATTACGTGCAACGAAACATTTTTTTATGAAAATCCATGGAGGAGATTCCATGCTATGATCAAAAATAGGCCGAATCTCATTTGACTCAAATGACAGCAAACTTTTAAATTATTTTCTCCTTAACGGTGCAGACAAAGTTCATAAAATTTGTATTGTGTGTTCTTGAGACATCCTACTACAATTTTGAAAAAAATTAATAAAAATCCATGGAAGTGACGTGTTTCGCTCGTACTACCTAAATTAAGAATGTTGTATGTCTGTTTCAGATGTGATACCAGTCATTCCCGATGACAAATCCTCAGTAAAAGTGATCACATCTAGTAACGAAGCGCCGAAAAACACCTCAGTGGTAGATCTGACGCTCAGCGATTCCGAAGACGAGCAGCCTGCCAAGCGGAAAACACCGCCAAAGCCAGATTCAACCAACACGTTCAATGGTATGTTGGAACAATATCTTATCTAATTAGCCTCTTCTACACTCCACTAACTCCATCTGTAAATCAAGAGTATTATTTTCTTTTACTTATGTACATAATGTCATTATCTAGTAGATTGTATATATTGTGTAAGTATTAAACATGATATGTGAATTTGGTAGTCGTGGTTTTTAAATACAAAATTCTTTATAAGATTTCTTTATTGTGCTAGGCCTTTAAGGGGAGCAATGTTTCGTTTTCGAGTCTTGTGAGAAAAGTTCTCTCTGGTATTTGGAGCACCTGGTTCAGTTCTTCTAATTAGTGTCTAACTATAATTTCTACTTTGATATTCCTTGGTTTTTGTACATTCGTACTATTTTTATTGTGATATTTTAATAACAAAATGTTATTTGGTGTTGTTTACAAAACGCACATTTTTACAATTTAGTTTTGCTATTTTGTAAATTAATTCAAGCATGTTACAAGTTTCAGAGTTTGCTTTTTAGCTAAATAATAGGCTACTTGCATGGTACTGAAAATCATTATGTACCTAATGTTAGGTCTAACAGACGATATTCTAACATAAGTAAAAATATGAATTTTACTTTAAAAAATTATGTTTTTTAGTAAATTGAGAAAGAAAAGTTTCTGTGTCGTCATTATTTTTAATAGGAGAAAGGGAAGCATATTAAGAATGTAACCTGTAGATGGCCATTTAGCTTCCTGTACAAGCTGTTATGGGGCGTACAGTCAGTCGTTGCTATGGCTTTACGTCCATTCATTGAATCGGCATAATTTTACGTTACATATTAGATATTCGACTTTCATTAATTATTTTTGGATTTGTTAATTAAATTTTGTCAAAACAAAAGATCCTATGTTTTTATCTCTTCTGCAAAAATATTTAATAAAAAGCTATGCAAGTAGCCTATTCAAAATGGTTCATACACAAGTAATAATTTGGTAAATATAGTTTTCACTTAAAACATAATTTATATCCATTACGCCTTATACCCAACTTGGGTGAGGCAATCTCAAAGTTTATTGCGAGTCTCTAGAAAGATTGATATTTCAATGTTTGGTTCTATTCTTTTTAATCAAACTATTAAGAAGTATGTGGAAAGCTAACGGGTGTTACTTATTATTATTATTTTTTTTTAATAAAGCGTAAATGGTTTATTTAAATTATTATTTTCCGATAATCAATCACGTTAATTTTGAAAATGCTGTACTATTTTAGATTTTTGAATATTTGATTCTTTTAATTCCACTTGTTTTAAGTATATAAAGTAGTATTAAGACATTATAAAAATAACAGAATTTGTCACTAAATTAATAATCCATCATTTGCGATTATTGTGTAAAATAATTGCATGAATAAAACGTAACTAAAAATGACTAATGACAAAATCGTGTTCATAAGTCAATCAATTATTTTATTATATTATCAACAAAAAGGAACTGAATATGTTTTTTTTTAAAATTTTAAGATTAATTGATTAAATTTAATTTAATAGATTCAATTTCATACCGAGTGTCTGTGTGAAATCTGTTATATAGGAAAAACAATGCCATTTTTTAAATTTTGCTGTAGTTACTGATCTATACATTTTAGACGAAAGTTGTAAATACCTAACTTATTAAAAATTAAAAACTACACAATATAAGACCACGCTCGATCATATTTCTTTGTAAGTTCTCGAGAAAAACGCAAAAGGAAATAGGCATTTATAGCATTATTTCACACTGCCATGGAACTAGTGATGTATTTCTTTAACAAATACTAACATTTAATTTTTTATGTTAATAATTTTGCATAATTATTAAAAATGTAATTTAATACAGAAAGAAACATCCTTGTTCCATGGTACTCTGAAATAATAATAATAAATGAACCAGTCTAGTAAAGTTTACGTGATAAAAACGCGTTATCACTTTCATTGCTAGGATTTTATGCACTTCGCATTTAAATAGTAATGGTTAAAGTCTTATTCTTAAATTTAATTTAAGGAATTTAACTCAAAATATAAAATATTTCTCAAAGAAAACATAATAATTTTTCATATAATATTATTTACAGTATAATAATATAGGAATTTAAAATTAACTGAACATTTTTTGAGATAGTTGGTAAAGTTATTTCGGTATATAATGTTAGAAATTATAGTTTGAGCTGGTTCTTAGAAATGAAAAAGGTGCAAAAAATACTTATATTACATAATTTTAAAGTGATCGAAGATCATGGTGCACTTACTCCATTCCTGGGGTTGTAGCTCTGCATATAAATCATGCAGAAGTCAGAAAATATTTTTATTTTTTGGTGAGTTTAAGGTGAGCCGATATGTAATAAAAAATTCACATACACATTTTTAATGCTTGTATTACAGCCCACGTATTGTAAACTAAGATTGTGTATGAATTTTGTGCAAAATACGCTTGTATTATTTCTTTTTTCGTTGATAATTTGCCATAAAATATTATGCTATATTTTTAGCAGCATTTGCTATCAACGAAAGAAGTGTATCATGGTTAATCTGATAGTAAAATGATTTCTAGTGCTATTATTACATAAATACTTTTTTGTTTGAACACTTTTTGCATCACCAAGTTCTATTTTTTCATGTATATTTTTCAAATAAATTTTATTGTGACATTAAGTGATTTTTATTTAGCGTTTCTTGTTTTGATTTTGGATGTTTACATTACGTGGACTGTACACTTAGTTGCATGCCTTTATTACACAAACTTTGAGAACAAATTCAACATCTCATTTTGACACAATTTTCGTTACGTTCATAGATTTGTATGCGGAAATGTCTCTCGCAGAAGACTAAATTTTGTCAGAAGAACGTCTTTGTAATTAAGTTTTACGCATTTTCAATTATTTTTAATATGGAGGAGAACTCACGTAATTTAAGATACTGGGCAATGTTCGAACCATTTTAAAGGAAACAATATTTTATTATACTTAGAAGTAAAAGGGTAGAAGCTTCAAGGCCAATAAAAAAAATACGAAAATAAGTCAAAAATATCTTAGTTCATAATACAAAATACTGCACTTTCGAATAAATTATTGGAAGAAATGTAGTCCAATTTAGAATTTCATATTGTTATCAACAACAATTATTGTTTCAAGATATAAAATATATATTAATATTTCCCTGAAATTAAGAAAGAATTAACAAAATTGGTACTATAAGGCATGTGCACCTACATCACAACATCAGTTGTTTGCAAATTCAAAGAACTGATCTACGATTTATGCTGTTAAATGAGTTATAATACCATTTTATTTAATATTTTCATAAAAATAAATCAAAAATTTTGAAATAAAATCTTGTTTTAAAAAATCAAATTGCACTTCTCTGTCATGCTTGCCTATCAAATTATTGTTGTTTGAGATTTTGACGTAAGCTGCACATGCCTTATTGTAAATGCCACACGTAAGCACTGGGCTACGTTCAGAATCAACGCCAGAGTGTTGCCCAGGCATTCTGTATTACAGAGTGAGTTACCGAAGCAAAATAATTTCACGTTCAGAATCATTACCCAGACGTTATCCGGACGACAACTTTTTACCCTACTCCTACTAGAAGTCGCTCGTCATGCGCAGTGTGTATGTTTATTCTTGTAAGCGCAAATTTTGGCTTGTTTATATTCTTCTCGATTCATTGTTAATAATATTTTGTATTTTATTGTAATTCTCATCATCGTCGTCATTATCATCACATTTATCATTATCATCATATGTATAAAAATCCGTGACGAAATTTTGAAAAATGTTCGTTATAATACTAATAAATTACTGCATTCATCGTTTTATAATAATACAATTTGAATAAGGTTTTTAAAAAATAAATATTGTATAATCTGATGTCAACACCAACAGTACTCAGTTTGACAGTCCTATCTAACGTTTTACCCTTTGCCGTTCGGAATGACTAGATAATCTCAAATATGACGTCATCGATCCGACAATATTTGTCCAGATCTACACCACAGAATAAAAATTCTGTGTCTACACTCCATAATTCTGAACGTACCCCTGTTCACTAGGGTGGGCGATATATCGATAAATATCGATATTTCCGATGTATCAATAATTTCGATATTTCCGATATATTGATATTTTTGATATAGGTAGTTATTTTCGATATATCTATATTTTCGATATCGATATCGACATTTCTGATATTTCACTTTTTACGATACATCTATATTTTTGATACCTTATCTACATCAATAAGTTACATTTATATTAGTACTTAGATAATTCTGAATATTGGATCTCCAATGTATAGATATGTAGGGTTGGGTGAATTGAAGACTGAATAGGAAATATTGAAATGATATCTGCGATGTATGTCATCTGGAAAGCGGGTATAAGGTTTATTTGAATGTTTAAATTGTATACTCGTAAATGTCAGCGCAAAAAAACATAAAGGTTACGCATTTGTACAACTAATAAACTTACATTATGCTCAACGTTGCTCTTTATTTAATGGTACTCGTGCCGATTCGGTTTTATTCATAAGCGATCGTTTTACCCACAGCATTCTTATTAGTCGACAAAAATCTGAATTAAAGTAGTACCTACTTTGCAATACGGTTTTACGAATCTAAAATATTTCAATATTGTTCGATTATTATTAATAAAATTACTTAATTTGGTTAATTAATTGTTGGTAATTATTTTTAATCAATTAGTTATATTAACGGCCATTGTGTTAGAGTAAAATTCAAATATCTAGGACCCTGAGCTGCGCGAGAAGGCAAAGCTTGTCATGTGCTGTCCGTTTTACAAAAGTGGAGCTAGCGAATGCTACGCTACTTAATTTTCAAAGAAAACTAAAATATAACTCAATCACAATCAATTACAAAATTCACAGCGTTACACGAAGCAAAACTCTATGAACGTCAACATGAGAATAACAGATATTGAAGCTGATGTTCTGTAGAACAGATATTAGCGTACTTTCCTCTTGTTTATCATCTATGCCTCTCTTTCTAAGACGAGAATTCGTACTTCGCGCAGGGTTCTGCTTAAATGAATTTTCCTCTAGATGAGTATGTATGGACGTTATTAGTTTGAATTTAAAAAAAATGTATTATAGAAGTCTTAAAGTACACTGGCCTTGAATCTTCTACTATTTTAACATTGTCACTGAGTATAGTAGTTGTCGAAAATTTTAAAGAATGAGTAGTAGGTGAATTTAAACCTGATTTTAGATATAGGTTTTGAATTGCATGTGGTTGGAACATAGTCTCAATTTTAATAAATCGCATTTATAATATATTTTTCTGTGAATTATAAGATTCTATACTAAATTTTTAAAGATTTTTGAAGAACAGGAAAGTTAGTTATCCTGTTCTTGTCTTTGTAGGTCAAGAATTAAAAAAAAGAAGAGTCGAATAGGAAGAGAAAGAAAGTTTTTTCGCATCGCATTTGTACAAACGACGCATCATATATTAATTTTAAGTGCTCCCAGTATGGGACGTCTGGTATGTACTGTTTGTAACTGCAAATTTGAATGGTTGGTATAGGAGTATTGCGATATTTTTGTAAGATTTTTTTTTGGCCTACAACAAGGCTTTATTTTTACTGAATAGTCAATTTCGCTTT
Source organism: Agonum fuliginosum (assembly GCA_947534325.1). NCBI lineage: Eukaryota > Metazoa > Arthropoda > Insecta > Coleoptera > Carabidae > Agonum > Agonum fuliginosum. The sequence goes on along the minus strand of OX384037.1, from coordinate 10,052,100 downwards.
CTACATTCTATAGCAAGAACTACTTATCAATTAAAATTGTTTTCATTTAATATTATGAAAACAGTTTCTTTGTTAGAATAATATTTTTATTGTTAAATTCATTTTACAAGCATAGAAATACCAAAATGAAGGTTTATTTGATAATTTGCAAATATTGCTTTAAATCATAGTCGTACAATATATCTGCAAATTATCAAATACACAATAAAGTTGATAACAAATAATAAAATTATTTAATAAATGATAAATTAAAATAAGTTTGAATTTTTAACAGTCTTAGTTTCTTAGTTTCACCAGATAAAATAATTTGTATCCTTGTATGACAAATTAATGTATTATCGGCCTATAGCATAATACAAATACTAAGTTAAATACATATTTTGTTTTTATTACTCAAATTTGTTTATATGTGAAAGAATGAAACATGAAACAATAATTTATTAGACAAATATTTAATTCTAGAAAATAATTGTTTTTATGTTTGCGAATAAAAATATTTTTGTTTCTTCAGATAAAATAATATTGCTGAGAAAATAATTTTTGATACTAAGTAATGCAAATATTTAAGAAACATTTTGTCAGTGAAGAAAGCGAAATTAGATTATCAGAAACAAAATGTGATCTTTACTTTTTTGATAGACTGTCGTTGTTTAATAAAAGTAAAATATTTGATGTTTACTGTTTGTTTAAAACTTGTCCAATTTTTTTATTTTTTGTTTTGTAAAAAGGTTGGTATTGTTGTGTTGGTCACACCAAAGAATTTGTTCAATATGCGACCATAACTTCCAACCGTTTTAAAGCTACTTTTCCAGATTATATTCAGTGCATTTTTGTTGTAATAGTAGCTTTAAAACTTGATTTTTTAAAATACAATTCATGAATGTACATAAATAAAGTACGACTACAAACAAGTATATCAGATTATAAAAAACATTTAGTCAAATTTCATGAATTGTATAGAATGTAAAATTTCTTAAATTGATTTCATGTATATTATTTATTATAAATATGTACTTTTCTACAAAATAAACCAAAAACATAACAAAATTGAAACCCTGTATTATTTCGACAGAAAATTTCAGCTTCCACTAAGAAGAGGATGAAAGTTCCGAATGTATGTCATAATAAATACACTCCTTGTGAATTACTCACTCTAACTTCATTTGTTGCAGATACCCAGAGTGTCTCGAGTTCCGTGAGCATAATACCACTGAGTACGACTTCCGGTTCGAGTTCTGTATCGAGTTCCGGTTACCGGAGTCCTTCAGTCATAACCTTGGACAGTCCAAGTCCACCGCATTCACCACAAAGGCAACCACAAAGATCTAGTTGCATGCTGCAAAGTAACGGCGGAAATTTCAACCCACCTAATTTGGGCACGAGTATGAATTTCTCTATGCCCTATTTGGAAATTGATGATTCTAACAGCACAAACAGTTTTTTCCACCAGTTTCCATAACGAATTTTAAAAGCATGTTTGCGTTTTATTCATTCAAGAATAGTTTTAATTAACTAAGAGACTACGGACATGCTAACGCGCCTACAAGTTGCGAATTAGAGGCACGTTAATTTACACCGACCTATAGCTATACTTTGTCCCAAAATTCGGGAAAGCTTATTAAATTTGCAGCGTTCTGCTGACCAATCAGATTGTTGTTTTTCTTATTCACATAAGCATTTAGTTTTAAATTTATGTTTACGTATAAACTCCAAACTTTAGGTTTATATTTACCATTTACTAAAGCTATTTTTAATTTATTATGTGGATGCTATGTTTCTTAAACTTAAATATAAATTTAAAGCTTCAAAGTAAATATGTATGTGAATGAGGCTTTACACTTGATAATTTAGCAAATGTGAGTTAGAATTTCCGATTTTAAATTGTTATTATATTGTTAAATATTCATATACAGGGTGTTTCTGTACTTATGGTTCAAACTTTAAAGGTATATGTAACACGTTCTACTGATAACGGAACAAAAAGAATTTTTCAAAAATTCGTAAACTTAAGGGTGGTTTACTTAAAGAAAACATGTTGAGTGCCACTTGTTTCATTACTGTGAAAGAAATAGAATAATTGAAATAAATAAAAAATAATAATTTCGTGCATTGTTAATATTTGAATAAAACAACACAAACAGCTATGAAAGCCACCCTTAATTTTGCAAATTTTTGAAAAATTCTTTTTGTTTCGTTATCAGTAGAACGTGTTACATAATACCCTTAATAAAACACCTGTATACTTGCCAACTTCATTTAATGAAGAGTTATCGTTTTTATTTTATTTGTTGTTCCAATATTACATTGAATTTTACGTGATTCAAATTTGCTGCAAAACTACTCTCAAGTTATTTTTTCTGTATAAATGATATACTTCTGTAGATGCTTCTCCGAGTTTAGGGACAAAGTATATAATTTTGTAGTTTTATTTTTTTTTATTTGTGATGTACCTACGACTAAACACTTTTTTTGTATTATGTATTGTTTTGAGTTCAAATTATTATGACATAATGTGTCAATCTATTATATTATAATAGATTGAATCGGTTGAGTTCTAAATCTATAAACCAAAGATTCAAGTCTCTGTTTAACCAGAATTATTTTAAGATTGAGTTAATAGTTTGAGGATTCAGATTTAAGACAATGATGACATTAGCGTGCCTAATCTGTAAATTCCACGCACGTTAGCATGTCTGTAGTTTCTGTGAACTTGTTTGTATTTAGAGAATTTTATTTTTATTTTATTCCGAAATAAGTACAATAATTGTTTGTCTGTTAGAAGTAGTTCTTTTTTAAGATCAAATATTTATTTATGTTTAGTGGTGGTCCCAAATATTATCATTTATCATTATAACTATCGTAAATCACTACCTATGTACATATTATGTAAGAAATATGTTCATTAATAAAACATTTTCTAAGCTATAATAAATTATTATCTTAAAATAATTCAAGATCATTTTCCCTACTTTAGACAAGACTTTTTATTTTTAGATTTTTAGAAGAGTTTCATTTACTTTAACACAAATTTGCAGGTTATTTGAAGTATTTTTTCTGAAATAGAAAGTCAACTTGAACTTGATAACAAGAATATAATATTGTTCCATGGATAAGGGCACAATAAAATGTGGGATCCTAAGCAAAATATTTCATGGTATCCTTCTTCCTGCATATTTCTAAATTAATGACATGTCAATGCTGAATGGTAAACAGTGTACATTATGCCCTGTTCACACGTTGCTACTTTGAAGACGCATACGTGCTACTGTAGCATGAAAAGAAATTCAAATCGAAACAATTACCGCAAAAAATCGCTATCTACACACACAACGATCAACGATGTGAAATTATCAACGAGTAGTTCTTGATACTTTGATGCTACAAATTAGCAGCGCTGCTATTTGACAAGCGACTCAGATTTTTTCATGCTACAGTAGCACGAATGTGTCTTCAAAGTAGCAACGTGTGAACAGGGCATTATATAGGCGGTTTGCACATATCGAGCATGAGCGCCTCTAGTGGGAGATTCGGCAAAAGTATTAGGTATACAACACGTTTGAATGTTTAATTAAGGAGTTTCGATACCGATTATCTATCTAGGGGATCTAAACAAAAATCTATTGTATTTCTGCAGAGTGACAACTTCTACCCACTAAATTTTGTTGTAAAAAACACCGAAAATATAAAAAATCTTATAGCGAAATATATTTGTTTATAAATATTTTATTACTATCTTTCAATTAAATTGTATTTTTAAGTCATAAAGATTTTATATTTTAAAATTCATAATTTTAAAAATCAATCGAAAACACGGCAACAGCGCTAGTATTTTAGCTGCTTTACGTTGACTGTTGGCTGCAGTGATTCTAACCTAACTGTCAAGTGTTGTCAGGTAGTAAATTCAATAGCTCATAATAATTGTTCTTTTGACGCTCCAAGATTAATGCAAGCTATAAGAAATGAGAACTTAATTGATAGTTTTCGTCCAGTCATTCATTATTTCCAAGACACTTTAAAATTATTTAAAAACATTTCCTAACAATTGGTAGAAATTCATCTTTCTGTTTCAGAAATAATTAGTAATGGGGAAAGCTTTGATCAAGTATATGACAAACGTACACAAAAGATACAGATATTATTATTTCTACTGTACAGCCTTTAAAAAGAGTCAGATCTTCTGGAATGATTAAAAGATTAGCGACATTTGGAATTAGTTACGAAATAATTGCAAACAAATTTAGTGATCATGGACCCGTCATGTCCCTTGTAGAGTTTTTAGTAGATGAACACGAATAATTCTTACTCAAATAGTTCTTCCTACTTATTTTCGATAGTTTCGTAACGGTGTTTGTATGCGCATTGCGAAAGTGTATCCAATTTCCTAAAAATGACTTGTGTATGTGTATTTTATTTGTTGTGAAAATATAAATATAATATCATTTGTTACAAACTTTATAAAATAATATGCTTCAACATAAACGCACTCTTACTTTCCAACAGTATTTTAAATTTCGCGCAAATCTATGATTTGCGACGTTGCCGTAGTTATCGCTCTTTTAGTTATGTGTCACGTTTTAAATTTTATTTATTTGAATAACTCAATAACGGTGTGGAAGAATCCACTTAATTTTAGTTTCATGATTTATTAATGTCTGATTTATAATTACTGTAAATCTCTTTCTGGTGGTATTATTTTTATAGGTTATACAGCCCTTTAAAAATGTATTCTCATTTACTCCCATGTAAAACAGAAATTTTTAAAAATTTATTTTTAAAAAACGGTGTGGACGATTGATCTGAAATTTTAACAGTGAACGATAAATACATCCATCTTCAACTTGTAAAATTTTCAGATGAATGGTAATATTTTCAAAAACGGTATCGAACCTCCTTAAATAAAATGAGCACTGGTTCCCAGCGCTTTTCGTCAATTCTAAAAATCTGACGTGGCCATCACACAACCTTCCGCCATATCTAGACTTTAAACAGAAATGTATACGTACAACCTGGTGCCCATTTAAAATATACAAATAAAAATCTAAAATATTCAAACACAGAAATTTGCATCACTTGAATAAAAAGATTCATTCACAGGAAAACTCTGCTGTGTTGAAGCCATCCTCCGTTCAATTACTACATTTAATATCTTACTTAGGACTTATAAATAGCGCTAGTATGCCAACTTGTCACCCGTCAATCTGTCAATATTTTTTATGCAGAAACAAAAATCAACCGAACATGGATTACAAGATTTCAATTTATTTTTTAAATTTTACTGCAGTTCTTTAATGCTCCCAGATAAAGACAATTTTTTTATAACGTAGATTGCAAATAACTTTTCCTCTTATTCTTATTACAAATAAATACCTACTATATTTATCCAAATTTATAGAAATTTTTGACACTTAATCTTTTCAATCTTCAAAAAATATCACTTCCTCTGAAGATATTCGTATACAATTATTGTATACGAACACACACACACACACACACATGAATACAGACATCACCGGGAAACTATCAAAAATGAGTTGTCAGGACCCTAATTCGTGCTCATCCACTAAAAACTCACTACCCGATTTTTTGCATGATTCCAATACCTTCCTTTACAGGTAAGCGGAAGGTAAAAATACAATTAATAAATAGATTATAAAACGTGATAAAATATATTTACAGTTATGTAGGTATCTACTTACGAAATTCGTTTTACTCTGTGAATCCAAATTTTACATCTCTCGTCCTCATACCATCTTATTATAGAACCTTAGAACTTAGAACAGAACTGGTTGAATTGAAACAGTACCTACAACTACTGTCGAACTGTCAAAGGTTTTACCCTAATATTAATGCATTTTTTCCCGCCAGGGCCCAGGGCGGCGCTGACTACTAATGTGCAAACCGCCTATAATAATTTTTGTAGTTCATATCTCATTTATTAGTAAAATCAGTTTACATAATTATTTTATTTGAATATATATTCTGGAAAAAAGGTAAGTTCAAAAACATTTCGTTACAGCCATTTAATTATGTGTATAATCAATAAATTATTTATTTGGTGTGTATACAGGCTTTTGTTTTTCGAGCCCCACAATTTTGGGATCTCGAGAACCGCAAGAGATACGAGGTCGGTTAAATTGGGGCAAAGTTGTCACATTAAGAGATTATTTTAGTGATGTATTTGTTTTTCAGAAATAGTATATTGTACAACAAGAGTGGATGTGATGCCTATATCGCACGAGAACGAGTTTGCAGTCACGACCCCACAGGGGGAGTGTCTGCAAACGTTCGCCTATTTAGTTTTTGGCTTATAACTTTGTTACCTCTCGCCACTCATATTTGTAATGCCTGTGGCACACCGGTCGAGGAGCATCGAGGACCATCGAGTAACTCCTCGATGAAACTATAGAACGCACCAGTCCGCGATGGTTTTCTTTTTCGTCGGTGACAAATACATCAAAGTTTTGCGCGAAATCAAATACAAAAGATAAGTATGAAATGAGATACATTCGTTTCATCGAGGAACAACTCGATGAAAATAGCGGCGCCCCTATTTTTCGTCGAGGACGGGGTGCGTTCTTTCGTTTCATCGAGGAGTTACTCGATGGTCCTCGATGCTCCTCGACCGGTGTGCCATAGGCATAAGAGAGGTATTGTAATCATGCTAAAATTTCGATAGTGAGTTTTCAATGGATAAGTACGTTTTGAGGTCCCTAGAACACGATTTTGATAATTTCGCGATGATGTCTGTGTGTGTGTGTGTCAGGATAGATGTTGGACGTACGATAACTCAAATACCACTGAATAAAAAAATTTGAAATTTTGTATATAATATTCTGACACCCTAGATTAGATCTGATTAGATTTTGGTGTTGATCGTGCTACCGGAAGTAGTAGTTTCTTGAAGATCTGAAGAGTTTTTCTGGAATATCATCAAAATTTATGAATTAATACTGTCTACAATATGTATTCAAAACATTGTTTCTCTCTATCACTATTTTCCAATTACAAGAAGTTAAAAATTCTACAAATTTGTTACAATTTTGATTTATCTGCCTACATATGAAAACAAAAAATAAAATATTTGAGTGTTATTGTCATATAAATTTTTGACTTTTTGACAAGTTGAAATGGAAAATATGAAATGTTATTTATTATTTGTAAGCTCATAATAAACTTTAATAATATTATAAAAACTACAATTCCCGAATTCCATTGTACAATGGTATATTTGTGAGTAAGTACCTTCATACACACTCAGTAAAATAGTAGAATATGGCGAGAGGTCATGTGTTGGCCACATCGGATTTTTGTTGTTTAGGTTTCGAGAAATTCAAACCAAATTCAAATTTTCATATGAAGCTCATAGTAGGCTATGACCCGTCTTTATAGAAGTTTTTTTCTCTTTTCAACGATATAACACACAAGTACATTCAAATTAAAATAAGGGCAGAAATTGCATAAATATCATTGTTTTTAATTAAGGAAAACTAGGTGTATCGATAAAATTATTATACTTATAATTAAAACAGCGATTTTGGACCTAAATTTTGAACGTTCATATCTGAAAAATAATTTTATCTACGACCATTATTTTTAATAATAAATAATTTCAGTCGTAGATCGTAGATAAAATAAATAACACTACTATATATAATTTCCACAGAGAAATTGATTCAGGCAAAGTAAATACGTGATTGCTGATTGGTGCAGAGGAGGAAATACTGACTGTTATTCCCTATGTGATTAATATATTGCCAGTGGTTAGCTCAGCGGTAGAGGGTCTGCCTAGCATGCTAGCGGTCCCCAGTTCGATTCCCAGCGCAACCGACAATAATACCACTGGGTCCGAGTGGTTGGATTCCACTATAATAACATCTACCATTCTGTAATTGGGAGTTAATCCTGTAGGATGGTTACCAGCAAAAATAAAAATAACCACAGTATAAAACTGTGGCATAACATGACACATTTTTTAATGTTCATGTTATATATTAATCGTAGATAAATAATGTTATATCTTCACAACAAACAATAACAACTGCATATTTTTCCCTAGGACGAAAATGTGACGATTCGATTCCTATTTTGATATAGAAAAAACTTCTACTCTAAGCATCAAGAATAATTATTGTAATATACGTATATTTTTGTGAAATATTAATTTGCTACTCGCAAAAGTCAATTGAAAAAGTTTTTAACACATATTGTAAACTACATACCATTTTATAGCCAAATATCATCGCAAATATTTAAAACAATACTATTTTATTCCTTAACAATATTAGCACTATCCTTTTATAATATTTATAACATTTTTAGGTTAATAGTCACTTAAACATCATTGCTGTAAGGCCAAAAGCCAAATAATACTCATTTAACAGATTTGCAAGTTTGTGCAAACACGAATATTCTTGCTAATTAACATGGGGTCGCGACAAACATATCCCATAAATCACAACAAACAAAACCACAAGAGATAAAATTAACTTAAAAACGTGATTGTTGAAAGAACAATAATCTATTGTAGTTCAAGAGCTAGCGGTCAAATTAGTGTAGACATTTTATTAGTCGTGAAATTGAAGGGTTTGGGCCTTACATATCTGCTGAAGATGGAATGTCCGGTCTGCCAGTCCTAAGTGGCCGAATTATGTTCATAATGTTGCAAATTTGTAACATGTTCTATTTAATTATTAATAATAATTTTTTTTTCAAAAAATTATCTTTCTTCAATTGATGTTGATTTTAAGTCGTAATAATTTTTGTTGTTGATATTTTAAAATTCATGAAACGAAGGATTTAATATAAATGCCAAGAAACTAGATAAACTCCTAAACTTATCGTAATTTCGTAAAAGTACTACATGACGTTCGTTTGACACTAAGAAATGAGTACTAATTTTTTTTCCGCGGAACATAGTTTTGTTAAAAAAGTCACGTACGGTCAATCATTTATGATCACTCTGTAATATGTAAAAAACGTAAAAAATAATTTTTTATACGACTGTTATAGAATTTTATCATTCTGAGATAATTTTCAATTATGGAATGGGTCCATTCTATCACTTGTTATGGAATGGTTTCATTCTATTACTAGTGATGGAATGGTTTCATTCTATTACTAGTGATGGAATGAAATGTAAACACTTTTTACTAATTTTATTTTGATTAATGTTTTTGGTTGATTTCATTAGTAATTGATTATTTAAGTTAAGTAGTTTTTATCTTTATATAGATAGTCTTATGTTAAGTTTTTTAAATGTAATTAAATTTATAGTCGTAGAGAAAGTATAGTCTGCAACACGTTTGAAATGGCTATTCCGCTCTGATGGAATTGTAATGAAATTTGTTTTGTAACAAAATATAGAACAGCTAATAAATATGTTAATGAATTTACATAAAAAAATAAATTATATCACATGTTTTGAGTCATCGGTACCAGCTGTCAACTCACGGGTACTCAGAAACGTTAGTGGGGAGTACACCACAGGGGAGAATTTTGTGCAGTTTAATTGAAATGTGCACTGGATTCAAACCTAAGTTGTCAGAACCACAATCTTCATGTTAGGTACTACTCAAGTTTACAATATTTATTTTTAAGAACACAAAATATCAAATGTTATACCTCTGTTACGATTTTTTACAATAAGTATACTTGAAATTATTATGATCATAATAAGAAATCTTATTACTTCTAAATGATACACTCAATAAAAAATACCAGATTAAGAGTAACTTACAGTTCTTTTGTAGATTTTTGTGTTCGAAATATATATTATCTGCCAAATCACTTGAGAACACCATTTTAGTTTAGTTAACTATTACCTGAAGTGCGGAATAGCGGCATCTAGGTCCTTCACTTACCTAGAATTTAATTGGTTTAAAATAAAGCAATTAAAAATTTGTTTAAAAAACTTATATAAAGGAAAAGAAATTTATTTAGTAAATAAATAAAGCATATCCAGTGTCAAATGGGCGTTTATTAATATCGACGTTTGCTAAGTATGCAAATTTTTATTACACTAGATGAAAAGAGTATACAAATACTGGTTAAGAGTTCAGATACATATTAAAATGAATTCTAAAGTAATGCTGTTCAATATGAAGATTTCTATAATTGTTTAATCACTGGATTTTTTTTCTTATTTTATATTAAACCGTCAAATTGAACAACATGATACTTTACCGAAAATATCAAAAATGAATCACGCATTTCTACTCTATGATTTTCTTAAAAAATTTCACATGATGGATAGTAGAAAGAAATCACAAGAATAAATCATTTGGGAGAATAAGAATACTGTACGTAAAAATTTCATACTATCCACATTTTATACACATATTAAGTAATACTGATACTGCTAAAACTCATCTAGTTACATTTAGTTAGTTCGAGTATGAAAAATGGAATCGAAAACAGTCTTATGAAAATTTAAATTGACTTATCATCCAATCACAAGAACCATAGTAATTTGGCACGATATGCAATAATTTAATAAATAAAAACATAAAAAATCTGCTGTGGCCACCACACGACCTCTCGCCTAATTCTGCTTATTCTACTAATCTAATAAATAGTTTTACTTACATTTTAATAGTTTCATGTTCATGTAATATGTAAACGATAATGTAAACCAATATGCAAGCAAAAGATGTCAACTGTACTGTCACTGTCATAATAATTCAAATTTTATGTAGAAACAAATTTTATATCATGGGCAACAAGATACTAGAATTTCAAAAAAAAAGAATATTTATTGTACTTTATTTTATTGTTAAATACTTCCAGATTCAGCAATTTGTATTTATAATTAACTGTACACATAGATAATTACAATTTATTTTATTTTTAATTGCAAAAATTGTCATAAATAAATAATGTACCAATATATTTAAGGAAAACTTTTCCAAACTTCTAAAAGTACTACTTCCGGTTTGCGGATTTCTACCAAAATCTTATCCGGTGTTAAGATACTTATTAAAACCTTAAATATGAAATTTGGTTATAAACGGTTTGATACTTTTTAAGTTATCGTGGACGAAAAA